>CAJGYO010000010.1:2976847-3305981 GCA_904845875.1 Miscanthus lutarioriparius
TTATTATTTTATGATTAGGACTTAACGATGGCAACCACTAGTTACACATCGGAATACGTCGGGAATCAACTTCTTGAGTACAGTAGTATTTATACCCTAACCTGGCATCTATGATGTCCTAGAAGCCACGCTTCTGGTTATCGGGAAAATCACCCAACGTGGCTTTAACAACGTCCCGAGGGCTATGCCTGAAACTACGTTTCCCGATATGGGTGCACCACCCGAGTCGAGCACTTACAGCTGCCGAGGCAATGTTCCTTGATGTATGGTGTACCACTTGACTTTTCGATGCTTGAAGAAGATTCTCGCTACCCAAAAATGCTCTTGGTACTCAAATGGCAACATATCTGGCTCCCTAATACTTGGGAATATCACGCTACATTGCTCAATACTTGGGCACCAAGATGCTCACTATGTACTTACAAAGACGCAGAACTTACAAGGGAGATCTGCGACGTTTTGAGGACATGAAGCTACATGCTAGCTTATCATTAAGTTCTATAAGGGCTACTGTTAGAGATATGGGCTAGGGGTACCTGCACCACCCGTATATCTAATTACCACCAAGCTATCGACCCAACATTCATCAACGGGAAAGCCCGCAAGGGATGACGCGGTCGACCAACGTGGAGATCAAGGCAAATCGAGATAGGCATAACAAACTAGGAACACAATCTATTAGCTCAATCGCCCTCTCTGTAACCCTACCTCTCCTACCTATATAAAGGAGGGTCAGGACCCCGGGCTCAAGATCTAATGTTTTGCTACACCAAACTACATCATAGCTAGGAACAACATCCCCTTTTATTGACTATACAAATACAAGAGCAGTAGCGCCACTGGAGTAGGGATTAGCGCACATAGCGCCCCAAACTAGTATAAATCCTTGTGTCTCATGTACTACCATATGGATCAGTCTATGCGATTACATTGCTAGGCATTGCGGAGCTAAACAATTCGACAATGAGCCGAAGGCGTGGAGGAGATGAAAGAGGTGTACTCCCACGGATGGTCACATAATCGCCCATGGTGACCAGCTCATTCATCGGCCACACCATGAAGTCGACAATGGGCGCATCATTGGGCGCCTCCATCTCCTCACCCACACTCTCAATGAGCTCCTTGTATACATTACGCGCTCGCTTGGCGCCGGTGACAACCATGTTATATGTTCAACGCGTCTATTTACTGGTACTCCTCAAAGTCATGGCGCATCTTCTCGATCTACTCCTCGGCGGTCTTATGGCGGCATCATTCTCTCCGGCCAACTTTTTAGCAGCCTCCAGCTCTTGTTCGAGGGCCCAGATCCTTTCATATTTAGCCACCAGATCCTTCTCTAGGCCCTGGTGAAAAGCTTGCCCTTAGTGTTGAAGCCCCCGATCCAGGAGCATGGCCTACGAAAGTCAAATGCGAATGCATGAAACTACCGCTAGGCAGAAAGAGAGCGAAAAAATGAATGCAGGTCAATACCCATCCACTTACACTAGCAGCTTGTTGGTATATTTTAACGCACATAGATAAATCAACAAGCGCACGGATACCACTGTAGCTTTCACTTGAAAGTATTCCAAGTATCGTATCCACAGGGAAACGTGAGACTAACTACGGTCTAACTTAACTAAGGGTAGTAACAAGGTTAGGATAAATAGGAGCGTAGATAGGAAAACTAAGGTTCTCTAATTCTAACTTGGGTAAGCTATGTCTTCTACTATTCAACTAGGGACATTACTAGGGAAAGACACCAGCAGAGGATGCTTTCCTTCGCAACCGCGTCCTACGTGCCCTTACAAATGAGAGGTGGACTACAGAGGATTCAACGAGGCTATAAGAGTCACCCTCGTGAGCTACCACCGATCCGGAATGCAGGATGCATCTACGATTAACCTAAGACTAAGCACCACTCTTACACTTATGATTAATACTTTACTCCCCCTAGGAAGAGAATAGAGCACTCAAAAGAGTCACAAACCTGATGAACAATATAAACAAGATGCTTACTTGGATCAAAAGTTGATTACCAAAGAAATCTTAGAGGCAAGCTCAAATAGAACTTGGATCTGCCAAGGTACAAGCCATAGAGAAAGCACCGACAGGTCGACACCTCCTCCAAACTCTTTCCTCACTCTCTATCTCATAATTATTTACAAGACTAGATCCTAAAGAGGACGAATCTTTGCTTGATAGCTGGCTCTGATCCTGACGAGGAGAATATGAATTAGGGTTTTAGGATGGCTTCAGGTACCTTGGCATATATATTCTAGAGCATCAATTCTGGACCCTCGGATCAAACTGACTTGAAAGAGCGACGTAGATGCAATCTAGGAGGTAGTGGGAAACCAACGTATGAAGGAGGGGCTGATAGGTGGGTCCAAGTGGCTAGGCGGCCTACAGGTGGGGCTAGCCAGCCCCACATGGCAGCTAGCTACCCTCCACTTCGGTGGTTTGCCTTCTGGAGTCTTCTAGAGTCTTCCCACGCTGTTTACGCGGCGGAATTCCATGATTTCCTTTGACGAATAAGTCCTCCTTGGTGGTTTTCTAGATAAACAATGATGAAAACACAGATTCACCAAAACTTGTCGATTTTGATAGTTTATACCCCTATACCTATGTTTGATGATGGAATTAAGTATATATGTAGGTTATGTTGATGGTTTATAATTGATGTTAGTGACAGTCAACACAGCATGAAAGTTTACCGCCTCTATAAGAGACAAAATAGGGACCTTCAAAAGGTCCCTCTCCACTTTAGGAGCCGAGAATGAGCCAGCGTATGCATCGGTGAAGCTAGACACACTCTGGTTTGGCAGCAGACCAACCATGCGATAGTCCACATTGGCGACCACCCAGGAGTTCGACGCGGCCCCTAAAGAATGAGCAATCCGATAAGTCTCGTCCTTCATGGAAGTCATTTTGCCAGAAGAGCTTGACCCTGAATAAACTCGCATATCGCCATAATCCTCAGGCTGAGAACACAGTCACAGCTCCCCGTTATCGAACAGTTGCCCACGGACCAAACTGTCGCTTAAACGAATATACTCCGCATAAAATCTAGACTTACCCTACAGCTGAGAGCCTGAAACTTTAGCAGACGCCGTGCGAGTAAGGGTCGGGCAGAAGCCAGTCTTGCCTTTTTTGCGCTAGTTTCCTTCAGGGGGTCGCTGGACTTGCGGGAATTCTTCTTAGATTTTTTAACAAAAAGGTCACCAACATACATGGTATCCACAAGGCTGAAGGCATCATTTACATCAGCAACCATGGTTTTGCCGGCCATTCCATCAAAGCTCAAGGCAGCCTGTAACACCAGCAAAAACACCGCATTAGCGAGTGGGTAAAGCACGAATATGCTGAGAAACAAAAAGCTGGACCAAAAACAACAATAGGAAAAATGCATAGGGGAAAACATAACACTACCATTTCGGTCCAGACTTGCTCAAATCGGCGGGTCTATCAGATCACGACCTTTTTGCTATTTCCCACCTTGCTAGCAATCTCCCTTCCAATCCGGACATCAGCAGGCTTTGTAAGTCCGTGACCTCGGCCGCTAAACTTTCACTTATAGGACTCCATTGCAGCAGTGTTCGCCCCACGTCTGGCCATCATCTTCCGCACTCTGCCTCTTTGCCCTCTGGCCCACAACCACAGGGGTAGTGCCGCCAGCTGGAAGGCTGGTCAAAGGGTCTGACCGGTCAGCATAGCGAAGGCCCATCGCGTCGAAAACAAGGTTCAATCGTCTTTTCCTAGCCAAGGATTGACATCTGCCCTTGTGCTCCCTATAGTCATAAAATCCAATAAATTCTTTCCCTTTGTGGTCTATGAGATTCACAAAGCTAAAATCGGTTGAAAAAGCATCCGATGGTGCGACGCCGAGATGTGGAAACACATATCCATCTCTTCGCTCAATATCAAAAAACTGAGTTTTGTGACTTAGCGGAGGGCTATCACAAGCTTTCTACTCCTCCACCGAATCTTGGTTGATCTACCACCGAGAGGTCAAAGCGAAAACATCTGCTGGAGCTCGATGATCGCGTGGTCCGTCAACCGTAATCTCGGCCAGGCGAAAACCCTTCATTGGCATCATTTTAGAGACAAGTATGTGTGCTTTTGGCAAGTCATTCATCAATGCTTAAGTCACATCCTCGTCAGTGCACACACGGTGGTAGAACCACTAATCGGTCCAGCATGGCCACTTATTCCGGTAGGCCAGCACAATTTGCACGGTGCCTTTTGTCTTCTTCAGAACAAAATTATAAGACCCATAATGAGCCACCATCTCGGTCTTGGTCTACTTGTCCTCGACCATTTTCTTGTGCAGATGAGTTTCATAGTAGCAAGCGAAGGTATTCATGCTCAAAGTGCACCTGGACGTCTTGAGCGCCATGGCGAATATGACCAACCGTGGGAACACATTGGGAGTCAGGTGATGGACCTGCAAGTTGAAGCATTGCAGAACTTTGCCTACGAAGTCCTCACAGGGAAACTGCAGCCCAGCCTCAAAGAAATCGTGGAAGACGACTACCTCATAAGGCTCCGAGCGGGGCACCTCTTCTCGGCCTGGAGTATGGCATAAGCCTTGTAGCGAAGCTTTCAAGAGACCCTTCTCAACATACTTATCGAGATCCACCTCTGTCATGCACGAATGGCCTATGTGATAAGTGACTAGAGATAGATCTGGTTGGCCCATAATGGCGGATGGCACCGGCCCTGTGGTTTTGCCTTCTTCACCCTCCTCCATGATCTCCAAGTCAGTGTCAGGTTCTTCGCTAGCATCATCACGCAAAGGGCCTGGGCCGTTGGCAGCAGGGTTCTCCGGTGTCAAGTTATCGTCCTACGCATTTGCCGATTGAGCCATAACTCGGTCAGACCCGCTTCGTGAATGGGTGCGAGATCCCGAGCTAGAGCCTTTAGATGAGCTCCCGCTGGACGAATTGTCGCCAGACGATGATTCACTTGACATCTATCCATGTGAGTTACATACAAACAAAAAACCAAAAACCAAAAATAGTAAAGAAGAGAAAAGAGCAAACGCTAAAATAGTATAGATGCACAAAAATGAAGTAAAAGCGAGAACAGCAAAGAAAAAACCAACCTGCAAAAAGCTCTACGAAGACTAGACTCCCGACAGCGGAGAGTGAGCAACCAAAAACCAGAACGAAAAGCAAAAGAACGAAAGCTAGGTTCTCAAACGGGTGCTAGGAGAAAGACGAGTGCACATGGCTCTCCAAACTCAAGGGGGCTTATATAAGTACCCGCTGGCAGCGAGTGCCTCGAGGAGCCAGTGCGACGGTTTGCATAACCGCCGCGACAGTTCATCTTCCGAGAAACAGTAACCATGGCTTGAAAACCAAAAAAATGGATAATGACCGGTTAAAAAAAATATATAAAAAAAATTTAACCACCGCTGTGGATCTCCACCCTTCACCGGGGACGGCGTCCGAGCCCTATGGCCCATAATCCTGCGAATACGTAAGGCACCCATGCAGAGATCGTGAGCCTCTTAACGCGATGCCGTTGCGCTAATGTTGGGGGTAGGCCCCACTTATGGGCGCCCCATGGGACTCATTCGCCCTACTAACGAGGATAACATCTCGCATAGGCAAAATGAAGAACGCCAAGGGCCAGGATGGTCTTGGACCATCGACGGACCTGGCCTTTCATTCTAGCGAAAGGGCGAGTGCAATACGGCGGGAGAGGAAGAGAGCCAGTGTCACGAAGTTCTCATCTCGTCAAAGCGAAGCAAGAGCAGCGCCAGCTGCCTTATTTCATGATGTGTCTACTCTGACTCCCTTTTCATGATGTGTCTGCTCTGACTCCCTTTTTGTCAGGGCAAAATGGTGGATCCAGCAGTAAGGGTCCGCCTGTGCCCCACGCCCGGCTCAACCCTTTTCGCCCTAGCGAGAAGGGCGACCCGGCTTGAATTGGCGTGGTCGGGGCCGTGGAGTCACAGTTAAGCTATTCGCTTGGGCGAATAGCCGTTAATGGTTTGTTTAGTCGTTGTTGCTGGTTTTGCCGTTGGAGGAGTGAGTCGCCTTGGCATGGCTAACAATGTCTGCCGCCAGGGGCCCACTCGGTCAGTCGAGGGGATGACATGAGGCGAGGCTGGTCGGTTCTCCCTGGGCCAGCTCTACCCGAGAGACAAAGTGTGACTCGAATGGTGAGCAAACCCCAGATGTCTAGTAGTTGTAAGGGCATTTTGTTGCAAGAAAAGCCTACGGGCATGTATAAATAGCCCCCGTCGGTAGAATGTAAAAAGAGGAGGAATAGGATCAATAAAATCATCCATATTGTTTTGCTTGTGTTTTCCTTTCGTCACGCTTCCACTTCAAAGTTATTTCACAGACAACCCGGTGTTGAAGGCTTGGGCCTTGAACAACAACGCTATTTAAAAAAAACATGTGCTAATGCATGGATTATATTTTAGGAGATATAAGTATTATGGTGGCTCTTCTTTGTATCATCCGGGATCTAGGCAGTGTAGCGAATAAGGTTGGCGAAAGCGGTGGCAAACTGCTGCACTCTCACCGGAGACAATATGAACTTGTTGGTTTGATCTCCCAACCACAAGGGCTCAACGGCCACTTGGGCCTTGACCTCGTGCCACGATCGGGGCACCCAGTCCATCTATGGCTGGTGGGCCCCGTCACATCTAGCATTTAATAGAGGTGGGGCCAGGTGGCTCTCGAATGAGGGTTGGCCTTTGAGCCATACACCCCATCAAGAAACCCTACTTGATCTAACGAGGGCGCATCCAATGACGGGAAGCACCGTCGCTGCCACGGCACTGCGCCACCATGGTCTTCACCCCCGTCTCCACTGCGATGCCCTTCTTCTCCGACCGTCGCTGCCGAGCGCAGATCTTCACTGGCGAACCTGTGATGGCTGGATCTGCCTCCTCAATGCCTACCGATGGTCAGTGCCTAACCCTAACTCTCCCTCTCCCTCTCTGTCCTTCTCCGTACACACCATTTCTACGAGAAACCCAATGAAACCCCACTGATCTACACCACGGATGGTCCTAAAGAGAAGCTAACAATGGTATCAGAGCCGCCGATCTAGTGTGTGGATTGTGTCAGGGGTAGCAGTGTAGAAGGAGATGAGTTAGATCTGGTTTGGATCGAAAGAAAAGAAATACAGAGGGTTCATCGAACCCTAAACCCTTATCGGGTGATAGAAAGAAAAAGAAAGAAGGGGATTCGAATTCGATTTGGATTACCCTCCTAAAGCACCCTAACGCTAAAGAAATTGGATGGTCCGGGGAAGGTTTCGCCCACCGCCGTCACTACCGCCTCACGCGGGATGGAGCACCCGCCGCCGGTTTGCTGACGCGCGGGAAGAGAATCAAACGGATTAAATCCTTTCGGATCTGAGCATATAGACTAGGGTTTTCACTAACCCTAACCCTAACTGGGTGAAGATGGAAACAGAGGGCTTGGATTCAAGAAAACGATGAGATCCGAACCCAAACCTGCTACAGACTCAGGGAAGAAGAAGAACAGGGTGAATCCCCAACCCAAAACCCTAACCCTAACTTCAATCCCCACACCGCAAATCGGTTCAATCCGAACACAAAAGAGAATGAGAACCAAAGAAGGGGAAGAGGGAAACCCATAGGGTCTACCTCATGTCGTCTTGAAAACGGCCTGGGGAAAAAGGGCCGAACCGGGGGTTGTTGCTCGCCGAACTAGCCACAGGCGCCCGGCAAACCACTCGACGGTGGCGTGCTCACCATACTGGGGAGCGCCTGCACGCCAAGGGGGCTGGATGATGGCGCTGGGCTTTCTACTCGCTCTCATGGTCGTCACTCTTATCTCTTTCGCTTTCGGTCTTCTTCTAACTGCAAAGAGAGAGAGCGGAGTGAGGCGAAGAGAGAGAGAGAGAGGGCCAAAGAAAATGAGGTTAGGGTTTCCTCGGGGGCGCGCGGCGTTGGTGTTTTATCCGAGCGAAATGCGCGCTCGTCCGTCGGATCAATATGACGGCCGAGATCGAAAGGGCTGCTTGTCGCGCCAGGTGAGCGCGACTGGTGAGCGGAGCTTTCTTGGCCCAGCCCACGCTATGGCTTTGGGTGCGGCCTCGCTGCTGAGTGAGTGATGGGCCGAGCCGGGTTTTTCTGGTTATTGGGCCGAAATAGTCAAAATGAGCCCACGAGCTGATTTTCGCATTTTTCTTTTTCTAGAAAATTGAAAAAAGGAAATTGGCTCAAAAGAAAAATTAGAAAAGAGAATTTTTTAGTGGGCAAAATTCACTAGTTTAAGATTTACATGTTTCCTCTACAAAGTTAAAATTTATTATCTTCACATTACATTCAAACCAACTGGAGAATTTAATTTGAAGAGCTGTTGTAGTTATTCAGTAAATGATGAAAAGTTAATCCTCCAGTTAAAATTGGAACCAACGGGAAAATTTTAATTGGAGGAATAGTCGGTTGATAGTTAAAGTTAAATTATGGTATTGTTATTTTCTGACCAATGTTGATGATAACAATATTACAATTCTATGAGTTCTATGTTTAAAGTTTAAATCTCTGATGAATTTTGCATCAAAGTGACCAAAGTTTTAGAGAAAAGATAAAGATCAAGGAATACTCTTAAACTAGAGAAATGTATTTTCATGTTTCCGCTGCAATGAAGTTGATTGTCTTCTAATTAAATTCGAACCAACAGGAGAATTTAATTCTGAGGAGCAGTTCTATGTTTTCAAGATTATTGAATTTCTATACGTTAATTCCATTTCTCTTTAACGGTGATGTGGAATTAATGGAGAAGAATGATGTTTTATTCTATTTCCATAACGGTGATATAGAATAGAACATAAAGATTTCAAAGTTTAATGAGCATTATTGTTGAATATTTTTTCAGACAAAAGACTTCCATGCTTTTATTCTTGAAGGCAATAAGAGAAATGAGCTGGGTACTTGTGACTCAGATGATGAAATGCCTAAGGGCAAGTTATGTATAAAAGAATGCCATTGCTTAAGGGACTGTGTTCTCTTTAAAGAATGGCTTCAAAAGAAAAGAATTCTAGGATATTGATCCTAGAAAAGAGATAGATCAATGAGAGTCTTCATTGAGAAATGTCTTTTATGTACTCTCTGTGAAGAAGAATTTATATTCAGTTTCACTTATGAAAGTTGTAAAAGTCATCTACATGTTTAATTTGACTAACATTGGACTAAACATGTGTGTTAAAAGAATATTTGGATTTATTTTTGAATTTGATGATTGAACACGAGCCAATCCTAGCAATTATGTCCGTTCAAGGGAATTATCTCGCATGGCAGGAAAAGTTTGTGATAGTACCCGCATGGCGAGAAAAGTTTGAGAAAATACCTGCATGGCGGGGTGAAGTTGGCATATTACTTATCCCGCATGTCGGGAGAAGGATATGATGACTCATGTGCTCTAAGTGTATTCTACACATGGAGAGAAGTTTGGGGTAGCTCTTATGCTATCCTAGAATTGACCGTACAATCTGATTGTGTCATGGTCATTAAGTACTCAATGAGTTTAAGAACAAAAGAAAGTTGCATGTGAACCAAAAGATAAGAATGATATGCAAGCGTGACTTGCAGAAGTATTGAAAATAATAGACTATGTTGAGTTTTGAAGTGAAATGAGGAAAATGTACTCCCATACGAATTTTGTTTCCATGATGTAATCATGTGGATGAAGTAAGTAATCAAAGTTTCCTCATTAACAAGAGTTCTGAATGTTTTTTGAAATTGTGGTAGAAAAGTTCATACCACATTTCGAGGGGGAGAAATGTGAGATTAATTAAGAAAGCCAATTAAGAAAGATACTTCCCCATACTTCAAATAATGCAATGCATACTATGCATTGAAGGTAAAAGTGATCTATAAAAGATGAATGTGATCGTTGAGGGAGTAAGACATAATAAAGATACCCCTAAAGTAAAGAAATAGCTAAATTCCTAGACCTTTTACAGTTCCAATAGGAAGATAGCATAGTCGGCTAGTATTCATACTAGACGAGTTTAGAGTTATCAAGGCGGTGCTAAACGCGCCATATGAGTTTTTAGCAAATTAAACCCAAAATAAGAAATTTGAGGATACACCATCTTTACAGAAGATAGAGTAATCTTGGGGAGCATGGTATGTACATACCTAAGGCTTGAATAGAAGTGGGATTACATATCCACTATAGTGTTTTAGAGCAACACATTGCTTAATACATATTGATGTTGTATGACATATACAACACCTGATGTTAGCTCTTAAAGAAGATGAATAAGTAAATAAGGATCTTGTGATACAGGAGGCTATAGAACAATTGCCTTTTGGCAATGAAGAGTAACAATAGCCCCATATGAAAGAAGTGCCATGAGGATATTTCTGGTGACTAAGGAGTCAATGTTAAGAAAGAAATTCAAATGGAGGGTAATTCCACCTCATTTGAAAAAGCCATGAGTGGCGTTCACTTGTCTAAATGGCAGGAAGCAAAGGAAGATGAAATGAAATCGATAAATACCAACGATGTTTGGGACTTAGAAGAAATTCCTAATGGAGCCAAAATAGTAGGCTGTAATGGGTCTACAAGAAAAAGGTGACTCCAAAGGGAATATAGAAAGATATCCGAAGGGTATATTGAAAGCTATAAAGGACCACTTATGGCGAAATGATTTACACAGAGAGAAGGAATAGATTATAATGAGCATGCAAAGATTCTTTTAGAATCATAATGGTGTTAGTGGCACATTACGATTTACAGTAACATCAGAAGGATGTAAAGACACATTCCTCAATGGGGATTTGTATGGAAAAGTTTACATGGCATAACTCAAAAGGTTTTGTCGTGAAAGGAAAAGAACGTAAGGGATGTTGCCTAAAGAAATCCATTTATGGATTAAATCAAGCTTCAAGATATTGGTACTTGAAGTTTGATAGTACAATAAGAAAGTTTGGGTTTAAAGGGAATGTAGAGGACAATTGTATTTATGCAAAGTTTAAACATGGGAAATTTATTTTCCTAATCCTGCATGTGGGTAGCACCTTACTCGCTAGTAGTGGTGTTAATCTACTATTGGAGAAGAAACAATTCTTGTCCTCAAGTTTCAATGAGAATGGTCTTGGTAAAGCGTCATTCGTTCCAGAAATTGGAACTTACCGAGACAAAAGGAAAAGAGGTATTAGAACTATCTCAAGTATATACTTAGAGAAGATTCTAAAGAAATAAAGTATATATGTGAGTAAACCTGCGCCTGTTCCTATAGTAAAGGGTAATAGTTTTGGGAACTTTCAGTGTTCCAAGAACCAATGTAAGATCGATAAAAAGGACGTCCTATATGCTTCACCAAGACCATTCAGTGTTACCAATGCTGTTGGAAGCTTAATGAATGCTTATAAGTAAGAACTTACCCTGACATAGTTCATGTATCCGGGATGTTTTGGCAGAAGTCCAGTCCAGATATAGATCACTGGAATGGAGTTGAGAATGTTTTGCAATTGTGCAAAGATTTATAGGCCTCATGATTAGTAAGAAAGAATAAGTACTCTCAAATAGTTGTGGGTACAAATGTTAAATTTTGACAAGATGTTTAGTGAAACCTACGTAGTAGCTAACACTCGCAGTTGGAGTTTTGTTGTGGAAAAGCTCCAAAGAAACAGTTGTGCTGTCATCAAAGATGCATACCCACAGTATAGCTTGTTATGAGGCTTAAGGACAGGCGAAATGGTTAAAAGAACTTACACTCGGAATTGATAATGGTATTCAACAGCAATAACCATTTAAGTAGTTCGCTCCTATAACAACGGGTCAAGTGTGCTGCCAAACACATTGATGTTAAAGTTATACGTTGTGAAGGAGAAAGTCCAGAATCATACTAAAAGTATTGAACATATAAGTAACAAGCAAGTGCTTGCGGATCCGCGTACAAAAGGCTTACCTTAACGAGTGTGTTCAAAGAACACACAGTCGACATGGGGTTAAGGGAAAGCCTATGATTTCTGGACAACAAAGGGGCCAAAGTTAAAGAATCTGTTTCAGAACAGGGACGTGTATTGTAGTTGTTAAATCTATTGGCAATTGACCGTGACGATGAAGCATGCTCTATGCACGAATCTGTGATGGAACAAATAAAAGTGAAAGGGGTTAAAGTCAAAGTTTAAAGTTAAAGTATGAGTTGAGATCAAGGGGGAGAATGTTGGTTTGATCTGCCAACCAAAGTGGCCCAACGACCACTTGGGCCTTGACCTCGCGCCCTGATCGGGGGCGTCCAGTCCATCTATGGTGGCGAGGCCCCATCTGCTGTGCATTAAATAGAGGTGGGGCCGTCGGCTCTCAGTACGAGGTTGGCCTGAGCCGTACGCCCCACCGGCAAACCCTACTCCGATCTAACAGAGGGGCGCAGCCAGTGACGGGAAGCACCGCCGCTGCCACGGCACTGCGCCACCACGGTCTTCACCCCGGTCTCCACTGCGATGCCCTTCTTCTCCGACTGTCGCTGCCTAGCGCAGATCTTAACCGGCGAACCTGTGATGGCCGGATCTGCCTCCTCAATGCCTATCGTGGTCAGTGCCTAACCCTAACTCTCCCTCTCCCTCTCTGTCCTTCTCCGTACACACCATTTCTACGAGAAACCCAATGAAACCCCACTGATCTACACCACGGATGGTCCTAAAGAGAAGCTAACAGAACTAGCTCCACTGCCTATAGCGGCGCCACTAGGTCCCCACGCACCTTCGATGTTTCCACGCCACTATATGGTCAGTGTGGGTTGGATTCACCACCCACCACATCAGGGAGAGAGAAGAAAGAGCACAAGAGAGAAGTGTAGTATCTGGGTCTAGAGAGAAGAAGGGCGACTGAGGAGAAAATTATAACATTAGACAAATGTTTCAATAGATAAGAAAATATGTTACAAACTATATATTCTATCACAATGTAGAAGTGTTACTAGAGCTACAAAAGTGTTACAACAAAAAATCATTGTAACACACTAGAGAAATTCTAGTTAGTAAGTAAATGAGTTAATAGTGTTGTAACGCCTTTATAGAAGAACACATCTGGTGCTGAGTTCGAATCCCACTCATGCACGTGAATGCTGCCTAGTCGGGCTAGCCTCGCGAGGGTTTGCTACCAGGCGCCTCCCCAGATTATTATTATTTTTGATATTTTTTGTGCCGTGTTTTCATTTTTCAGACACAAAAGATACATGTTGTGGCTGATCAATGTGTATACTACCATAGAACACATTTTCGAGAATTGTCAGAATCAAGTGTTAGAGTCGGATCTTCCAACCGCCTACAGTAGTGTCTAGAGGCCTATATATGCAGTCTTGTATTGTAACGAGGCTGCCCACTCTGTTAATAGACAACGATCGAACACCTCTAAAAACGAACTAATGCCAGTCTTCTATTGTAGTAGCGTTGACACAGAACAGGATAAGAAAGGAAAGATCTACTTTTAGATCTAATCAGATCTATCTTCCAGAGATTAGCCAATGGCATTAGTTCTTCGTGTTAGTGCCGTAACATCCGTTGTAATCTAACATATACATACCAACACCATGTGGTACGTAATAGCTAGAGGCCTAGAGCTTGCGATACAAATTTCTGCCAGCTCAGGCAAATGACCCATCCTGTAGTGTGTGAATGTGTGGTTAGTATGCCTAACGCACATGCGTCTATAGTCTATATGCAGCAATTTGCTTAATAGAGTGAGCAGCAACAGTGTCATCGGCATGATCAGTTGGCTGTATATGCTGTATAATAACATATGTACATCTGTCCTTGTACGTATGTATAACATATGTATAGTGCCAGATAATGGGCACTCCGCAAACCCTTTTTTTTTCATTTTCCTTCTTTTCTGAGACATGTTTTTCTTAATTTGTTCCGATAAACTTTGAAAATACCTTGTCAAATTGATTCAACAATATTTATTTGATTTTTGTAGGAATATTATTCCATTATTTTATGCAGTTATAACTCAAATTTAATTTATATTAATTAAAATTCTATAATTGCACTTAATAAATTAAAATTATCAAACGGATCCAAAAAATTACCAAAATTTTACATGAAACAATCTATATTCTTTATTGCCTATACAAGAAGTTTTGAAGCCAAACCCCAATTCGACCATCACTTTGACTCCAAATCTTTCCGAATCCTTCTCAACGCTACGATTCTTCTTCTGATATGTTTCGGTTTGTAAACATCGTACGTGACAAAATTGTATAAAACCTTCTCAATTTTTTACCACAGTCTCCACGTATGATATCATCACATCATGACAAATCTTATGATTTTGAGACTTCGTTTGCTTTTTTTAGAATTTAAAAACCATTCGGCCACATGTTCGTGGTCGTGTTTCCTGAATAAGATGTTCAAAATTTCTTTTTGATTTCCGGGTAAGGCCTCACAATGGACTTAATAACATGAATATCATTTTTCTACTCATTTTACTCTATTATTTGAATCACTTGCAGTTCAAATTTGACTTATACCAAAAAAAATTCCTTGAAATATAATAAATTAATTTAATATAGCAAACAGGTCCAAAAATATACCAAATCTTAACATGAAGTACCACATGTTGTATGTGGAGAGCAGAAAAAGTTTTAAGGTAAGAAGAGAAAAAAACTTGTTTCTTTACCGAGTGCCAAACAAATACACTTGATAAACATATTTCTTTGCCGAGTGCCAAATATTTACACTCTCAAACATATTTCTTTGCTGAGTGTATTTGTTTGCCGGGTGTTTTCACTAATGGACACTCGGCAAACGTACTAACGGACAGCACACGGACTAACGGTTGTCCACGTGGCGGTTCTTTGCCGAGTGCCAAACTTTGCAGAGTGTTTTTTGCCTTTTTTGAGTGCAATTATTTTGCCAGAGTGTTTTTTTAAGCACTCGGCAAAGATCTTCTTTGCCGAGTGCCCGATATAATGTACTCGGCAAACAATCTTACACTCGGCAAACACCCGTTTTTCGGTAGTGACGTATTGATGGCCAGTTTCCGAACATGCTCCTTTTAGGAATCGATGGGCATTGGGCAGGTGATTACTTTCTTTTAATGTCCTTGATTCGAACCTTTACTTCTCTCTTCTAGTTGTTTTGTATTTTATGGTTAGAGGTAGCTGTACATCTTGTCGTAAGTGAGAGCAAGATAGTAGCATAAACCTGTACATGCATGCATCAAGATAATTCTATACCTAAACATTGTCATAATCCAGCAATTGGGCAACGTTTTAGCTCTAATCATGTCTATCTTCCAGAGATTAGCCAATGGCATTAGTTCTTCGTGTTAGTGCCGTAACATCCGTTGTAATCTAACATATACATACCAACACCATGTGGTACGTAATAGCTAGAGGCCTAGAGCTTGCGATACAAATTTCTGCCAGCTCAGGCAAATGACCCATCCTGTAGTGTGTGAATGTGTGGTTAGTATGCCTAACGCACATGCGTCAATAGTCTATACGCAGCCACTTGCTTAATAGAGTGAGCAGCAACAGTGTCATCGGCATGATCAGTTGGCTGTATATGCTGTATAATAACATATGTATATCTGTCCTTGTACGTATGTATAACATATGTATAGTGCCAGATAATGGGCACTCCGCAAACCTATTTTTTTCATTTTCTTTCTTTCCGGGGACATGTTTTTCTTAATTTGTTCCGATGTACTTTGAAAATACCTTGTCAAATTGACTCAACAATATATATTTGATTTTTCTAGGAATATTATTCCATTATTTTATGCAGTTACAGCTCAAATTTAATTTATATTAATTAAAATTCTATAATTGCACTTAATAAATTAAAATTATCAAACGGATCCAAAAAAATTACCAAAATTTCACATAAAACAATCTATGTTCTCTATTGCCTATACAAAAAGTTTTGAAGCCAAACCCCAATTCGACCGTTACTTTGACTCGAAATCTTATCGAATCCTTCTCAATGCTAGGATTTTTCTTCTGAGATGCTTCGGTTTGTAAACATCATACGTGACACATTGTATGAAACCATCTCAATTTTTTACCACAGTCTCCACGTATGATATCATCACATCATGACAAATCTCATAATTTTGAGACTTCGTTTACTTTTTTTAGAATTTAAAAATCATTCGGCCACACGTTCATGGTCGTGTTTGCTGAACAAGATGTTCGAAATTTCTTTTCATTTCTCGGGTAAGGCCTCACAATGGACTTAATAACATGAATGTCATTTTTCTACTCATTTTATTCTATTATTTGAATCACTTGTGGTTCAAATTTGACTTATACAAAAAAATTCCTTGAAATACAATAAATTAATTTAACATAGCAAACTGGTCCAAAAATATATCAAATCTTAACATGGAGTACCACATGTTGTATGCGGAGAGCAGAAAAAGTTTCAAGGTCAGAAGAGAAAAAACTTGTTTCTTTGCCGAGTGCCAAACAAATACACTCGGCAAACATAGTGCCAAATATTTACACTCGGCAAACATATTTCTTTGCCGAGTGTATTTGTTTGCCGAGTGTTTTCACTGATGAACACTCGGCAAACGTACTAACGGACGACACACAGACTAACGGTTGTCCACGTGGCGGTTCTTTGCCGAGAGCCAAACTTTGCCGAGTGTTTTTTGCCTTTTTTGCCGAGTGCAATTATTTTGCCGAGTGTTTTTGCCGAGTGCCCGATATAATTGTCACACCCAATTTTAAGGATAAAATTGAATGCATAAAACTCATGTGTGCCCAGGGACCAGTCACACACATAAGTTGATAAATTACAAAAGTATCATCACGGTGTATCTTACATCACGATTAATATAATCACATAGTCTTACACATCACAACAAAAAATAAAAAGGTAACTCTCTCGTGGTAGCTCCAACATAGGGACGGTCAACTGGTTGACCACAAGCCTAAAAGTCCTCTAGAAACTCCTCATATCCGTTGACATCTGTTACCCATCCGGTATTTTTATCCAATATTGAAAGTAAACAAGCGTAAGTACTTCCCGTACTTAACAAGATAATATGGGGTTATGAAAGCTCAAAAAGGGTAACTCTGGTTTACTGCGGTTAGCACTTTTAGTAAGTCAAGATTTTATCATCAACAATTATCAAGTTATGCTTAAGCTCCAATTAAACCAACATGATCAGATATAAGAATCAATTGAATCATATTATCATCGTAGAACATAATAAATGAACAACAATAGGTAACCATTTATTATGTGAGTTTTTCGGGCCGCTCGTGACCGTGAGCACGGCTGTTATAACAGTTTGTAACACTCTGCAGAGGTTGTGCACATTCACCGTGAGTCATGATTCCCATATGCCAAGGTTAATTACTCTCATAACACTACCAAGGTGAGCGGGCGGGGTACACTATGAAGCCATTTCATAGGTTTCTCTAACAAGTTAGGGCCGCTAGGTTTCCTCGGTAGGCAGATATAGGGACCCCTCTTTCCTATGGCACATCTCCATTATGGCTATACACATAGGAACAGAGGCAACACTATACCCAACGTGGCAAGCCCCTTTTGCGCCATAAAGGTAACCTCTAACAAGCTAGAAAAGGTCCTATTACTGAGCTAAAGTCAGAGCCATGTGACCCTCATGGTTGCACTGTCACTCCTAGCTTTTGCCGACAGATAAGTCATTATGGAGGGCCAAGAGCATCATGATCAAAAGTCATTTGTTCCTTCACCCTATAATTTAGTTGTTTAAAAGCAAATTTTACCTTTTCGTTCCATAGAACCATTAGTCATTATGTAGATCATGTACAGTTACATTGAGCGCTAGCAAACTACCCATTTGCATATAACCCGTAGGAGACAAGGAAACAGGATACTCAATCACTAGGATGTCCTTACGGGTATCAAAATTAGACACATGCAAATGAGAAATTAATAAATGGTGAATAGGACATCAAGGTAGATCCCATGCTATACTTGCCTTGCTCAATGAACTCGGGCTGCTCCTGCTGGTCATCAAAGAACTCTTGGTCTCCAACGTTCTCCTCACCGTCTGAACTCGACCAACAAAGCAACATACAAGCATTCCAAAGGCATTCATGCAAAGCAAACAATTATGGGATTAGAACAGTACACCAGGGCATAAAAACAAGATAAAAAGGTTCTTAAAAAGAATCTACATCTCTCTACGATCACATAGATGCGAAGTTCACGAAAAATGGAGCTCAAACACGAAAGTTATGAATTAAACGGGGTTTCCTATAGCAATTTATTTCATTAAATCTAACCTCAAAATTTAAATGTTTCAAACATGTTTGATAGTGGTATTAACATGTAGAGAACTTAATTACGAACCTAACGCAATTTGAACGGGTCAATTCAGAGCTAAAACGATGATTTTATAAGCAAAACAATGCAGTGGCATTTCTGTAAATAGAATAAACTATTTTTGAATTTAAATAAAATTAAATCTGGGATATTTAAACTGGTCGATGACTACGGGTGTAAAAAGAATAAAGCCGAGGGGCTCTTAAGCAATTCTGCCTCACGAAGGGGTATCGGCCATCCTGGGCCATTGGATCAAGGATGGGCGGCTCAGATTAGGAGAAAGGGGCAGAGAGGAAAACCGGTGGCCGGAATAATGCTCTGGCAGGGCGGGGCACCATGGCCAGTGGCGAGAAGGTCGTCGGCAAGCGGGAAACAAGGCCTTCGGGCCATTGTTCGATGAACCGAGGGCGCCGGGGCAGAGAGGAGGTGAAGGCGATCTCGCCCAGGCCGAGAACGCGGCTGGAGGACATGGCCGACGCGGTGGTGACCATGGTCTGCGACGCGAAGGTCCCGGGCGCACGCGAATTGGGCCCTAGAGGTCCCCAATCGGCACGGGACAAGGACGGGGAGAAAGAGGGGAAGGCAACGAAGCTCACCATGGTGAAAATTGAAGACGAAGGTGGCTCGGGGATGGCGGACCACGCGGCGGTTTCTGAGCTCGGTGGATCCCGACGTGCTTCTGTGTGGCGGTTGTGGCGCTAAGAGCTCTACCGAGGGGAAACTGCAGCAGGCAGGGCGGTGATGGGGTCTGAGCTCTCCTTTATAGAGACTGGGGCACGGGGACGCTGCCACGATGCGAGGGCGGGCGTGGCAGCGGCAGTTCCGCCTTGACCGCGCGCTATGCGGGAGGTGGGCGACGATGCCAACAAGTGGGCCCAGGCGGTCAGCGGAGAAAGAAGGAGGGGAGGGCGCGGTGGCGGTTGCTCGCCCGAGTTGGGCCGGCCCAAGAGGAAAAGAGAAAGGGGAGAAGAGAAGGTGGGCAAGCGGGCCGACGGGGGAAGCTGGGCCAGCAGGCCAAAAATGAGGAAGGGAGGGGGAGGGAAAAGAATTTACTTTTCCTTTTCCAAATCAGTTTTCTAAATTCATTTTCAAATGATGTTTGAATCCTTTTGACTTTTGAATCAAAACCACTCAACACAATAAATGAAATGCTACAGCATGAGTGCATCAATATGTATCTATCCTTATGATTGATTTTAATTTCACAAAAATTATTATTTTCCTATATTTTAATGCACACATAATTGCCTAAATAAATCAAATTTAATTATTTTAAAAGAATGTAAATTTTAGGGTGTTACAATTCTACCCCCTTAAGATGAATCTCATCCTCGAGATTTGGATGATTGCTTACTCAAACAGTTGTGGATAAGACTTTCGCAAATCCTCTTCTCTTTCCCAAGTAGCATCATCCTCTCTGTACCGATTCCACTGTACCTTGCACATTTTTATAACTCGGCTCCTTGTAACTCTTTCTGCCGTCTATAAGATCTTTATCGGATACTCTTCATGTGTGAGATCTTCCTTAACAGCAAGTTCTTCTAAAGGAATCTGCTCTTCTAGTACTCACAAACACTTCTTTAATTGAGAAACATGAAACACATCGTGCACACCTGACAAACTCTCAGGCAGTTCCAACTAATAGGCTACTTCTCCATGTCTCTCTAGGATCTTGAAAGGTCCAATATATCTCGGTGCCAACTTTCCCTTCATATTGAATCTTTCACACTTCTCATTGGTGACACCTTCAAGTACACATAATCTCCAACTTTGAAAGTTAGCTCTCTTCTGCGAGTATCAATGTAACTCTTCTGTCGGGACTGAGCCACTCTCAAGTTGTCTCTAATCATTCTCACTTGTTCTTCTGCGTCTCTAAGGGCATCGGGTCCAAACACTTGAGTTTCACCAGTCTGATTCCCGAACAAAGGCGTTCTACATTTACACCCATACAACGCCTCAAAAGTTACCATCTTGAGACTCTTCTGGTAACTGTTGTTGTATGAGAACTCAGCTTATGGCAAACTCTTATCCCAGCTTGTACCATATTGCAGTGCACAAGCTCTCAACATATCTTTCAAAATTTGATTGATCCTTTCAGTCTGTCCATCAGTTTGTGGGTGGTAAGCAGAACTGAAATTCAACTTTGTCCCTAAAGAACTATGTACTTTCTGCCAGAATTGCAATGTAAACTGAGTGCCTCTATCAGACACAATTTTCTTGGGAACACCATGTAAGCACACTATCCTTTCCATGTACCACTCTGCTAACCTTGCACTTGTATAGGTAGTCTTGACTGGTAGAAAGTGAGCAACCTTGGTGAGTCGATCCACTATTACCCATATTAAATCATAACCTCTTTGAGTGCAGGGCAAATCTACAACAAAATCCATACCAACTTCTTCATCTACCCCCTGCATGGCATGGACATGTCGCACTGTTGCTTCTAGAGTTGGATCACTTTCTGGTGGTGCCAGGACCTGCCAATTACCCTCATGATCATTGTGAGGAAGGAACCTAAAACGATCCTCCCTCATGGCCTCAAAACGACGACCATGGTAGTAGATGTAAGCGTCCTGCGCTGCATCTTCCATGCCAACCAATGCATGAGCCCGTCTGGCAGTGGCACTGTGGACAGTCTCCACCTCATGTCCATTCTTTATGTCATTCCAGACAGTGACAACCAGCTCTACCTTCCAAAAAGTTGCCTCCAAAGGGTGTTGGTACTCTACACAGTGATAGTTGATGGAGGCGTGCAGATCAGTGTAGTAGTCATCCAGCACCTGAGTAAGAAGGGTGTGGTAGTAGGCCGTCTCCGAGGCCTGCTTGAAGTAGTATTTGCACGTCTAGCCCATCTCCTCATCCATCACAGGGACGGTTGGGGGTGGCACAGGTGTTGGTGAAGTAGCTGATGACTCCGTTGGTGTAGCCACAACAACATAGACATGTGCAACAGCTGGAGTAGGAGCAGGTGCTGGTGCAGGAGTCAGGGTAGCCATCCAATCCTCATCTTCCTCGATCAAGGGTTCCACCTCATCATCGGAGATGACCACAATCTCCTTCTCCTCCTATGGAGCACGGGGGGGGGGGGTGTGAACATGGCACGGTAGCCTACAGAGCTGAGGCAGGCGGTCTTCGGGTTACGAGGCATCTATAGATTTATAGTAAGATAGAATTAGAATCAACAATTTTATATAACAGATTAAGGTATGAAAAGCATAGATATTTTAATAAAATAACAAGAATGAGACAGTAAGTATCAAACCAGTGGAGCAAAGATGCTAAAACGACCATCTCTAGCTAGGCTTGCGTCCAACAGTCAACACGGCTCTAATACCAATTTGTCACACCGAATTTTAAGGATAAAATTGAATGCATAAACCTGATGTGTGCCCAGGGATCAGTCACACACATAAGTTGACAAATTACAATAGTATCATCACGGCGCATCTTACATCACGATTAATACAATCACATAGTCTTACACATCATAGCGGAAAACAAAAAGGTAACTCTCTCGTGGTAGCTTCAACACAGGGATGGTCAACTGGTTGACCACAAGCCTAAAAGTCCTCTAGAAACTCCTCATATCCGTTGACATCTGTTACCCATCCGGGATTTTTATCCAATATTGAAAGTAAACAAGCGTAAGTACTTCCCATACTTAACAAGATAACATGGGGTTATGAAAGCTTAAAAAGGGTGACTCTGGTTTACTGCGGTTAGCACTTTTAGTAAGTCAAGATTTTATCATCAACTATTATCAAGTTATGCTTAATCACCAATTAAACCCACATGATCAGATATAAGAATCAATTGAATCATATTATCATCGTAAAACATCATAAATGAACAACAATAAGTAACCATTTATTCTGTGAGTTTTCTGAACCGCTCATGACCGTGAGCACGGCTGTTATAACAGTTTGTAACACTCTACAGAGGTTGTGCACATTCATCATGAGTAGTGATTCCCATATGCCCGGGTTAATTACTACCATAACACTGCCAAGGTGAGTGGACGGGGTACACTATAAAGCCATTTCATAGATTTCTCTAACAAGTTAGGGCCGCTAGGTTTCCTCGGCACGCAGATGTAGGGACCCCCCTTTCCTATGGCACATCTCCATCACGGCTATACACATAGGAACAGAGGCATCCGTATACCCAACGTGGCAGGCCCCTTTTGCGCCATAAACGTAACCTCTAACAAGCTAGAAAAGGTCCTATTACTGAGCTAAAGTTAGAGCCATGTTACCCTCACGGTTGCACTGTCAGTCTCAGCTTTTGCCGACAGATAAGTCATTATGGAGGGCCAAGAGCATCATGATCAAAAGTCATTTGCTCCTTCACCCTATAATTTAGTTGTTTAAAAGCAAATTTTACCTTTTCGTTCCATAGAACCATTAGTCATTATGTAGATCATGTACAGTTACATTGAGCGCTAGCAAACTACCCATTTGCATATAACCCGTAGGAGACAAGGAAACAAGATACTCAATCACTAGGATATCCTTACGGGTATCAAAATTAGACACATGCAAATGAGAAATTAATAAATGGTGAATAGGACATCAAGGTAGATCCCATGCTATACTTGCCTTGCTCAATGAACTCAGGCTGCTCCTGCTGGTCGTCAAAGAACTCTTGGTCTCCAACGTTCTCCTCACCGTCTAAACTCGACCAACAAAGCAACATACAAGCATTCCAAAGGCATTCATGCAAAGCAAACAATTATGGGATTAGAACAGTACACCAGGGCATAAAAACAAGATAAAAAGGTTCTTAAAAAGAATCTACGTCTCTCTACGATCACATAGACGCGAAGTTCATGAAAAATGACGCTAAAACACAGAAGTTATGAATTAAACGGGGTTCCTATAGCAATTTATTTAATTAAATCTAACCTCAAACTTTAAATGTTTCAAACATGTTTGACAGTGGTCGATTTGGAATTTAAACGGGTCGATTCGGAGCTAAAACAATGATTTTATAAGCAAAACAATGCAGTGGCATTTCTGTAAATAGAATGAACTATTTTTGAATTTAAATAAAATTAAATCTGGGATATTTAAACCGGTCGAGGACTGCGGGTGTAAAAAGAATAAAGCCAAGGGGCTCTTAAGCAATTCTGCCTCACGAAAGGGTATTGGCCATCCTGGGCCATTGGATCAAGGATGGGCGGCTCAGATTAGGAGAAAGGGGGAGAGAGGAAAACCGGCGGCTAGAACAGTGCTCCGGTAGGGCGAGGCACCATGGTCGGCGGAGAGAAGGTCGTCGGTGAGAGGTAAACAAGGCCTTCGGGCCACGGTTCGACGAACCGAGGGAGCTGGGGGAGAGAGGAGGTGAAGGTGATCTCACCTAGGTCAAGAACGCGGCCGGAGGACATGGCCGACGCGGTGGTGACCATGGCCGGCGACGCGGAGGTCCCGGGCGCACGCGAATTGGGCCCTAGAGGTCCCCAATCAGCACGGGACAAGGACGGGGAGAAAGAGGGCAAGGCAACGAAGCTCACCATGGTGAAAATCGAAGACAAAGGCGGCTCGGGGATGGCGGACCGCATGGCGATTTCTGAGCTCGGTGGATCCCGACGTGTTTCTGTGCGGCGGTTGCGGCGCTGAGAGCTCTAGCGAGGGGAAACTGCAGCAGGGAGGGGCGGCGGGGTCTGAGCTCTCCTTTATAGAGGCCGGGGTGCGGGGACGCTCCCACGACGCGAGGGCGGGCGTGGTAGCGGTGGTTCCTCCTTGACCGCGCGCGATGCGGGAGGTGGGCGACGGCACCGACAAGTGGGCCCAGGCGGTCAGCGGAGAAAGAAGGAGGGGAGGGCGCGGCGGCGGTTGCTCGCCCGAGTTGGGCGGGCCCAAGAGGAAAGAGAAAGGGGAGAAGAGAAGGTGGGCGAGCGGGCCGGCGGGGGAAGCTAGGCTAGCAGGCCAAAAATGAGGAAGGGAGGGGGAGGGAAAAGAATATACTTTTCTTTTTCCAAATCAGTTTTCTAAATTCATTTTCAAATGATGTTTGAATCCTTTTGACTTTTGGATCAAAACCACTCAACACAATAAATGAAATGCTACAGCATGAGTGCATCAACATGTATCTATCCTTATAATTGATTTTAATTCATAAAAAATGTTATTTTCCTATATTTTAATGCACACGTAATTGCATAAATAAATCAAATTTAATTATTTTAAAAGAATGTAAATTTTAGGGTGTTACAATAATGTACTCGGCAAACATTCTTGCACTCTGGTAAACACCCAGTTTCCGGTAGTGACGTATTGATGACTAGTTTCCGAACATGCTCCTTTTAGGAATCGATGGGCATTGGGTAGGTAATTACTTTCTTTTAATGTCCTTGATTCGAACCTTTACTTCTGTCTTCTAGTTGTTTTGTATTTTATGGTTAGCGGTAGCTGTACATCTTGTCGTAAGTGAGAGCAAGATAATAGCATAAACATGTACATGCATGCATCATGATAATACTATACCTAAACATTGTCATAATCCAGCAATTGGGCAACGTTTTAGATCTAATCACGTCTATCTTCCAGAGATTAGCCAATGGCATTAGTTCTTCGTGTTAGTGCCGTAACATCGGTTGTAATCTAACATATACATACCAACACCATGTGGTACGTAATAGCTAGAGGCCTAGAGCTTGCGATACAAATTACTGCCAGCTCAGGCAAATGACCCATCCTGTAGTGTGTGAATGTGTGGTTAGTATGCCTAACGCACATGCGTCTATAGTCTATACGCAAACACTTGCTTAATAGAGTGAGCAGCAACAGTGTCATCGGCATGATCAGTTGGCTGTATATGCTCTATAATAACATATGTATATCTGTCCTTGTACGTATGTATAACATATGTATAGTGCTAGATAATGGGCACTCGGTAACCTATTTTTTTCATTATCCTTCTTTTCCGGGACACGTTTTTCTCAATTTGTTCCGATGTACTTTAAAAATAACTTGTCAAATTGACTCAATAATATATATTTGATTTTTTTAGGAATATTATTCCATTATTTTATTCAGTTACAGCTCAAATTTAATTTATATTGATTAAAATTCTATAATTGCACATAATAAATTAAAATTATCAAACGGATCCAAAAAATTATCAAAATTTCACATGAAACAATCTTTGTTCTCTATTGCCTATACAAAAAGTTTTGAAGCCAAACCCCAATTCGACCGTCACTTTGGCTTTAAATCTTACCGAATCATTCTCAACGCTACGATTCTTCTTCTGATATGCTTCGGTTTTTAAACATCGTACGTGACAAATTATACGAAACCTTCTCAAATTTTTACCACAGTCTCCACATATGATATCATCACATCATGACAAATCTCATGATTTTAAGACTTCGTTTGCTTTTTTTAGAATTTAAAAACCATTCGGCCACACGTTCGTGGTCGTGTTTGCTGAACAAGATGTTCGAAATTTCTTTTTATTTCCTGGGTAAGGCCTCACAATGGACTTAATAACATGAATATCATTTTTCTACTCATTTTATTCTATTATTTGAATCACTTGCGGTTCAAATTTGACTTATACCAAAAAATTCCTTAAAATACAATAAATTAATTTAATATAGCAAACAGGTCCAAAAATATACCAAATCTTATCATGGAGTACCACATGTTGTATGTGGAGAGCAGAAAAAGTTTCAAGGTCAGAAGATAAAAAAAACTTGTTTCTTTGCCGAGTGTCAAACAAATACACTCGGCAAACATATTTCTTTGCCGAGTGCCAAATATTTACACTCGGCAAACATATTTGTTTGTCGAGTGTATTTGTTTGCCGAGTGTTTTCACTAACGGACACTCGGTAAACGTACTAACGGACGGCACACAGACTAACGATTGTCGACGTGGCGGTTCTTTGCCGAGTGCCAAACTTTACCGAGTGTTTTTTGCCTTTTTGCCGAGTGCAATTATTTTGCCTAGTGTTTTTTTTAAAGCACTCGGCTAAGATCTTCTTTGCCGAGTGCCCGATATAATGCACTCGGCAAACATTCTTCCACTCGGCAAACACCCGGTTTCCGGTAGTGACGTATTGATGGCCAGTTTCCGAACATGCTCCTTTTAGGAATCGATGGGCATTGGGCAGGTAATTCCTTTCTTTTAATGTCCTTGATTCGAACCTTTACTTCTCTCTTCTAGTTGTTTTGTATTTTATGGTTAGCGGTAGATGTACATCTTGTCGTAAGTGAGAGCAAGATAGTAGCATAAACCTGTACATGCATGCATCAAGATAATACTATACCTAAACGTTGTCATAATCCAGCAATTGGGCAACGTTTTAGATGACACTCTGCCAACGGTACTTGAAGCTCTGTCTCTATATAAGGTGTCCACAAGCTAAGAAAGGCTGTGCTTCGTCTTGCCCGGCTGTAAGTAGTCTTTCTTCTCTTCTCTCTTTGATCTGTCACTAACCATGCATTCATATATATAGTACACTGTTTGCATGAGATTATATATTATAAATCCTGTTATATATATTCGAATTGTCCGTAGTTTCTCTATGATTTGTTTCTAAGCTTTCTTAAATGTTTGACTTCATTTCCATTTGTTTTCATGCAGATCATGGAACCCGCTGCAGCATGGGACATACCTTGTGAGTTTCAGCTGACGAACTGGTCCGTTGAAGACCAGTTGCTGATCTCCCTCTCCCTGTAGAGTATGCGTCTATCGACATACCCGGTGACTGCGGCATCCAAGCATATGAATATGATGTGCAGCAGCTGCTCGTTGAGTACTATTCTGCAGCCTCACGACGTTATTCTACAAGTGAGAAAGCGAACATCTCGAATGACAGTCATGCTACGAATGTGGTCAATCATGTACTGGGTGACTTTAAGGCTGATATGTGCTACCTAATCTATTGTTACCTTGTGTGAACACAGCAAGGGAAGACGGCGCCGAACTGGCCCCCTGTTGTGATACTGTAGCCGCTGCAAGTGCAGGCACCACACGGCTCACCTGCAGCACTGTAGCCATACAGTGGCCGGCGCAGAGTCAGCCCTATATGTTATCTAGTTACTGTTACAGCATGTGGGCTGTACTAGGACTAGATAGATAGAATTATATAAATAGACCATCACGGCAACTCAGTAAAGAGAGTTCAGATTTGCCATCACACAGATAGGGCTTCGGCCAACGCTGGTGTCTTGTATTGTGCGTGCTTGCTCTGTTCTCCCTTCTTCTTGTAGCTCTCGTCGTAGTGCGTGGCATGGACAACGCTTACTCGTGGTCGGCACGGCTAGTGGGTGCTCGGCAACACTAGCGGGTGCTCGGCAAGATCGGCTGAGTGGTTCACTCGCCTGAACCGGTGATCCTGTGGGCCAACAACTGGTATCAGAGCCGTACGAGTGCCGTCGCCATTCTAATCGATGGCGATGACGGGCGGTTCGGAGTTGGGCGACAGCAGTGGCACTGCTGTGGCTGCCCAGCCATGAGGGGAGGTCGTTGTTCGCACGGTGCGGGAGGTCAGCGGCACCAGTTGGCCAACGCTGACTTGCACCAACTATGGAGAGTGGTCGGTGACCATGAAGGTCAAGCTCAGAGCCTGACGGCTTTGGAATGCTGTTGATAAGGGCACCGACAATGAGGAGGACGACATGTCAGCGTTGGAGGCTATCCTCGTTGCTGTACCGGCGGAGTACAGGGAGCCGTTGGGGACGAAAAGCTCGGCTATGGAGGCGTGGGAGGCTATTGCGGCGATGCGCGTCGGTTCCGACCGGGCAAAGAAGGCGATGGCCCAGCTTCTGAAGTAGGAGTACGCTCTCCTCAAGTTCAAGGATGGTGAAACGGTGGAGGACTTCTTCCTCCGCCTGCAGACGCTCATCAGCAAGCTGAAGGGCCATGGCATCACCATCGACGAAGAGGAGGCAGTCTCTAAGTACCTCCACTCCGTTCCGACCAAGTACATCCAGATCGCTCTCTCCATAAAGACGATGCTGGACTTGTCCACCCTCACCATTGAGGATGTGACAGGCCGTCTGCGGATAGTGGACGAGCGCCTGGAGCAGGCGACAGCAATGAAGGATAGCGGAAAACTCCTGCTAATGGAAGATGAGTGTGCTGCTCGGAGGAACTCCGGGAAGGCAGCCCCCTCCAGTCGCGGTGGCAAGAGCAAGCACCGCGACAGGGCTTCTTCAAAGAAGAAGCAGGTCGACCCCAATGCCTACCGGCGTTGTGGGAAGATGGGCCATTGGGCACGGGAGTGCCCAAATCGCAAGTTGGAGAAGAAGGTTGAAGCTCACCTGGCGTGAGCTGATGATGAGGATGAGGCCACTATCCTGATGGCGACGTTCTGTGCACTGCACGACGTCGAGGCCGAGGAGAAGGAAGAGGCGACGACGGTGGAGGGACCTGGGAGGGCCCTGAAGACCGTCAACCTCGACGAACCACGCGCCCAAGTTCACCTTGGGCGTGTGGGCGCCGACCAGGAGCAGCGGTGGTATCTGGACTTTGGTGCTAGCAACCACATGACGGGCTCCAAGGAATCCTTCTCCGAGCTCGACGGCGATGTTACCGGTATGGTAAAGTTTGGTGACGGCTCAAGGGTGGCTATCCAAGGGCGCGGCACCATCATCTTCAGATGCCAGAACGGGGAGCACCGCACGCTAACGGATGTATACTACATCCCACAGCTGCGTTTCAGCATCATCAGCATTGGTCAACTGGATGAGCGCGGTTGCAAGGTACTAATCAAGGACGGAGTCCTTAGGATCAGGGACCGGGAGCAGTGACTTCTTGCGAAGGTGAAGAGGTCCCTGAACCAGTTGTACCTGCTCGACCTGAAGGTAGAGCAGTCGGTGTGCATGGCGGCAAGGCACTCCGAGGAACCGTGGATGTGGCATGCCCGGTTCAGACATCTCAGCTTCGACGCACTTGGTCGGCTGAAGAAGATGGTCTGAGGACTACCCCACATCAAGCACGGAGGCAAGCTGTGTGACAGCTGCCTGGCCGGGAAGCAGAGGAGGCTACCTTTCCCAAAGGCGGCCAAGCATCGCGCGAAAGAAGCTCTTGAGCTCGTTCACGGCGACCTCTGCGGGCCGATCACGCCTGCTACATACGGTGGTCGGCGGTACTTCCTCCTGCTCATGGATGATTACAGTCGTGACATATGGCTGCAACTCCTGACGAGCAAGGATGAAGCGGCGGCGGCGATCAAGAAGTTCAAGACGCGTGCGGAGGCCGAGAGCAGCAAGAAGCTCCGCGTGCTGAGGACTGATCGCGATGGTGAATTCACTTCGGTGAAGTTCGTTGCGTACTATGCGGATCATGGTGTGGGGCAACACCACATTGCGCCGTACTCACCACAATAGAATGGCGTGGTGGATAGGCGGAACCAGATGGTGGTCGGCATGGCCTGATCCATGATGAAGGCCAAATGCATGCCGGCAAAATTCTAGGGAGAGGCGGTGACCACGGCGGTGTTCATCCTCTACCGTGCTCCAACCAAGGCCCTGATGGGCAAGACGCCGTTCGAAGCTTAGTACGGGTGCAAGCCGAACGTGTCATTCCTCCGGATATTCGGTTGCATCGGCCACGTCTGGAAGACAAAGCTAAACCTCACCAAGCTGGAGGACAGGAGCACATCGATGGTGTTCCTAGGCTACGCGGAGGGTACCAAGGCGTACCGGCTCTATGACCCACGCGGAGACAAAGTGCTTGTCTCGCGCGACATTGTGTTCGACGAGGAAGCGGCTTGGGACTGGAGCAGTCTGAGCACGGGGGAAGTCGACAGCTTCACCAACACCTTCATCGTCGAGCACTTGGTCATCCACGGCGGTGGAGACGCCGCGGAACAGGTGCCGAGCACTCCAGGAGGAGGGCCGAGCACTCCGGCGGTAGAGTCGAGCACTACTGGGGTAGTGCCGAGCACTCTTGGAGGGATACCGAGCACGCCAGGAGTGGTGCCGAGAGGTTTTGCTGTGGTGGCGACCACTCCAGGATGGGTGTCGAGCACTCCCGTAGCAGAGCCAAGACGTCTTGCAGTGGTGCCGACCACTCCAAGACTGAGGCTGGACACTCCTACATTGTGGCCGAACACTGCTGGAGTTATGACAAGCTGTCCAGAAGCAGTGCCGAGCACTTCAGGTGCTATGTCGGGCACTCCGGCGGAACAGGGAGCTCCATCAACGCCGATCGAGTTCACCTCACCTCCAAGTGACATCACTGAGTTCGTGGACACCTACCATGAAGGTGAGGAGGTGCGGTTCCGCATGCTGGATGACATCGTCGGCGGCACAGGTCCCTCAGGTCTGGCGGGCATGCTGCTCAACGACGCAGAGCTGCTACTCGTCAGCGCAGAGGAACCACCCACGTTCGCGCTAGCCGAGCGCGATGAAAACTGGCGACGGGAGATGCTGGAGGAGATGAAGGCAATCGAAGAAAACGAGACTTGGCAGCTCGTCGATCCACCTCTAGGATACCGTCCGATCAGCCTGAAGTTGGTGTACAAGGTCAAAAGGAACGAGCTCGGCGCCATTGTCAAGCACAAGGCGCGCCTCGTCGCCCGAGGCTTTGTTCAGCGTGAGGGCATTGACTTCGAGGAGGTCTTTGCACCAGTAGCGCGCATGGAGTCAGTTCATTTACTACTAGCCTTGGCAGCAGCAAAAGACTGGCGCGTCCATCATTTGGACATTAAATCGGCCTTCCTCAACGGCGAGCTGGCGGAAACGGTCTTCTTCAGGCAACCCCTAGGTTTCGCCGTCAAGGGAGAGGAGCACAGGGTGCTCCGACTGCGCAAGGCGCTCTACGGGCTGCGGCAAGCCCCTCGAGCATGGAACGCCAAGCTTGACGCCAGGCTGGGCGAGCTTGATTTTCAAAGGTGCGCAACCGAGCACGCGCTCTACACGCGACAACGGAGGAAGGAAGAGCTTGTGGTCGGCGTGTATGTGGATGACTTAATCATCACCAGCGCGCGCACGGAGGACATCAACAGCTTCAAGCGCGAGATGGTGGCTCGTTTCCGAATGAGCGATCTCGGCGCACTCTCCTACTACCTCGGCATCGAGGTGAGACAGGGGAAAGAGAAACTCACGCTCAGTCAGAGCGTGTATGCCTCCAAGCTGTTGGAGAGGAGCGTCATGGTGGAGTGCAAGCCATGCGTGACTCCGATGGAGGAGCGGCTAAAGCTGACGAAGGCCAGTACCGCAGCGAAGGTGGATGCAACACTCTACCGGAGCATCGTCGGCGGTTTGCGCTACCTAGTCCACACGAGGCCAGACATTTGCGTTCGCCGTGGGCTACGTCAGTCGCTTCATGGAGGATCACTAGGCTACGGTGAAGCGGCTACTGCGCTATATAAAGGGGACGGTGAATCATGGGATCATCTTCCCAAAGACTGGCGGGAATAGGCTGCAGCTCACAGTGTTCGACGATGCAGACATGGCGGGGGACATCGACGGACGACGGAGCACCTCTAGCGTGCTTGTCTTCCTCGGGTCGGCCCTAATTTCATGGCTGTCGCTGAAACAGAAGTTAGTGGCACTATCTACGTGCGAGGCAGAGTACGTAGCGGCAGCCACAGCGGCGTGCCAAGTTGTATGGCTACGTCGGCTGCTGGGCGAGCTGACCGGTGTGGAAGCTCATCCACCAACACTGATGGTGGACAACCAGCCCACCATCGCCCTCGCGAAAAATCCGGTTCTGCACGACCGGAGTAAACACATTGACATAAAGTTCCATTTCCTCAGGGACTATGTTGATGGAGGGCAGATCGTCATCGAGTTCGTCGAAACTGGTTGGCAACTCGTGGACGTTCTCACCAAGCCACTCGGACGACTTCGACTCACGAAGCTGAAGGAGATGATCGGCATGGAAGGGGTACAAGGGTTAGCAGTAGGATTAGGGGAAGATTGTTAGCTAATCTACTGTTACCTTGTGTGAACACAGTAAGGGAAGGCGACGCCGAACTGGCCCCCTGCTGTGATACTGTAGCCGCTGCAGGTGCAGGCGTCGTACGGCTCACCTGCAGCACTGTAGCCATGCAGTGGCCGGCGCAGAGTCAGCCCTCTATGTTATCTAGTTACTGTTACAGCATGTGGGCTGTACTAGGACTAGATAGATAGAGTTGTATAAATAGACCATCACGGCAACTCAGTAAAGAGAGTTCAGATTTGCCATCACACAGACAGGGCTTCGGCCAACGCAGGTGTCTTGTATTGTGCGTGCTTGCTCTGTTCTCCCTTCTTCTTCTAGCTCTCGTCGTAGTGCGTGGCACGGACAACGCTTACTCGTGGTCGGCATGGCTAGTGGGTGCTCTGCAACACTAGCGGGTGCTCGACAAGATCGGCTGAGTGGTTCACTCGTCTGAGCCGGTGATCCTGTGGGCCAACAATATGGACATGATGAAACAGAAGATGCATAGATACCCTACATGCCTTGGAGCTGTCGACAAGTCTTATACCGTGCCAAGGATCGTGGCCATCGGCCCCTACCACCATGGCCTGGAGCACCTCAAGCAGGCGGAGAAAGTGAAGCACGTCGCCGCCTGCCACTGCATCGGGGACGTCCAGCTACTGGAGGAGATGTATGAAAAGTTCGTCTCCGTCGCTGATGATGCTCGCCGCTTCTACGACAAGGATGTGATTGAAGGTATCAGCTATGATGACTTCCGACATATGATGTTCTTTGATGCTTGCTTCTTGGTGCAGTACATGGCTATGCAGGGTACTTCCGGCCGTGACAGAATACACGGGAGCTTACCAATATATTTCATGATGTCATGCTACTTGAGAACCAGCTCCCATGGAAGGTGGTCGAGAAAGTCCTGAGCTTCATGGCAGAGGATGACCCAGATGGGCCATCGATACCCAAGAGGTTCGTATATAAATTAAGGTACTGTATGCAGCCAGACGACCATCGTGAGCGTCCCGAAGAAGAAGAGTCTTTTAACTGGGATGATGAATACAGACCGCCGCATCTCCTTGGCCTCCTCCACTACTACATTGTTGGACGAAGAAGCTACATTGATAAGGAGAAGGACGAAGAACCCAAGAACTTGTCGTTTTTTGTCAGTGCCATGGACCTTGCCGAAATCGGCATCACGCTCAAGGCCAACAAGACGATGCAGCTCCTTGACATGCATCTCAATCAGAAAGGGGATGTCTTCATTGAGCTCTCATTGGCGCCGTTGTCCCTGGACCGCCACCGTGCAAGCCACCTCGTCAGCATGGCGGCTTTCGAGCTGTGCACGATTGAAAGCTTCGGAGCTAGGAGTGCGAGAGATGAGGACTCTGCTGTCTGCTCCTACGTTATGCTCCTGGCCAATTTGGTATACAGGGAGGAGGACGTGCAGGAGCTACGGGAGAGGGGTCTCCTGCAGAGAGGAGGAGGGCTCACCAACTCGGAGGCGCTCGCCTTCTTCACCAGCGTCCAAGGTCTGCGCTTCGGACCATGCTACACTCGCATCATGAAACAGATCAAGAACTACAGGGACAATAGCCGGATGAAGACAAAGCTGCACGCGTTCGTCCACTACCACAAGAAAACCATCGCCGCGGTTGTCACCGGCATTGGTGCGGTTGGCGGGATCATAGGGACACTCCTGTCGATCAAAAAGTCCATTTGATTTGGATATATATACCCATGATATGAGATGTTGTATCTATGCTTTGATTGTCAATTTCCTATTTTATCTATAGATGTTGTATCTATCTATCTATCTATCTATCTATCTATCTATCTATATATATATATATATATATATATATATATATATATATATATATATAATAGAATAACTTATTCTATGGCCACCTTGATTTACGATAATGTTTGTACCAATTTATGATAATGACAATACATATTTACGATATATGGGTTACTATAATTCAAGATAATACTTACCATAATGCTATACACTAGTGGAGAAACGGGCTGTACTCCCGGTTCTCAACCGCCTTCAGTCCAGGTTTTGGAACCGGGAGTATGAAATCGGGACTAAAGGTCCCCTCCTTTAGTCCCGGTTTCGCGCCCGGGACTAAAGGTGCACCTTTAGTCCCGGTTAGTAAGACCAACCGGGACTAAAGAGCCTCCCGGTCTGGCCACGTGGGGCGGCCTTTTAGTCCCAGTTGGTATTACCAACCAGGACTAAAGGTTTTCTTTTTTTGTTTTTTTTGTTTCTATTTTCAATTGATGATTCGTTTTGGTTTTCAAATAGGTTTTCGAATACGTATTCTACGCTGCTAATAATATACGTATTCTACACGTTTATAATGTTCGAACATTTTGTACAAACTAAAATATGAAACTAACGTATATATTACATGCATATACATATATTGTACGTTATTTTATGTACATATAATATGTATGTATGTTTGTGTGTATATATATATTACAAATAAAGGTTGCATTGTATATTCTATCATATCCTTGGGATAACAAAATCACTTCATCTAGTTTGCCTTCCATGTTTCGTTGACGTCATTGTAGAACTCGCCGACGGAGTTGAGGACCTGGTCATTAAGAAATCCTGCTATGGTCTCTTGAATTGCTTTCAGTTGGTCACGTCATATGACTTTTTCCTTCAACCATAGAGTCTTCAATAAAAGTTAAAGGAAAAGTATTAATATATATATATATATATGTGTGTGTGTGTTGGTCACTTGATTACTTATATATATGAGCAACAAAAGAAATTGTGAATATATGAATATATTTATATAACATACTTTGAGGATCTCTTCAGGAGTTCTTTTTGTGTACGCCCCGATAAACTCGCAAACATAGTATCCGCAGTAGTTGTTCCCCTGTTCTTGCCTCAGAACCCACTTTTACGAGAAAAAAGATCCGGTGAATTGAAAGCATGCATGGTGTTAATTGAATTATATATATATAAATGTAGATAGTACTTACTTTGTGTGCGATTACATTCAGTGGCGCTTTGCAATGTTTCATGTGGTGATTCTCAATGAAACTTTTCCAAACACTACGCCCAATAAAATAAAACATTAATTTTGTCTTTAATAATTGTTGCAGTTAAGAGATCGGGGTATATATAGTTCCTAGAGAGACCATATTATCCTTGGATAATATCTATCATGTCTTGATACTCTGTTTGCTCTTTTCTTAATGAGTCTATGATTCTCAACCGACTATTGGTCATATCGATGACCATCAATATCCGGTGATTGCTGCATATGTTTTTATACAAATATGATCGGCATTAACTAGAGTCAACATATATGTATATATATGGGAGATAGCTTAGCTAGTAAGCAAATAATTGAACAAATGTCCATATGATCGACATCAATTATTTAACACTCACTTGAAGTTGTAGGGGAAGAGTATGTCCTTGTTTTGTTGGTTCACGAAGAACCTCATGAGATTTTTCTCGAGTTCAGCTTTCCATTGAGGCGGGGGATTAGGGTGTATGAATACGACATTTGGATCAACGAAACCAACATCATTATCCTTTCTCTTTCTGAGTTCTGTCATCTCTTATCTGCATATATAAAAATATAGTGTGAGGATATATAATGTATATATATACATGTAGCTTTATATATACACACTTTAATAGTAGAAAATAATCACACTTACAGACAATTGTAGCTAATGAGACTTTTATCGAGAGAGTCCAGGTGGCATAGTTGGTGTAATTCTTCAAACTCGACATATATAACGTCAGCGCCATGGAAGTAATGTTGGTTTCTAACTCTGATAGTAACAAAGGCCTCTCCCTGTTCACACGCCGCCATGTACCACTTGTTTAGCAGGTACATTTGTGTACCCAGTTCACCTAAGGCCTCAGGGTTGCATAGACTCTTTCCACGTTTAAATTTCTTCCAAGGATCCACTTTTGGAGCAGATGGTCCTTCAGCGAGCACTTGGGCAAGGTCCAAACCAGTTTCCTCGTAAAACCGAGCCAGCTCCTCAAAATCGACGTCTAAGTCTAAGTTCGAACCATATTCATTACGAACGACAAGGGGGGTGACTGATTGTTGCGATTGTTGTCCGAGTTGTGCAACACCTTTCCCTGGTCTAGTCTTTTTCTGCGCCGCCTCAAATGACTTAGTGAGAGAGCGGTCATAGTCCGATTTTGGCCGGGTCTTTTGAGATTCCCGCTTTTTCTGGTCCACCTTCTTTCTTAGAAGATCTGGAGGTAGGTAGAAGTATGATTTCTCCGGGTTCTCCATCTCTTCTCGTTGCTTTTTTACTTTTTCGAAGAAACTGTCCACATCTTTTTTTACTATAGCTTTTAATTCCTTTTCACTTTTCTCGAAAGACAGTTTTTGGGGAATAACTGGATTAGATGAGGCTTTCTTCTTTGCCGGCTAGTGGGACAACGACTTTGTTTGCGGGGCGGACCTCTTAGGAGCTGGCTTCCTCTTAGTCATCAAGGGAGGCGGGGTAGCCGTTGGAGGCGTTGGAGACCTCCTTGGAGGTGGCGGCGGTGGCGATGTTGCCACCTGATTGCCCGGAGCACTATGATGATCTAGAGATTGGATAATTGGACTTAGGTTGGTGGAGGCCCTGCTGTGTGATTACAAAAAAGAATAATTAGGTATAAGAAATTATTATTATTAATCATGCATGTCAATAGAAAGTTTATGAAAAAATTGTTTCGTTCACTTTTGTCCGCACCTATTGTCTGGCAGTTGAGGAAGCGGCGGTGGACTAGAGACCCCGGGAATAATGATGTAGCGCTTGCGCCATAGTATGAATGTTTTCTCTGCTTCTCCTAGAGTCTTCTCCCCATCACTTCCTAGAATGTCAAGAGGCAGGTCACTAAAACCTTTGTTAACTCAATCCACTGAAACGCTAACATATCCAGGTGGTATTATTGCCCCATGTATTCTTGGTGTCTTGGTAGGATCTGGAGGAGAAAAAACACCGAGAGCCACCATAATTGTGGCATTCTCTTTTGGAATATGTAGCTCTCATGATGTAAATGGTGCAGTGATGTCATCCACGGGGAAACGTAGCATTGTGTCATCTTGATTTGGCAACTCCGTGGAAGCGCAGCTGCTTTTCAACTGATCAGGGGAGCTAATATTAATGTTCATTCCTAGATCGGATGCCTGCCTCTGGGCACTCATTGCTATTTGCACTTGCTTTATGGTTTCGTCCTGCATTCTAGCTTGCATGTCTTTTTCGCGCTCCTGTGCTTGAAGCAACGCCTCCCATGACTCACAAATCAATTCCTCCAACCTGCTGATCCGCGCTGCATCCTCATCCTTCCTTCTCTGCCGGCTTTTATAGGTATCTCTGTCGTCAGGGAAACCATGCTCCCAAGAAATATTCCGTCCTAAACCTCTCATTCGGCCACTGTGTTCAGCGGTCCCAAGGGCATACGTTAGTTCATCCTTCTCTCTATTGGGCCTGAACGCACCAATAGTTTTAGCTTGTAGAGCATAAGATAATCTTTGTGTTGCTCTTTCGAGTTTTGAGCCATGAACCAGCTTCCCGGTCTCTAGGTCTAGTCTTTCCCCATGAGTGATTCTTCGCGCGTTTGGGCCAATTGAGTGATTCTGGTGTGATACCCTTAGCAAGAATGTCCACTTCCATTTTTTCCCACTTGGGAATGGCAGTCGCGTAGCCACCAGATCTAATGCCATGGTGGTATACCTTCTGTCGGGCATTCTCTTGGTTTCTTCTCACCCGTTTCTCACCCTCTTCCGATGTCTTGTACTGTACAAAATCATTCCAGTAGGGCCTCAACTTCGTGAGCGGGCCACTAGTATTGAAATTGGGTGTTACGTTCTTCTTGACGTATTTTGTGTATAGGGATTTCTTCCAAGTCTAAAATTGTGTGGCCATCTTCTTCATAGCCCACTTTTGAACTAGTTCCTTCAATTCATCATCGTTGATAGCATCATAATCATCCGCTTGCAACGTGAAATGTTGAAGAATATCATCCCAAATTAAATTCTTATCAAGATCAGAGACAAAACTAACATGAGGCTCGTTGATCTTTTGCTTCCATTCACGGGCACTAATCGGAAGTCTGTCCCTTACAAGGCACCCACAGTGTTGCACGGATTTCCTTGCGTGTGGACCAAGTAGTTCGCCTGTCTCGATATTGAATTCCGATATTATGTAGCGCCCCTCCAATGGCTTTTTCGGGCCTTGAATTTTTTTGCTTTTCGCCGTTGTTGTCATCGATCGAGAGGGCTACATATAATAGATGATAGATATTCAAATATATATATATAATATTCAAATATATATACCTCGCCTGTATTTTCTTGCACAATATTTTCTTGGTTATCTTCAAGAGCTAGGTATTGACTCCCATCATCTACATCCTGCTGGTCATCATCGGCAAATTGAGTGCCGGTGTTGATAATATTCATCAATTCTTCATCCACGTTGTCTCTTGGGGCAGCCATCTAGCTTTTACACCACCAGATGTATCTATAAAAAATAAAAACTATATCTATAAAATGAACTCCTGCAAGACGTGCCACCTCAAGGATAGTAACATTTGTAAAAATCATTTCTGTATCTGTACTAGTGATAGAATCTAGCATAAGCCTTATTTAAGTGCCTAGCTTGTTTGAAGGCAAAATCTTAACTGACAAAGTTTAAAGGTTTCCAGAGCGTTTAACACTACTCTGCTTGCCAAGAAAGTTGCTAGTGTTGTGTCATTGGTATTTTTCATGGCCGTGGCCATGGTCATTGTGTTCTCATCTTTTACTGCGGCAGGTAAGTAATTCACATGATATTTCCGCAAATTAACAGAAGAATGGGAGTGTACACACATAACAATCGATTATCGTTTATATTTATATATATACTACTTTTGGGTACGGTGATTGACAGACTACTGCTACGATATCGGGACGTGTGAATAAATAATCATCCGTACTAGTTGACCTTGCTTACGTGATCATCTTGGCAAGCATTTCTCCACCGGACGGCACCGTACTTGGCCACGGAAGAGCTCTGATTCTATGAGGAAGGGAACACGGTCTTCCATGACCATTGCCGCTCTCCCTCGTAGAATCAAAGCTCCTCCTTGATGTCCGTTACCACTCGGCAGAGAACATGCTCGACGAGATGAACACGGTCGGCAAGTTCAACTAGTACGGATTTTCTACAATTTTCTAACTAGTCGTCATAAGCTACCGCGCAAAAAGGAGGAAACGACAATACACCGGGCGCGCCCGTGCTCCACTGAGCTCGATGGCTCAGCGCAAAATCACATTACAAGATTGCCGGCACGAGGGCTCGGCACACGCATCCATCCGATTACAAAAGGTTGGAGCAATTAATCCATCATAAACGGATTATATATGGTGGCGGCGGTGGCTCACATCCAAGGTGTCAAACGCGAGGTCCAGCTCCTACAGCCAAAAAAACATGTTAGAGACTTAGACTTTACTAAAAAACATGTTACAGTTGATGAGCCAAATTGATACTAATGGAAATCAGCAGACTATTGTTTATAACAGCAAAATGTACAAAACAAATGCAAAAGCAAGCATCTCACTATAATTTCAAAAATGCTTCCATTGTCAATGCTGCTCTCATCAGCATAGAGATTTTGTCGCAAAAAGTTTCTACCACTCAGGTTCCAATGCAAACTTCAAATATCATGCACAGATTCTAGATTCATACAGAAGCATCTTTTTTTATGACTTGTAGAAATTGCAAAAGCTCATGATATCAGCCATAACTCCTACCAGATCAAAGTTAGCTCCTGCCCAGATTCTAGATTCATACAAAAGCTCATTTGCAACAAGTATGTACAAATGTATAAAATCATAATTCTAATAAACATGATCATCTAGTAGAGCTTTTAATTAAAGGATTTGTCATGCCAGAGCTCCATGGCCACGGCGGCGGCCTCCTTCTTCCCCTCCCGCTCCCGCCGCCGCCAAGGCCATGGGCGCCCCGCCCCAACCTAGCCCGGTGATCTCCATCGTCGTCGGAACTCTAACGATGGCATCATCAAGGGAAGTGCAGAGGAAGAGGGAGACCGGGCCAAACATGGAGAAGACATGCCGTAGCTGTGGCCTGCTGCGAATCTTGGAGAAGACTGCTTGGGGGCGAGGTGGGCCGGGGATGAGGACGATGTGAGGCGTGCGCTGGCCGGCCGGTGACAGCGTGTGCGCGTGAGGGGAGGCTAGGGTGGCCTAGGGGCGGCGGCGCTGCTGGATCAATCTGGTGGAGAAGATGAGGCTTGGCAGAGATAGAGAGGTTTTATAAAGGGAGACCTTTAGTCCCGGTTGCCGCTACGAACCAGGACTAAAGACCCTTTAGTCCCGGGTGATGATTAGAACCAGGACTAAAGGTCTGATCTTTAGTCCCGGGTGTAGCCATGGCCCGGGAGTAATGGTCATTTTAGCGGGCTGCGAAAACGCAGCCCACCTTTAGTCCCGGGTGTAGCCACGGCCCGGGAGTAAAGGGCATTTTAGGTCCGGGAGTAAAGGTGGTCTGCAGTTGGCTTTCTCCAATTTCCATAAGTTTTTTCCTTTTTTATATATTTCTTTTATATAAAAATGCATAGAGTTATTAATTGCCTAATAAATAAAATATTACCAAAAAAATTATAAAAAAAATCCTGGACTTGGTTTTGCATTATTATACACAACAAAAAATTATAACCTAAACTCTTTTGTTTTACTGTATGAATATTTGACATAGTGTAAATAATAATTACAATTTCCACCATGCAAAAATATACTACTTAATTAAAATCATTAAAACTATTGCTTTTCGACAGGAAATTAGTTTTCACATCTTATTAACGTTGATCATTTGGTTTTTTATCACACATTCTCCACGGGAAATCCACCGTCTAGCAGAAAATTCATTTAAACCGTAGAAAATATGAAAACACGACAAAAAAATCTGAAGTCACAATTATTACATAATAGGTCTAATACATCACTAAATATATCAAGCGGACACAAGTGTGAACTTCTTCTTAACGTATATCCCTTGGTTATGATCGCGTCATAACCATGGAGTGTCCTCATCATTTAGCTTGATGCTTGGGTCTTTGTTCACTGTGAAGGGTGGAATTCGGTCATCCTTTTCATAATCTTCTGATATGTCTGACTTGTCTTCAATTCCGACGATGTTTCTTTTCCTTGAAAGAACTATGTGGCGCTTTGGCTCATAGATTGGGTCGTTGTTGTTTTTCCCTCTCTTCGGTTTTGTAGACTTGTCCTTGACATAAAACACCTGATTCACATCCTTGGCAAGGACGAATGGTTCGTCTTTCTACCCAATATTGTTGAGGTCCACGGTTGTCATTCCATACTGGTTGTCGACTGCTACCCGCCCCCAGTCGCCTTTACCCATTGGCACTTGAACAAAGGTACCTTAAAAGTAGATGCATAGTTTAGTTCCCATATCTCCTCTATGCGGCCATAATATGTTTGCTTATTTCCATTAGGGTCGGTGGCATCTATACGGACACCACTGTTTTGGTTGGTGCTCCTTTTATCTTGGGCTACTGTGTAAAATATATTCCCATTTATCTCATACCCTTTGTATGTGAGGATATGCCACGATGGCTGCCTAGCCAACAAATACAGTTGCTCATCAATACTCTCATCACCCTGACATTCTTTTCGCAACCAGTCACTGAAAGTTTCCATGTGCTGACGCGTAATCCAAGCTTCAGACTTCCATGGAAATTCGGATCGGAGCAACTCTTTATGTGTCTCGACATACGGATCCACCAAGCAGGAGTTTTATAGAATTGTGTAGTGTGCTTTATTAAAATAATTGTCCTGCGTACCAATATATGTTTTCTTCCCTAGCGTCCCCTTTCCACTTAGTCTCCCCTCATGTCGCGATTCAGGAACACCAATTGGGTCAAGGTCGGGAATAAAGTCAACACAAAACTCAATGACCTCCTCTGTTCCATAGCCCTTGGCGATGCTTCCTTCTGGCCGAGCACGGTTGTGAACATATTTCTTTATTACTCCCATGAACCTCTCAAAGGGGAACATGTTGTGCAGGAACACAGGACCGAGAATGCTAATCTCCTTGACCAGGTGAACTAGGAGGTGTGTCATAGTATTAAAGAAGGAAGGAGGGAACACCAACTCAAAGCTGACAAGACATTGAACCACATCATTCTGTAGTTTAGCTAGATCCATTGGATCGATTGCCTTCTGAGAAATTGCATTGAGGAATGCACATAGCTTCACGGTGGCTAGACGTACATTTTGAGGTAGAATTCCTCTTAATGCAACTAGAAGCAATTGCGTCATGAGCACATGGCAGTCATGGGACTTTAAGTTTAGGAATTTCTTCTCTGGCATATTTATTATTCCCTTTATATTCGAGGAGAATCCAGATGGTACCTTGATGCTTGCTAGGTATTCAAACATGTTTTCCTTCTCTTCTTTGCTAAGAGTGTAGTTGGCAGGACTTAAGTAATGGCGTCCATCATCTGTCTTCTCTGGATGTAGGTTGTCTCATTCTTTCAAACATCGCAGGTCTTGTCATGCTTCAAGTGTGTCCTTAGGCTTCCCATACACACCCATGAAGCCTAGCAGGTTCACACAAAGATTCTTCGTTAGGTGCATCACGTTGATCGCGCTACGGACCTCTAGGACTTGCCAATAGGGTAGCTCCCAAAATATGGACTTCTTCTTCCACATGGGTGCATGACCATTGGCGTCATTCGGAACAGGTTCGCTGCCATGTGCCTTTCCAAATACTACTTTCACATCCTTGACCATATTGAGTACATCCTCACCAGTTCGGTTGCCCGGCTTGGACTGGTGGTCTGCCTTACTTCTAAAATGCTTGCCTTTCTTTCTTAGGGGGTGATTCATAGGAAGAAATCGACGATGGCCAAGGTACACGACCTTTCGACATTTTTTTAAGAATATACCTTTAATGTCATCGAAATAGTGCGTGCATGCATTATGTCCCTTGTTTGATTGTCCCGAAAGATTACTTAGAGCAGGCCAATCATTGATTGTTATGAACAACAATGCTCGTAGGTCAAAGTGATCTTGTTTGTGCTCATCCCACACATGTACACCTGGTCTATTCCACAAAAGTAGAAGTTCTTCAACTAGTGGCCTCAGGTACACATCGATGTCATTGCCAGGTTGCCTTGGACCTTGGATGAGCACTGGCATCATAATAAACTTACGCTTCAAGCATAACCAGGGAGGTATGTTGTAGATACATAGAGTAATAGGCCAAGTGCTATGACTACTGCTCTGCTCCCTGAAAGGATTCAAACCATCGGTACTTAAAGCAAACCTTAAGTTTCTTGCGTCATTTGCAAACTCCGGGAATTCTCTATCGATTACTCTCCACTGGGACCCATCAGCAGGGTGTCTCAACATATTGTCTACCTTACGGTCTTCTTTGTGCCATCGCAATAACTTTGCATGGTCTTTGTTTCTAAACAGACGTTTCAAGCGTGGTATTATAGGAGCAGACCACATAATCTTGGCAGGGATTTTCTTCGTGGGACATTCGCCCTCAACATCACCAGGGTCATCTCGCCTGATCTTATACCGCGATGCATGACATACCGGGCATGCATCTAACTTCTTGTACTCCTCGCCACGGTAGAGGATGCAGTCATTAGGACATGCATGTATCTTCTAGATTTCTAATCCCAAAGGGCAGACTACCTGTTTTGCTTCGTATGTAGTGACGGGCAATTCATTATCCTTTGGAAGCATCTTCTTTTGGATTTTCAGTAACTCCCCAAATCCCTTGTCAGATACACCATTCTTTGCCTTCCATTGCAGCAATTCTAGTGTGGTACGCAACTTTTTCTGTCCCGCATCACAAGTTGGGTATAGCAATTTCTTATGATCCTCTAGCATGCGCTCGAACTTGATCTTCTCCTTTTCACTTTCACATTCTCTTTGTGTGTCACAAATGGCCTGACCAAGATCATCTACGGCTCATCTTCTGCCACTTCCTCTTCTTCAGCTTCCCCCATTGTAGTATCATTGAAGGCACCATATTCAGCAACAATGTCATCATCGTCCCATTGTTCTTCTTCACCTTCTTCCATTACAACCCCGGTTTCTCCGTGCTTCGTCCAACAAATATAGTTTGGCATGAAACCTGACTTCAACAAGTGTGAATGAAGACTCCTTGAGCTAGCATATTCCTTCAAATTCTTACATATGACACATGGGTAGCACATGAAACCATCGTGTTTGTTTGCCTCGGCCACATGTAAGAAAGAATGCACGCCCTCAATGAACTCTTGGGAGCGGCGATCAGCATTGTACATCCAATGCCGGCTCATCTGCATTACATGACATACATACCATATTAAAACCTAGAACATAATTAGTTAATTATACGACATGCATGCCACCACACAAGGTATTAATTTATGAAAGTCTTGCTACAATGTAGACAATCCCAACTACCACTAAAAAAACTAAAGCTAAAATGCACTTCAGTAGCATAAGGATTTCGCGACCAATCCCAACTAAAATAGACAGATCATGCGTTTGTTCAACATCTATGGGCTTCTTCCACAGGATCACTGCCTCATCAGCCGCCGTAGCCGCCTGTGCAAGAGAGTTTTGCACATGTTCAACATACTCTTCCTCCCAGTACCAGCCTGAACATCCAGTGCCATCCCACTGAAATTAAAATAAAAAATTAGAACTTTAATTACAATCATAATGAAAATAAGTATAAATTAACCATAAGCATCAAATGTGACAAAATAACTCACATTGCGATTCGGACACTTGTAGAAGATGTGGCCCTTGTTGGGACACTCCTTCCTCACCTGGTACTCCATCACAATCTTCTCCTCACACTTGCCGCATGCAATGAGGGGAAGGTCCGGCCTAAGTCGCTTTGTAACCCGATGAGAGGCCGAGGACCCAGAAGCAGTTGCCATCTACTCTCTATACTCATTTTTAATATAATATAAATTTCTCATTTTATAAACAAATAAAATTAAAAAAACTCTAAAATGCTCTATATCTCTAAAGCATGAAGTGTGCTATGCATGCTAGAAATGAAAGCTCAATACTAGTTTTGAATAACTACTTTAACCTTCATCCAAATACGTAAACTTTAAAGTGATTTTGAGCTTAAATGGCTTACAAATAAAAAAATCTACCATAAAAAAACCACATATATCTAGTCCATAAAATGAAATAAGCTATAGATGAAACACGAGAGTATAAAGTTGGTAACCTTTAGAACCGATGGAGGAATGGAAGAAATCTTGTGATACACCGGTGATGAGGAAGAAGAGAGGACGGCGATAGCAAGAGAACACTGAGCTCGAAGTGGCTCGGGCTCGGGGAGGAACAATGGCTATATAGGAGGGTACCTTTAGTCTTGGTTAGAGACAGAAACCGGGACTAAAGGTCCCTTTCTAGTCCCGGACGGAGCCTCCAGCCGGGAGTAGACTTTTACTCCCAGTTGGCGGCACCAACCGGGAGTAAAAGTTAACCTTTAGTCCTGGTTGGTAGCTCCAACCGAGACTAAAGGTCCCCTCCAGCAAAAGCCTGGCGCAGTAGCCGTTGGGCAGGGACCTTTAGTCCCGGTTGGATCTACAAACCGGGACTAAAGGTCTCTCTAGTCCCGGACACGAAAAATACCAGGACTAAAGCCAAATTTCAAGATGGATCAAAGGTCATTTCTCTACTAGTGATAGTAAATCACTTATGAGGGAGTTACCATAATCTCGTAAATTAGTATAGTAATTATTGTAACTCAAAGTGACCACAGAATAACTTATTATGTGGCCAACTACAGAACATTATCTCTCTCTCTATATATATATATACCCTGAGTATATGACAAATTGAAGATGGTGCCTGTGTATTTTTTAATTAAGGATGTATGTTTTAAAACAATTAAGGATGCATTTTTATTGTACTCAACATAATTACGTCGAGTAAAATACAACAACCTACCCTATAAAAGGTTATTGTATGCATGTAATACGCCAGACCACTAGTAGCCTATAGTAGTTGTGAAGTTGGCCCATGTGACACATGTGGAGTTGTAGTTGGCGGGTTTAGTACCACCTTAGAAGTTTAGAATGTGGGATGCAACTTAAATTCTTGTCGCTCTAAACATAGCACCTATAGGTTAACCCTTTTGTATGAAGTGAGGACGAATGTGCAAGAGAGGTGCCACACGTACGTAGCCCGTTCCATGTGAGGAGGTGGTTCTGACATTGCTGCGTATTGTGAAGTTCGCCCATGTGGCCCATATAGAGTTCTAGTTGGTGGGTTCGGTAGCACCTTGGAAGTTTAGAAAGGTGAGGGCCAACTTATAATCCTTGTCGCTCCAAACGTAGCAATGTGAGGGCCAACTTATAATCTTTGTCGCTCCAAATATAATACCTTTGGGTTAACCATTTATAATCCTTGTCTTTCCAAAAGTAGAACCTCTAGCACTACTACATAAACGATTTTGTGCAGCGTTGCACTTTTGCACTCCGTGGCGGGCACCTATTTTTGCCCGTTGCGGTAAATCCCACGATTTACCACGGTGGGTATTTTTTATTTACCGCAGCGGGCACTTTTGCCCACCACGGTAAATCAATTTACCGTGGCGGGCACCTTAAGATGTCCGCCACGGAAAATACCATATTTACCGTGGCGGACATCTTAAGGTGCCCGCCACGGTAAATCGATTTACCATGGCAGGCATTTTATAAGGCCCGCCGCAGTAAATACGGCCCGATCCAGAGCCCAGATACGGTCCAATTCCGAGGTCACATATATATACAAGAGCCTAGGGTTTCACTGTGAGTCCTCAGTGCCGCACCACACTTCTCTCATGCCGCACCACTCTCTCTCCCCTGCCCTACACTCCTCCTGGCGGCCCTCCTCCCTCCGCTCCTCTCTCCTCGGCGACGCGCCCCCTCCCCTCCTCTCCCTAGCGGCGCTCGGCTCGACAAGGCACAAGGCAGCAAGCCCGTGAGGCGGCGAGGCGAGGCAGGGCGGCGGCGGCCTTCTGCTTCAGCGAGGCGCGCGCGCGGCAAAGGCCTTCAGCGAGGTGAGGCGAGGCAGGGCGACGGCGAGGCGCGCTCGGCGAGGCCCACGCGATGGCGTCTGCGGTGGATCTAGGGCGCCCGGTATGTCTCTCCCACCCTCTCTCTCCTCTTAGTCCTCCCTCATCTCTCTCTCTCATAGGGGAGGTGCTGCGCGGCGTAGGGACGGGCACACGGCGGCGGATCCAGGTGGCCGTGTCGACTCCCTACGACGTGGATCCACACGACAGCGAATCTAGGCCAGCCGCGTCGACTCCCTGCTCCCACGATGTGGATCCACACAGCGGCGGCATGGATCCATGGCAAGACAGCCCCAACCTGCGGCGTCAGCGTAGATCCGGCGGCGGATCCGGCGAGGAGGAGACCCCGACGGCGGATCCAGCGAGGTGCAGTGGCTCCAGTATTGGGCTAGGACGGGCTCGTCGATGGGCTCGAGAATGGGCTCACCGGTGGGTTCCTGGTTTTTTTTGTTTTTTTAAACGATTAACCGCGGCGGGCATCCTAACGTGCTCGCCGTGGTAAAAGTATATTTACCGCGGCGGGCACGTTACACCGCCCACCGCGGTAAATCGGTTAACCGCGGCGCGCATGGCCGCCCGACGCGGTTAAGACACGATTTACCGTGGCCTCTAGGCCGCGGCGGACGGCTTTGCCCATCGCGAAAAACCAAAAACGCCCGCCTTCAGTAAAGTTTGTGTAGTAGTGTGGGTTAACCGTTTTGCACGAAGTGAGGACAAAAGAGTAAGAGCGGTGCTACATGTACATGGAGTTGGGCCCTATAAGCGGTTTTTGGATGCGGGGTGCCACAATGCACCCAAGTTTAGTCCATAAAGATAAGGATTTAATGACATCTAGGATAGGATTAGTTACTTGGTGTGACTAAGCAAGGACAGTTCCAGTGCTAGAAACTATGGGGTAGTTTCTATACTTGTCAAATCATGTAGGCACTACATATAGAAACTATATTCTCAATGTATAGTTTCTTCAAAATAAATTTTTGTCTAATCATATTTTTCATTCTCCAACATCTGCGCTATCACTTCTTTTCATGTCTTGGTTCCCTATGGACATAGTTTCTTATGTAAAAAAACTATTTCCTTTTTGTTTTTCTTTAATTCCAATACTAATTAGGCCATGTTTAGTTCCTCTATTTTGCAAAATAATTTTGGATTCTGGGTCATCTTTTTGCAAAATGTAACTAAACATGGGTGTGAAAAGTGCAAAAAGTTCCCCTCCAAAAAATTTCACATTTTGGACTCTAGACTCCCGAATCCGAAATTTTTCGCCTCGGTCCGCGGCTTGGACTCGCCTGTACCCCTCGCCCGCTCCCTCCCTACCCTATCCATTCGCTCGGCCGCCACTCTCCTTCTTCCTTTCCCCATCTCCATCTCCACCACTCTCCTCCACCGCCGCCGCGCTGATCTCCCTTGCAGCTGCTCCTCTCGGTCTCTCCCCCACCTCCTTCATCGCCAGCCTTCACCTTCTTCAACACAATTCCTTCACCGCGGCCGGCCGTGCCCTCTCCGCGCGTAGATCGGGCTTTCAAGCCGCGTCTGAGCGCTCATGGACGGATTCGAAGGCAACGGCGGTGGTACGGAAACGACGACGGCACCCACGATTTCTTCTCCCAACCGGAGCACTCGTCGACTTTCAACCTCTACTCCGACCCGCTGGCTTAGTTCCCTAGCTCAAGCTCCATCAGCGCTCAATGGGCCGGCCTCTCCTCCCTCTATCTCAACTCCAACGGTGAGGCTTGACCCGGAATGGGGAGGTACGAGAACCTCCTATGCTACGGCCAGGATGAAGCAGATGGCGAGGGCGGCTTCTCCCCCTCTCCCGTGAGCGTCCGTGCCTCCGGGCGTACCCTTGGCGTTCGGATGGCTCGATCTGGCAGCGGAGGAGGCGGCATGGCCGGCCGCGCGGGCCTCAACTCCGGCGCTCTGCATGCCCCATAGCCGCCTCCACTCTCCGGCAGTGGCACGCATGGATCTTCATCCACCGCACCTTTTGGATCGGTTCCCCATCGCGGTCGCCGATCCCATTCTCCGGCTACTCATCCGGCAACCATGGTGGATGACAACTTCAACGTGGATCCGATCATAGATGGTGAAGAAGACGACCTCGAAGAGATTCCGGTGCCCACTAGGAACGCTCGAGCCTCGGTATGAACCATATCCTCCCTCGCTGGCTTACCATTTTCACGTGTTTTCATTTGTCGAATGCATGATGTGTATGTACGTATCTATGTTCCAATTTGGTTTAGGCTAAAAAAGATAGATGCAATTGGAATGGGCCAAACACAGGTGTCCTGTGCACCCTGTGGTGTCAACAGATCAATAAGGGCAATTGCGTGAGAGGGAACATGACAAAAAAGGGTGGGATGAGGTTCTAACTCAGTTTAGAGCAACCACCAATTTGGTTCATGATAAGGAACAGCTTGGTAGTAGGTATAGGCAACTGAAATCCTTGTATGGGTTCATTAAGAAATTAAATACTCAATCAGGCCTTGGCAGTAGAGAGGATGGGAGTGTCATAGCAACTGAAGATTGGTGGGAAAATAATACAAAGGTACTTGTACCCTCCTTTGTTAGATTTGTAGACAGTAGTGATATGTTTGTAGGCTTCTAAACTTTGAGTACCATCTGCAGGGCCACCCAGAATGGAAAAAGTTGAAGAATGGGTGGCCAGATTACTTGGAAGACCTAGAGCATATGTTTCATGGAGTAGCTGTTGATGGATCCACTGCATATGTCCCTGGACAAGGAGAAGTTCTGGAAGTGGACAATGAAGAAGATGATGAAGAAGATGATGGCAATGATGATTCAGTTACCCCAGCGACACCAGTCACTCCTAGCAACAATGGTAGCCTCAAGAGAGCTAGCAGCATATGCACAACTGCCAAAAGTCCTAAGAAGACCAAGTTAAAGAGTCCAACCTTGAGGACCATGAACAGATTCATGGCAAACAATGAAAGGATACAATAGGAAAGGAACAAATACCTTGCTACGGCTGTGGAAGCAAAGATCAGTGCCAAACAATCCAAGGAAGATGTCATGTTTCAGAAGATTAAGCAAGTTCAGCGTCTAGCTAAGGAATGTGGGGTCCAGGAGTCAGATCATGTTCAATGGTTGGCTGTGCTTCGTATCTGTTGGCTGTTTGTAACTTCGACATGAAGTTCACCTTTGTGCTTGCTGGATGGCCTGGATCAGTGCATGATATGAGAGTTTTCACTGATGCCACTACGACCTTCGGCCATGTCTTTCCACACCCACCAATAGGTAAACACCCATCAAGATGGAATGGCCAGATTACTTGTGATCGAGGTAACTAACTAACTGGTTGTGATGTGCAGGTAAATACTACCTGGTCGATTCCGGCTATCCAAACCGGCCAGGATACCTTGCACCTTACAAGGGAACCATGTATCATCTGTCGGAGTATCGTCAAGCCCAGGAACCTCAAGGTAAAAAAGAAATCTTCAACTTTGCACATTCGTCTCTTAGAAATGTCACCGAGAGGTCTTTTGGGGTTTTGAAGATGAAGTGGAGGATTTTGTTGAGTATGCCGAGATATCCACCTCATGTGCAAAGCCAAATAATAGTAGCTTGCATGGCACTGCATAATTTTATTAGGAGCAGTGGCATAGTGGACAAGGATTTTGATCGTTGTGATTGTGATGAGAATTATGTGCCACCCGAAGCTCTGGCATCGTAGCCACAAACTCAGGCCTCGTCGTCAAGGGATGAATCTGCGTTGATGAATGCTTTCTGTGACTCAATTGCGCTTGCTTTGATGAATAGGACATAAAATTCATACATGAGTGATGTGGTTTCTGTGTATGAGTGATTGGTTTGTTATATGTTGTAATGCTTATGTTGTAATGCTTATGAGTGATTGGTGCCTTCAGTTGTAATGGACTTGTGACATTGAACATTTGTACATGAGTTATATTGTTTCTGTGTATGAGTGATTCTGTGCATGCAAATGTGCCGAGCAGCATGCATAGCATGCATGTGCATGGCTGGTATTAATGGTCCAAAAGCATCATTTATTATGGACAAATCTGTCATCTTTTGTTACAGCTCAAAAGTTTTCAGGTACATCTAAACAGGGTCTGAAATTTTTTTGCAAAATTGGGTTTTCACCTTGAAAACATTTCGCAGAAAGTTTTCAACCCATTTCGCATCTAAACACCACCTTAATCATTTTTCTTAGATGATGTCCTAATTAATGAACATAGGAAATAGATGGTTTATGATTAAGAGTGCCCTAATAAATTTATTGCTACACAGTACAGACTGCGATGCAGGGCATTTTGTCTGCTAGTCATTTATCTCCTACAACTAAAAAGAATAAAGTGTGGACATTTTTTGGTACAACATTTGTTTTGGTTCGTCTGTCTGTGCACGCCTGCAATCCCGCGCCCGTCGCTCCCTCGGTCTGCCTTCCCCTGCGATCCCCTGCCGCTCGCCGCGCGACCGCGTCCACGCCGCACGCTCCTGTGATTCAGCCTCGATCTTGTGATTCCTCTGCCCACCTCTCCATCGTCTCCCACCAGCAGCTGGCCGTGGCGCCGCCGCACCCGCCCGCAGCTCGCCGCGACGCAGCTCGCGCATGCCCGGAGGAATCACGAGATCGTCGCTCTGCCTCCGCGTGGATCCCGCAAATGTAAAAAAAACTCTAGATCGGCCGCAGACTCCTCCCCCGCTAGGGTTCCTGGATCTGCTGCCGCCCCGCCCATTCTTCCACGCACTGCACCCCACGGCAGGCCACAGCCCTGCCGACATTTCCCGAGGCCGACCACCGCAAGCGCCAGGCCGGTCGCCCACCCTCCGCGCGGAACCTGCTGTCGAAGCTACCCCTCCTCGCGCGCTCCCTCTCCATCCTCCACCTCCTCCCGGGCTGCCGCCTCCTCCCCTCCTCCACCCCACCATCACCGGGCATCGTGCTCCTGCTCTACCCCTCGCCCGCCGCCTCCGACCTCGCCTCCTGGTGCCGGTGTACGCCGCAGCCCGTGTGCGCTGCCCCCACCCTCCTCCTCCTCGACAGTACCTGGAGGCAGGCCAAGGAGATACGCGCGACCAGCCTGCCCGTCCTCTCGTCGCTGGGGGTGGTCCCTATCGCCCTCCAGTCGACAGCTGCGCCGACGGGGACATCATGTTCGCGTCCGCCCTCATGGTCAGGAAGGAGCCGCGCTAGCGGTGTGGCGGTTCGACCCGAGCTGCTTGTCGTGGCTGAACGAGCTGAGCCCGTTCCTCCCCTCCGCTGGCACCAGTGCCGCCGCAGCTAGGCTGGGACAGGCACCGTTCGCGCCTAGCCCGCGCAGCAGCCTGCTGCTGTCCACGCCCACCATGCCATCGCTGGCCACCATCTCCGTGCTCGAGTTCTTCAGCAACACCAACTTCCCGGACCTGTAAATCTCTAGATGATTATTGACCTCACAACAATTCTACTGATTGATTGCATTTCATTACTAATACTTTGTCGTTGCTGTCAGGTCTCGTCCGTGTCGCGCCAAGCAGCCCGGTTAAATTTTTTAATCTCTTTCCCTTTGGTAATTCAAAGAGTTGGCGTTCGCCAGTGGTAGCTACTGATTCGTTAATTAATTGATTGGTTGTAGGAATTTTCCTTCTCAAAAAAGCTTTTCTCCGTTTCCATGGATTGATTTGCATGGAATGATGAGAAATAAAATGAGATGACAATAAATTTTCCAAGCAGCACGGGCACTCTTCTCTAAAGTGCTTGCTTGTTAAGGGATGGAAAGCTGAGGCCAGCTGGAGCATTCCTTGCGGAAAGTGGAATAAAGATGAGGAAGATCACACATCTGCCATTAGAGAAGTAAACCTCTGCCTGTATCATGTTCCTGAGTTTATTTTCCTTTCTGAGTGCATGCTGCAATTTCTTTGAAACATATTATACTTGCAGCAATGAAATATACATTCTAGATTGGCAAAATAGATCTTTAGAGGAGCTCTGGAACACCAGATATGAATTTGTTTTTTAGGGGTGAAAATCTGTGGTCAGTTGCTTTCAGCTAAGTTGAGAGGGTGTTTACCCCTACTGGTTTTACCTGATAAGAATGACTTCAAATCAGAAATCAGTAGTTTACAAACCTGTAGGTTTGGAGGCCATAGTATACACAAATTTTCAGAATTTTTGCAATGAAGGTTTGGCGCAATTACATAAAAAAGGAATAAGTTCTGTCTTAACTTTGGGCAGCGTTTCTGACAATTGAGTTTCTACTGTCTGTCTTCTTTCAGTAATTATGTTAGACATTCAAGATTTTGTATCCCCAAATTTATGTCAAAAGAGAGCTCTTGAGCTGATTTTGTTAGTGCTCATGGATCTGCAAGCCCCAATATTTGGTTTGCTTAATATCATAGCAGTTTGCTATTAGTTTCTTGGAATTTCTTTCCACGTTGCAGTTTAATTAGATTAAGATTAAATCAAGCCTTACTGTTTGCAATGGTTAGCATATATGGTGAAAGCTATTTGTTTACCCTATTTTTGAATCTAATGATTACCTCTTCTGTGTGTACAGATCCTGGTAGCTCTGGGAGTTGCTTTGTGAGTATCCATTACTTTTAAACTCAGTGTCCCATGTTAAATAACTAGGTTAGAATGATCCATTTGTCATCCGTTGACATTGATATGTAGGGTGCAACCGTCTCCAAGTGATCAAGTTCATCAAGAACTCATGTTACCTAGCATTTATTTGCCATTTTCCTGTAAATGTTTGGTCACTATAAAGTTTTGTGTGCTAATATACAATCTAATAGTCTTTTTCTGTAAAATATTTGCTCTGCTTAGAATTATTTATAGATTGATACTTTACTCCACTGCAAATAAGAACCACAAACCAATGCAACTCTGAAATGTTAAATTTTGTCAAATTCATTGATACTGGCCAGTTACACTAAAATTTTAATTGTCTGTGTTTTCTTATGCATGACTCTGCTGCCTGATCCATTACTCATTAGATAATAATGTATAAAATCTTATAGAATCCCTGATTGGACATTCAATATAATATACGCAGAACCATGACATTTTTAGTGGATATGATGTCTGACCTGTGGGTTTAATTTGGTCTGGAGTAGTGGACTTTCTAAGGATGGATACCAATCCTCCACGTCTTGCGATAGCATTTTTTATATCTCGAAAACCTCGTATGGTGTGTGTGCCACATCATGTCCGCTTTCCGTTTCCACCCACATAAAAGAACAGGAGCGACAGCCCACAGTTGTCACCTTGTGTGGACTCCTTTTTTCTTCTAAAAAATCTCCACCAATCACCAAATCATATGAAACCTTTGAATCATTCTAGGCTTTTGTTTACTTCCATCTAGGACTTGCTCTTCTCGCCTATTCGCCCTTCCTGGCTGGAATAGGCACCCTAACCAATCCTCCTGAACTTGCCTCAGTGTTATATACATTGTTGAACATACATTATATTAGTTTACATACACTGTTTAGATTTAGCATCCAATACTCTTCAGCAGTGAGTACTGAAAATTGTAACCTGTAGACACTGTTTACTTCATTACTTCCTTTAGGCTTAATATTCTAATCCTTAACTGATTGACAAACCTGATAAGTAGACTTTCTTAGGTATTTAATTTTCAAGGAATTCTCAGGAACACATGGTCCCATTTGATGATTTTGGCACCCCTACTGGTTGTTAGAAACTTGTGGAAGTCTGCAGAATCTAAATTGTCACTTAGCTTTTAGAGCTGCAACTTGGTTCCATATATTTCGATAATGGTCTTTGGGCTGCTACCTTACTGAAGTGATCATGAACACGATGATAATTTCGAACCAAAACTTATTATTATATAAATTGTTATATTCACCAATGAAAATTATTGGATTTGGTCACACCTATTTGTTTGTTACCTAAACTTGCCTCAGTGTTATATACATTGTTCAACATACATTATATTAGTTTACATACACTGTTCAGATTTGGCATCCAATACTCTTCAACCGTGAGTACTCTATGTGTGCCTATCTGTATATCCCATGCTTTAATACTGCTTTTGCAATAATGAACGCGCCCCTATGTCCGTCCTCGACAAGAATAATAGTAAATAAGAGAATTACTTTGAAGCTCCTCTTTCTGCAGACGTCGAAGAAAAAAAATTCCCTCAGCTTTGATCCCATTGCCAAACCATTCAAATCATGATGTAAATCACAAATTCAACATCAATGATAGCATCATGCAGAAATACGCATAATTTTCAGGCTTGAGGGTGTACTGACCTCTCATGCCTTTCGGCATCATGTAGATGTAGTAGACCTGTGTGGCTGCATCTGCATGTGCTTTTGTGTGAAGTCAAACCATATTTCAGCCCCCTTTGGCACGGCTCATCCAAAGCTAGCTTTTCCCGGCTTCTAGTTCATTTTAACCCCGGCTTACAAAACGGCTTTACGCTACAGTGCCTCGATTTGCGCAAAATAGATGAAGCCGAAGCCGGCATAAGCCGTGCCAAAGAGGCCCTTCATATGTCACTATTGTCCCATTTGTTGATTTTGGCACCCCTTATGGGTTGTTAGGAACTTGTGAGCCTGCGACGTCGCATCACGAAAAGGTCTATAAAGTAGAGTTTGTGAGCCTGCGACGCCGCGCACTCCGTGACTGTGTTAAATTCATAAACTTTGCTTTTTTGGATTAAATGTCACTTTAACGTTGGTATTTAATTTTTACAGTATTGTTATCTTATCGTGCGATTCATGTGTTTTTAGTATAAAATGTTAGCTATCTCGTAGCAACGCACGGGCACGCTACCTAGTATTCTTTTTATTTCAAGGCTTCTCTACCAACTGTATAATAACGAACAACTTGATGCACATCCACTTTTAACGGTTTCATACGATATATAGGGGTCTGTTTTATAGTATGGTTGATGGTTGCTTTTTTTTTTTTTGAGCAACTGGTTGATGGTTGCTGTAGATCTTGTCTTGATTTGTGAGCGAAAGATCGATGCTATCCAACCAGCATGTGCCTCTGATTCAGTTTTTGGACTTTACGGCCACAAGTATCCGGCCCCTGGGATTCTAGTTGATTACAGCGGCTTTCAGTTCAACAACTTGGGCTACCTGTAATGCACTCATGCACATGGACTTCAATTGCTTTAGGCAGGACTCCCATAATGCACTCGGGCCAGGGCTGCATGTTGGTTTGCTCTCCCGCCGTGAGATTTGGTTGTTTGGCCTTTATTGGAATTGTGAGACCGGGGGAGGTGGTGGCATGCTGGTTCACAGATCTCGAATCAAGAAGAACTGTCTCACAAATCCATTATCACGATCCATCCACACATACATGATACAACAATAAAATATATCCTGTCTCGCAAATCCATCATCTATACTTAGATCCATCCAATCATCCCTAGCTCATCTCATGGTCACAACGGGAGGAGGGGGCTACATGGCTAGGCCTCAGGAGGCGATGGAGCTAGATCTGCATGATGCATTAGTGCCACTAGTCCGTCAACCCGTGCTCTCGCATGGGCTAGAATTTTAGAAGAAATAAGCGTTAAGTATAGTTTAGTAATCTCTTCATTGCAAATTATAAGACATTTTAGCTTTTCTAGATATATTGTTTTTATTATATATCTAGACAATACGTCTACGTGTATAGCAAAAGCTATGTATTTAGAAACTCAAAACCTCTTATAATTTGGAATGGGGGTGTACATGGATCTGACTAATAAAGAATTACTTACATTAAATTTTATATTTTCTCTGTGTCTATTTTATAATATAGTGGACATAATGGATACTCTGTAGTCTATATCTAGTTATCATAAACTTATTAATTACTATTTTTAAAAGAACTAATTTATATATTTTTCATCCATATTCATAATTTTTTCTTTGCATAGCACCTTTATATATTTTAAATATGCAATTTCTTTGAACTATTAATCATGGTGGCTCTTGTTGCGTCATGTATATATCTTATGAAGTCATTAATCGAAATTTTGATTTTTTAAATTTTATTCTTATCGACTGCTATGGACTTTTTCTCCTGAAGTTAAGTTGAAACCCTTGTGCTTATTGTATTTTTCATTAACTCTCCATTTTGAACTTTTCCAAAATAAGGATTTTAGGTCATAGAGTATGTTCTTAAGTACTACAATAGCATAAGCCATTATTTGATACATGCACCATATCGCTTAAGATAAGTCATCGAGCTTGAAGTGAGATCTCGGATAGGGGTACCAGTGCTAACCACAAGAGAATTTTTATACTTAAATCTTATAATGATTGACTTTTTACTCTAAAGTATTCTTAAACGCCCAGAAAAATGTAACGACCAGTGGTCTCCCAAACTACTTATTGAATTTTACTATCAAGGAATTATACTTGCAGTTATGGTTATACTATCAATATAGACATATCAAATAATTTAGTTTAAATACATAAATATATCTAAAGTAACAATCTATATTTGGTTACTAATACGGTTTTATAATTTGTTAGCATCATTAGTGTATGAGATATTGAGAAAATATTTCTGACGTGCTAAAATATAACATATGCGTGTAGAATCCAAGAATCTAAGGTCAGAGAGGCATTGAAAAGGAGGGAGATATTAGTTTGGAAGGTCAAGTAGTGCCTACGAAGGATACCTTTTGATATTTAGGATCAATGCTACAGAGAGACGGGGATATTGATGAAGATGTTAGCCATAGAATCAAAGCGGGGTGGATGAAGTGGCGCCAAGCATCTGGTGTCTGTCGATGTTTTACCACCGGCAACCCGTCACGGGGTACCCGGGATGGTGATTTGTTCGTAGGATTATCGGCGTTTGCAGGAACTCGATGGTAACACAGGGAGACAATGATTTATACTGGTTTGGCACGCCGGAAAGTCACGGCGCCCTATGTCCAGTCTAGTGTGGATAGTATATTGCGCCCTGCGCTATTTGTTGTGTTGCGAGGTATGTTGTGGTTGTGAGTTCTGTCGGTTATGTGTCTCGATCTAGGGACCCCTGCCCTCCTTTATATAGTCCAGGAGAGGCTGGAGTCCTAGTCGGTTACAAAGTAGAGATCCTAGTAGGATTACGTGTAACTAGTCCTAGTAGGATTACATGTAGGGACTCCTAGTTGGACTAGGTCTTCTTCTCTCTTCTCCGTGGGAAACCCCATGGGTCCCGCATCGACAAGCCCCCGAGCATTTCATGGATGAGCTTCAGAAGCCTTCATGTTCTTCTTGGTCTTCGTTGAGTTGTTGTAAATCCGTTCCAGGTTCTTCTGAAGTGAAACCTTGAGATGGTCTTCTTTGTCTTTTCTTAGGCTGATGTGCACTTTTGGACAAAAGTGCACTCAGTGAGTGTAGCCCCTGAGCCTCTTGCTTGTTGGGACAAGAAGCCAGAGGGTCCCTTTAGTCTTCTTGGTTGCTCCGAGTTCTTTTTCGGTGGGTGCAATTTTTTGTAAAAATTGCACTCATTGAGTGTAGCCCCCGAGCCTCTTGCTTTTGCTTGCAAAAGTTGGAGGGTCCAGATTCTTGTCTTCAAAAATTTTTTGGGGTTATGTATCCTGCAGCCCCCGAGCCTTCTCCGAGTACTTTTCTTTAGAATAGAAATTGGATGAAGGGTCTTGATGTGTTGTCTTTGTTGTAGTCTTGAGTACTTGTATTCTTGGTCTTTCATCCTTGAATTTGAGCCCCCGAGCGTAGTTGAAGCGAATGCCGAGCCCCCGAGCTTAGTGTTTGACTAAGCCGTGATGCTCTTCCGAGTTGTTTTTATTCATCCAGGTCTTTTCTAGACTTCTCTGGTTCTTGATGTACCTCTTCCAGGTTGTTTGCACTTCGTCCAGGTTCTTTCTGAACTTGTATGTACCTTATCTAGGTTGTTTTTCTGATCAATCCGGGTTCTTTTTGAATTTGTCTTGGTACTTGCAGCACCTCTTCAGGGTTGTTTTCTGATCGATCCAGGTTCTTTCTAAGCGTTTGTCTTGGTTCTTGCCGCACCTTGTAGGGGTTCTTTTTTGATCAAACCAGGTTGTTTCTGGGCTAGCTCTTAGGAGCGTGTTTTTCCTGATCTCATGGTACAGATGTAGCTCCCCTTATCCGGGTTGTTTTCTGATCAATCCGGGTTCTTTCTGAATTTGTCTTGGTACTTGCAGCACCTCTTCGGGGTTGTTTTCTAATCGATCCGGGTTCTTTCTGAATTTGTCTTGGTACTTGCAGCACCTCTTCGGGGTTGTTTTCTGATCGATCCGGGTTCTTTCTAAGCGCTTGTCTTGGTTCTTGCCGCACCTTGTCGGGTTCTTTTTTTTATCAAACCAGGTTGTTTCTGGACTAGCTCTCAGGAGCGTATTTTTCCCGATCTCATGGTATAGATGTAGCTCCCCTGCATGTTAAACATAAAAATATGTTGTAAATGACATTTCGGATATGAAGTTGGGAGCATGTCCCATATTTGAATAATTAATCAAGGGCGGGCCCTGGCATCATAAAATGCATATAAACTTTTTTCGTGTCTTGCTCTTGCTAGGCCATGCAAATTCCTCAGGTAGTGTCCTGTTACGTTTAAGCACTTGAATCTCACGCACTAGTAGAGAACAGACCTTTGATCCTCGGCTAAAATGGGCTCTAGTCCCGGAATTTTTTGCGCCCGGGACTAGAGATACCTTTAGTCCCGGTTGGTGGCTCCAACCGGGACTAAAGGTCCCCCCCAACTCTCATCGCGCCCAGACAGAGGTGGCAGGACCTTTAGTCCCGGTTGGAGCCACCAACCGGGACTAAAGGTATACTTTTACTCCCGGTTGGTGGCTCCAACCGGGAGTAAAGGTCTACTCCCGGGCCGTGGCTGCGCCCGGGGTTGGAAAGTTACCTTTAGTCCCGGTTGGATCCACCAACCGGGACTAAATGTTCTCCCTTTATAAATCGGCCGTCTCCTCCTTCCTCCCCGAGCCCGAGCTCAAAGACATTTTGAAGCTCACTGCAGTAGTGTTCTTGCTTCCTCCTTCCCTCCATTGTTCCTCCATCCATTATTCGATTCCTCCATCGATTTCTTCGATTCCTCCGTCGATTCTTCAGCTTGTAAAGGTTACCAATCTCATACTCTCATTTTTCACCATTGTCTTATCTCATTTTGTTCACTATATATATATATGGTTCTTTATTTTGGTTTTTTTCATTTGTAAGCAATTTGAGCTCAAAATCACTTCAAGCTTGCATATTTACATGAAATAAGGTTAAAGTAGCTAGTTGAACTTATGGACCGTGTTCATCTCGGCGAACACGTTCTCTGCCGAAAGCGATAACGGACGTCAAGGAGGAGCTTTGATTCTCGAGGAGAGCGGCAATGGTCGTGGAAGACCGTGTTCCCTTCCTCGTAGAATTGGAGCTCTTCCGTAGTCAAAATCTGGTGCCGTCCGTGGAGAAATGCTCACCGAGATGATCACGTAAGCAAGGTCAACTAGTACGGATGGTTATTTATTCACATGTCCTGATATCGCCGCAGTAGTCCGTCAATCACCGTACCCAAACGTAGTATATATATAAATATAAACTTAGAAAATAGTTAGAAAATTATAGAAAATCCATACTAGTTGAACTTGCGGACCGTGTTCATCTCGGCGAAAGCACGTTCTCTGCCGAAAGCGGTAACGGACGTCAAGGAGGAGCTTTGATTCTCTGAGGAGAGCGGCAACGGTCGTGGAAGACCGTGTTCCTTCCTCGTAGAATTGGAGCTCTTCCGTGGCCAGTACGGTCTGTGTCGTCCGGTGGAGAAATGCTCACGAGATGATCATGTAAGCAAGGTCAACTAGTATGGATGGTTATTATTCACACGTCCCGATATCGTCAGTAGTAGTCATTATGTGTGTACATTCCCATTCTTACATTAATTTGCGAAAATATCATATGAATTACTTACCCGCCGCAGAAGAAGAGGCGAGAACACAATGACCATTAAAAATATCATTGTTTAGAGATCTAGATAATTTTATAGTTTGTTAATTTTATTTGTTTATAAAAGAAGAAATTTATAGTGTATTAAAAATGAGTATAGAGAGTAGATGGCAATCTGCTTCGGTCCTCGGCCTCTCATGGGTTTCCAAAGCGACTTAGGCGGGCCTTCCTCTCATTCCATGCGGCAAGTGTCGTGATGAGATGAAGATTGTGATGGAGTACCGAGTGAAGAAGGAGGGTCCCAACAAGGATCGTATCTTCTACAAGTGTCCGGGATCGCAATGTGAGTTATTTTATCGTATTTAATGATTATGGTTAGTTTATACCTATTTTCATGATGGTTGTGATTAAAGTTCTAATTTTTTGTTTTAATTTCATGGGATGGCGAAGGACGATGTTCAGGGCTTCTCTTTGGGAGGAAGAGTATGTTGAACTCGTGCAAAATATCTTGCACAACAGCAGAATCTGGCGACTAATGAGGCGTGATCCAGCCAAGAAGCCCAAAGATGTTGCACAATCGGGGATCTGTCTGCTTTTAGTTGAGATTGGTCGCGAAATCCTTGTGCTCCCGAAATGTATTTTAGCTTTAGTTCTTTTAGTGGTAGTTGGGATTGTCTACATTGTAGCGATGCTTTCATAAATTTGTATCTTTTGTGGTGGCACGCATGTTGTATAAATAATTAATTATGATCTAGGTTTTAATATGATATTTATGTCATGTAATGCGATGAGCCGTCATTGGATGTATAATGCTGATCGCCACTCACAAGAGTTCATTGATGGCGTGCATTCTTTATTACGTGCGTACCGAGACAAACAAACGCGACGGTTTCATGTGCTGCCCATGTGCCATATGTAAGAATACGGTGGAATATCCTTGCTCAAGGACTCTTCATTCACACTTGTTCAAGTCGGGTTTCATGCCAAACTATATTTGTTGGACAAAGCACGGAGAAACCGGTGTTGTAATGGAAGAAGATGAAGAAGAACAATGGGACGACAATGATATTATTCCCGATGGTGCGTGCTTCAATGATACCGCAATGGGAGAAGTCAAGAAGAGGTAGTCGCAGAAGATGAGTCGGGTGATGATCTTTGTCGTCATTCGTGATGCACAAAGAGAATGTGAAAGTGAAAAGGAGAAGATCAAGTTCGAGCGGATGCTAGAAGATCACAAGAATTGTTGTACCCAACTTGTGATGCGAGGCGCGAAAAAGTTGGGAACCACACTAGAATTGCTGCAATGGAAGGCAAAGAATGGTGTATCCGACAAGGGATTTGGAGAGTTACTAAAATCCAAAAGAAGATGCTTCAAGTACAATGAATTGCCCGCCACTACCTCTGAAGCAAAACAAGTTGTCTGTCCTATGGGGCTAGAAATAGAGAAGATACATGCATGTCCTAATGATCGCATCCTATACCGTGGCAAAAAAAGTACGAGAAATTGGATGCATGCCCGTATGCCATGCGTCATGTATAAGATCAAAGGCGAGATGACCCCGGTGATGTTGAGGGCTGAACGTCCCACGTAAGAAAATCCTCGCCAAGGTTATGTGGTATGCTCCTATAATACCACGCTTGAAACGTCTGCTCGAAACAAAGAACATGCAAAATTGTTACGATGGCACAAAGAAGACCGTAAGGTAGACAATATGTTGAGACACCCTGGCCGATGGGTCCCATGGAGAGCAATCGACGAGAGAATTCCCGGAGTTTGCAAATGACGCAAGAAACTTAAGGTTTGCTTTAAGTACGATGGTATCAATCCTTTTGGAGAGCGTAACAGATAGTCATAGCACTTGGCACATTACTCTAAGTATCTACAACATTCCTCCTTGGTTATGCATGAAGCGGAAGTTCATTATGATGCCTGTGCTCATCCAAGGCCCGGCAACCTCGGCAATGACATCGATGTGTACACGAGACCACTTATTGATGAACTTCTCATTTTGTGGAATAAAGAAGGTGTACGTGTGTGGGATGAGTACAAACAGGAACACTTTGATCTGCGAGCATTGTTGTTCGTAATAATCAATGATTGGCCTGCTCTAAGTAATCTTTCGGATAGTCAAACAAGGGATATAATGCATGCACACACCGCTTTGCTTGATGCGGATGATGATTATTTCAATAAAGCGCACTACACAGTTTCTACAGAACTCCTCTTTGGTAGATCCAGTATATTGAGACACACAAGGATCTCTTACGATCCGAGTTTCTGGGAAGACTCAAGCTTGGATTACGCATAAGCACATGGAAACTTTCGGCGGTTGGTTGCGAAAAAATGTCAAGGTGATGAGAGCATCCATGAGCAATCAGATTTATTAGCTATGCAACCATCATGGCATATCGTCACATACAAAGGGTACGAGATAAATGGGAACATATTCTACACAATGAGCCCAAGATAAAAAAAGTTAGGTTATCGATTTTTCCTATGTGCAATAAACAAAATAAAATTCATATTTTTAACAAAATAATTTTATGCCTTTTATTTAATTTACTATGTATTTAATAAAAACTATTGCATTTCTATTGTATGTAACAAGACTATTGCTTAAAAAAAGTGGAAAAGCGAAAGCTGCGAGGCCACCTTTACTCCCGGGTGGGAAGCCCACCGGGAGTAAAGGTGAAACTGCAGCCATGTCCTCAAAAAAATCCTTTACTCTCGGTGCGTGTTACCAACCGGAGTAAAGATGCTCTTTACTCCCGGTTGGTAACACGCACCGAGTAAAGGTAATTTTACTCCCGGTTGGTAACACCACCGGGAGTAAAGGGTTTTACTCCCGGTTGGTGGATGGCACCGGAGTAATTCTCCTCTCGCTATATAACCTCCAGCCACTTTGGCGGATCGATCCGCTCGTCTTCTTCCTCATCCGAACACCGCCGCCCTCTTCTTCCTCGCGTGCCAAGGTCCGTCAGCTTCCGTGTGACACCGGCGTCGCCGTCTTCTTCCTCGTGCGGCCTCCACTGCCACCAGGCCCTCCTCCGCTCGCTTGCCCGTGGCCTCCACCGCGCCTCCTCCGCGCCTCGACACGCCCTCCACCGCGTTGCCCGTGGCCTCCACCGTGCCCCTCCTCCGCTTGCCCGTGGCCTCCACCGCGCCCTCCTCCGCGCCCGACACGCCCTCCACCGCGTTGTTGCCCCACCGCCACGGCCCGAGGCCCTCCGGTGAGGTACACTTGCCGATATTTGGAACTCTAAATGATTTTAAATAAAAACATATCTTAAGGCAAGTTTTGAATATTTGGAACTCTAAATGACAAGTATAATTAAGGATCACCAATAAAATTACTTTAGAAATTAATTGGATCGATATAAATCCATGGCTTGTATAATAAACACGCTATATATTATTCGGAAACAACGCTACTGAACCATCCGCTTCTCATTAAGATATGTTTGTTAATAAACACGCTATATATTATTCGAAACAACGCTACATTAATAGAAGAATTTTTCTATCTTCATAGATCAATGTTTGTTAACGAAATTTTATCCAAATATATTCATGTAGGGTCTTTTTTTTTGAAGGATTTGTTGTAGGATATATAATGGTCAAATAGGAACTCAATTTTGATACCCAGGTTTGTAAACTAAGCGTTTTTTAGTTTATCAAAATATCACATGTTTCTTCATTTGTGAACTTTGAATATCTGAGATATAATATATTAATGTTGCTAAAGTAATATGAGCATTACATATTTTTTCCGGAAGACTATCTTCAAACTTTATATCATAGCATCGAGATCGCTTTGTAAAAGAAGAAAATAAATTCTTATCATTTCGGAAATAGTAATGGTTATATGAGCAATAAGACACATATACTTACATTTCATAATGACTTATACTTATATTATTAACATAGAATTTTCTCATATGATGAATGACTACATGGTTGATCACATGGTACATAGGATCACAACATCACGCACCGACACCGCCCGCCCGCTCTCACGTCGTCGTCGTGCCGTTGCCAAGACGCCGCCCGCCTCACGTCATCGTCGCCAAATCGACACCGCCACCGCGCCCGACACGTATATATCGTCATTTGTATTCATATGCATTTCGTCCATGCGTTTCTATATATACGGCGAACCACCGCCGCCTCGTTCACCCATGTGTACAGACATATATCTGGGGGAGTGGAGCACCGCCACTCTTGTCACACCGCCTTTCTCGTGCCCTAATTAAGCCCTAGTACCGGCGTAGTTCGTCCTAGTGTGGCGAATTGCGTCCGTGATCGAGGGCAAGATTTAATAATGCATATTGTTTGTAGATTTTACGCATGTAATAAGCAAAAGATTTGACGTACTATATATTGGTTTTGTTTTTTGAAGCTAGATGGCCGACTCGAGAAATATGGATGAGGAGGAGTTGATGATGAATTTGATCAACACCGGCACTCAAGTTGCGGCGATGATGGTGCTAAAAATAACATGCAAGAGGATGTAGATGACGGAGTCGATGCCAGCTCTTGAACAAAATGAGCAACAACATATTGGCCAAGTATATATTTTTTATTATTAGCTATATATATATATTATCATATGTCCTATGTGTGCTCATGACATTAAAAATAATGTTTATGTTTTGTAGCCCTCGGATCGACATCAACAACTACTGTGAAGAGTAAAAATGTTCGAGGTCCCAAAAAGCCATTGGAGGGTCGCTTCATCATCTCGTAGTTCAATGTGGATACAGGAGAGAACCGGGGGGCGAATAAAATGAAATTTGTGCACCATGTGGTTACCTTATACGGGACCGACTCCCGATTAGTACCCGTGAATGGAAGAAGAAGACCAATGCTCCTCATATCAGTTTTGTCTCCGATCGTGACAAGGCGTTAATTTGGAATGATGTCTTGGTACATTTCACGCTCCAAACAGATGATTATGATGATATAATAGATGGTGATGAATTGAAGGAGCGAGTTAGGGATTGGGCAATGAAGAAGATGGCCACCCAGGTTTGGACTTGGAAGAAACACCTATACACGACGTATGTCAAGAAGAACATAGCACCAGATTTTACCGTCCCAGGCCCGATCTCAAAGCGAGGCCCTATTGGGATGAGTTTGTACAAGACAAGACTTGGAAGAGGGTGTGAGTCGGGTGATAAAGAACCAACATAATGCCCAACAGAAGACATACCACCATACCTTGGGATCGGTGGCTACCCATTGCCATTAAGAAGTGGAACAAAATGGAAGCAGACCTTCTTGCCAAGGGTATCGAGACCCGAGAATCACTCGAGTGGGGAGAACGTGCAAAGAATTGGTTTTTTCGCTCATGGGGAACACTAGACCAGGAGACAGGGGAAGTGCGTTTATGGCGCAAGACGCAAGAAGCGGCAGAAAAGATTGCTTTATGCTCAGAGAGCTATCGCTAGTGGTGCGTTCAGGCCAACAGAGAGAAGGATGAGTGACATACGCCATCGGGACTATTGAACATGGTGGCGAACTAGAGGCAAAGGAAGTGTCTCGTGGGAGCATGGATTCCCTCAGATGCACCTTCCTCACAAGTCGCCAGAGAAAGAAGGAAGAAGAGGCACACCGGCTCCGGAGGTTGGAGGAAGCGGTGCGTGAAGCACAGGCGGAAAAAAACCTTGAAGCGAGAATGCAGGAGGAAATCAAAAGGCAAGTGCAAATAGCGGTGAGTGCAAGCAAGCGGGCATCGAGCCGAGGAATCAACATTAGCCAATCTGCTCGGTTGAAAAGCAAACAAGCGCTCCACGGAGATACCAAATCAAGGGACACAGGATCGCTTCCTCGTGGATGACGCCACTTGAACCTTGTACAACGTGTGAGCTACACATTCCGAAGGAGAATTCCACAATCAAGGTGGCTATCGGTCTTGTTAATCCTATCGACCGAACCAAGACACCAAGGATTCATGGGAATATAATCCAAGAAGGATATGCCACCATCTCGGTAGATAAAAGCTGAAAAAGGTTTTAGTGATTTGCCTCTTGACATTCCCGGAGGTGATGGCGAAAGACTCTAGGAGAAGCGGAGAAGACATTCATTCTATGGCATAAGCGCTACATCATCATTCCGGTGGATGTCGGCTCCACCTCCTCTGAACTACCTCACCATAGGTATGTGCGGATGAAAACACTACATCATTAATTTGTATTGGCTTAAATAATTAACAATCTGCTCATAATAATATGTCATTCCTTTTTTGTAGCAGATCCTCCCCAATCTAAATCCAATTGTTCAATCGCCAGATCATCATAGTGCTCTGTCTGATGACATTGTGTTGGAAGACGAGGCTGCATCCACACCCTCTCCAAGGAGGTCTCCAACGCCAGCAGCCGCCACCTCCAAGGAGGTCTCCAACGCCACGCCAACACCTCCAAGGAGGTCTCCAACGCCACGCCAACACCTCCAAGGAGGTCTCCAACGCCTCCCCGCCCCGCCTACCAAGAAGCCTAGCAAGAGGTCAGCCCTCAAACGAAGAACCAGTCCCTTTGCAAAGAAAGCCACCGTGAAACCAAGGGTTATTCCCAAAATAATATCTCAAGAGAAGGAAGAAGGAACTGATGCATATAAAAAGACATGTCTAGATTCTATGACAAACTTAAAATGAATCAAGAAGCAAGGAGAAACCCGGAGAAACCGTACTTCTTCTTCAGAGTCAGGATATTTTAAGAAAAAGGTGATTTCTTACCAAAGATCAACAAATGGGAATCTCGTAAGCCGTCCAAATCAACGTTATCGGACTATGACCGCACTCTCACCAAGTCAATTGAGGCGGCACGAGAAAAAAAAAGCGGGCGGGGAAAGGAGTTGCCCAACTCGGACAACAAGCGCACCAATCAATCCCCCGCTAGTTGTTGGTAATGAATATGGTTCAATTTAGGATTAATGCATCGAAAAACATACCTCCGGATGTCGATTTGGATCACCTTGGTGAATTTCTTGATGAGACCGGTCTCGACCTTTACCGGATGTTTGGTGATGGAAACATTGAGAGTCTTGCGAGGAGGTTGATATTTGGAAAAAAAATTTGTACTAGGCGAGTCTATACAACCCTCAAGCCTTATCTCGATCTGGGGGCGCAAATGTACCGCTAAACAAGTGGTACATGCAAAAGCGCTCTACCGAGGAGACTTCTGCGTTGGTGTCGAAATTAGAGACGAACATTGGTTCCGTATGGCGATGATGTTATGTATGTTGACTTTGCGAAATTTCATCAACTATGCCACCTGACCTCTCTGGACAAAGTTATCATTAGCTGCTATTGCACGTAAGTAATAATTCTTTTCGATCTATTATTAAACTCATCATATGTGTGTATATGCATATAAATTATCCTAACAAGTACTATATATATGCATTTACAATGACAGAGCTCGAAAAGGAAGGCTGCAATGAAATTGGTTTTGTTGATCCCCATATAGTATTCAAAGACCCAATTACTCCAATGACTAATTGGAAGTCTCGAGTCGAGAGTAACCTCATGAACTTCTTAGTGAACCAACGCCACAAGAAGGATATACTCTTTCCCTATAACTTCAAGTGAGTGTTAATCATGTCGATCATAGCCTTAATGGCTCATATGTTGATTCTAGTTAATTAATGAGTGTTATGCGTTATATCCTATAAACACATGCAAAGCAATCACTGGATATTGATGGACATCGATCCGGTGAAAAGTCACTTGATAATCTATGACTCGATGAGAAAACCACAACAAGACTACCAAGATATGATAGATATTATCCGGGTAATTTCGAGATCTCTAGCAACTATATATACACACAAACATGATGATTAACTATATCCGATGACGTGGCAAATTTTTTATTAGGCGGTGTTTGGAAAACCTTTATTGAGAAGCAACACATGGAAAAATGCAAAGCGCCACCGAATGTAATCCCTTTGAAAGTAAGTCCCCGAATCGCATCATCTTTATTAATTCAACATATAGCTTTCACGGATCACCAGATTGGATGACAAATCTTTTTCTCGTAAAGTGGTGTCTAAAAGCGAAACAGAGGAACAACTCACGTGGTTACTATGTTTGCAAGTTTATCAAGGTGCTCTCCCAAAGAACTCCTAGAGAGAGACTCAAAGTACGTTAAAATACACTATATATTCATTTAATTATTATTATTGATTGTGTTACTATGTCTTTATATATATATATATGTACATATATTAATTTATTTTCCTTTAATTCAAACACTCAGACTCGATGGTTGGAGGAAAAGGTCATACAACAAGACCAAATCAAAGCAATTCAAGAGTCTATAGCGGATTTTTTAATGAGCAGGTCATCGATTCCAAGGGTGAGTTCTACTTGACCCAACACCGCCATTGAAGCCAAGCTAGAGGATGAGAAGAAACTTGTTATGTCACAACAACTATAATGCAATCTTTTGTAATATATGCACATGAAATAATATAATGTAAAATACACATATGCATGCATGCATGTAAATATATATATGATGCATGCATGCATGCATATATATATATATATATATATATTTTCTATGATTGAATTGTGTGATTTAATACGTTCATTGTGCTTGACCGAAACATACTATATGCGGCGTATAAATGTATAATTAGCAGCGTACAATACGACTTGAAAACCTATTTTGAAAAGAAAACAAAAAATGAAAAGAAAAGAAAAAGAAAAAACCTTTAGTCCCGGTTCGTATTACCAACCGGGACTAAAGGTGCCGGCCATCGTGGCATGTCAGGAGGCACCTTTAGTCCCGGTTGGTGTTACCCACCGGGACTAAAGGTCCTCCTTTAGTCCCGGTTCCTGACCCGGGACTAAAGGACCCCCCCTTTAGTCCCGGATGCTTGCTCCCGGGTGGGGAACCGGGACTAGAGGGGGTTCCCCACCGGGAGTAAAGCTCGGTTCTGTACTAGTGACGTATGGTTCAGAGGTTCTTTGACGTGACCATCTGTATGGTTCAGAGGTTCTTTGACGTGACCATCCATATGGTTCAGAGGTTCATTGACGTGACCATCCATTCGAGAAAACAAGCTTCATGGATTAAGGCATGTTCTACCTGAGGACTTTAGCTACCGTTAAGAGAAGACTTAGAGCACTATGTTTGCTCACATGATGATTTTACTTAGAGCACTATGTTTGCTCGCGTGATGATTGTAGAGCACTATGTTTGCTCGCATGATGATTTTTTGTGTCTTCCCTTGCTACGTCGATTAATTTCCTGGGTAGTAGCCTATTACGTTTAAGCACTTGAATCTCGCGTATGGTTCAGAGGTTCTTTGACATGACCATCCGTATGGTTCAGAGGTGGTTCAGAGGTTCTTTGACGTGACCATCCGTATGGTTCAGAGGTTCATTGACGTGACCATCCATTCAAGAAAAGAAGCTTCACGAATTAAGGCTTACTATCCGAGGAAATTAACGGCTGTTAAGGGAAGATGATATGGCCATAGAGGCATACGAATAATATCCGGAATGTAAAAAATTAAAGCGTCACTTAGCTTGGTTCATGGCAGAGTTGTTGACCACCGCAGCCGGGTAGTCGATCGGTGCGCCGTTCAGCCTAGTAGCTGGTCACCGTAGTTGAATATCGTATCCGAGTTGTTTGCGGAGGTCGTGTGTTCCTTTCGCTTAAATTGTTTCCGAGTACTCGGACTCCGCGGCCGAGTAGTCGGTCTTGGCTTGCTTGCTATCTGGCTTGGACGACTTGTTTCTTGATTCGGCTTGCTTCCATGTTGTGGTAGCAATCGGTCAGATGCTTGGTACTTGGCTGCTTGCGACTTGACAGCTTGCTTGTTAACGTAGTTGATTCAAGTACAAGATGATTCTCCCGTACGACCATATGTTGGCATAGTGACGGATCTAGACGTGATACATGCGTGTATGGGCACTCGCATGTCTCTTGTATCTTGTATGTATATGTGTATGTATGCCTCAATATTTAATTGGCTTGCATGCTCGTCTCTGATTAATGGTGTGGACTTCTTTTTTGCATCATCAACATGTCATGGAGCTATAGAGCATGAATAATTTGCTTGCTTTTTTGGTGGCTGGATCCGTATTATAGTCGGCTTGCTTGCTAGTTTGCTCGGTGCAATCGAACATGGTGCTTCTGGATCAAACTTTGGATATTGATGTGGCTGGATGTCACAAACTGACATGGGGTCTGAATTTAAGAGTCTGAGTCATCATCGTGACGGTTTGATCTTGTCTCTTGTGTATGAGTATATACACATATATGTTGGCCTTGCTTGCTTCCTCGTCCTTGTCGTGCTCCTCCGTTTGGTTGGACTAGTGAAAATTTTCGTGTACTTGTCGTATCAGAGTAGAATTAGTATCCGAATTCGAGTAGACATCACCATGACTTCTTACCGTAGTTGATGCTGACCGATCCTTCTTTGGCTTTGAGATGTATTGGACTCAGGTGAATTACGGTGCTGATTGACTTGTTCTATGGAAAGCTCTGACTTGCATGTTGCTTGATCGCTTGTAGTCTTCAGTGGCAGTGCTTGTTGACTGGCTGCTGGAGTTGGGATCCTGTGCGGATGTTATCGTCCATGTCGACGAGAGTTGTAGCGAGTTGTCGACGAAAACCACAGTGAGTTGCCGACGAGGCCGACGAGAACCACGACAAATCTTGATCTTAAGGTCCACCGAGCTCTCGAACGCAAAGCGCCAAGAGCCCCTACCTGGCGCGTCAGCTGTCGATGTTTTACCACCGGCAACCCGTCACGGGGTACCCGGGACGGTGATTTATTCGCAGGGGTATCGGCGTTTGCAGGAACTCGATGGTACTACAGGGAGACATTGATTTATACTGGTTTGGCATGCCAGAAAGTCACGGTGCCCTATGTCTAGTCTGGTGTGGATAGTATATTGCGCCCTGCGCTATTTGTTGTGTTGTGAGGTATGTTGTGGTTGTGAGTTCTATCGGTTATGTGTCTCGATCTAGGGACCCCTGCCCTCCTTTATATAGTCCAGGAGAGGCTGGAGTCCTAGTCGGTTACAAAGTAGAGATCCTAGTAGGATTACGTGTAACTAGTCCTAGTAGGATTACATGTAGGGACTCCTAGTTGGACTAGGTCTTCTTCTCTCTTCTCCGTGGGAAACCCCATGGGTCCCGCATCGACAGTGTCCTATGTGACAAAAGGGTACCACAGAAGCTAAAAGGCAAGTTTTATAGAACGACGATTAGATCCACTATGTTGTATTGTACAGAATGTTGGCCTACGAAAAGACAACATGTTCAATAGATAAGTGTCGTGGAAATGCATATGTTGCGTTGGATTTGCGGTCATACAGGAAGGGATCGAGTTCGGAACGATGATATACGTGATAGATTAGGGGTAGCACCAATTGAAGAAAAACTTGTCCAACACCGATTGAGATGGTTTGGATATATCCAACGAAGACCTCTAGAGGCATCGGTGTGTAGTGGAATCCTAAGCCAGGATAGTAACATGAAGAGAGGCAGGGGAAGACCGAAGTTAACTTGGGTAGGGGCAATAAAAGGAGACTTGAAAGGATGGAATATACCCAAAGACTTTGCCTTAGATAGGAGTGCTTGGAAAATAGCTATTCACGTGCCTGAACCTTGATTGCTTCTGCTGGGTTTCAACTCTAGCCTACCCCAACTTGTTTGGGACTTAAAGGCTTTGTTGTTGTTGTTGTTGTATTTTATTGCTCATGCATGTCGGCACGACGCCTATATTTACTTTAATTAAATCTTGTAGTATGAATATTGATAGAGGTGGGGTAATGTAGAAACATATACATGCTCTATTCGTTATATAAACAATTTTTTGTAATAGGAGATTTTGACAATTTAGATGTAGATTTGTGAGGTATTTAATTTTTCTAATAGTGAGATGAAAATTGAGTTATGTAAATTATTGAACATAATAAAAGGATGTCAGTACTTAAATGCAAATTTAGATCTACTTTAGATCATATTTCTTAATGACATATGTCGCTACTTAAATGCAACACGTTTAGTTGAAACTCGGTTTGCATCCTGACATTAAACGTGTTGAATTTGTTATATCACAAGATTATATGTGTGCAGTATTATTTATATATCTTAGAGGGCATAAAATTAAATTAATAATATTGATATGAAATACTATTTCAATAAAAATGTATGAACTTATTTAAAAAGTAACTTACAAAATTTATTATTATAGAGTATTAATATAAAGTGCTAGTGCTATGTGACTTGTTAAATAAACAATTTTCAATGCTTCATAAGTCGTTAAAATGAACATTTATCCTTATATATACATGTTTATTTCATATATATATATATGGTGGAAATAGCATTCAGCCTGTTCGCTTGCTCGTAAACGATCGTAATCGTAAATTTCCAGCCAGGAACAGTGGTTTTCTCTCACACCAAACCAGCCAGCAGTAAATAATCCACGATACGATACGGCCTCCCGAACAGGCTGATTATAGTTATGTTATTTCACGATTATAGAAGTCTATAATTAATTTAGATATATATTGTACTTTATGGTATTGATTTTTTGTACTAATATATATTACTATTTATTTGTAAATTTTAGAGATTTTTTGTTTATTTTTTATAATGGCTAAGGTATATACAAATATCAAGGTAATACCTTATATTATCTTTCACAACGACATATATAGATAGGCTACATGCAAACTTAGCATATTACTTTTTTATTATCTTTTATAATGATAATGATGGATAATTTATAAAATCATAAGGAGGTATTTTTAATTATCTTTCATAATGGTAGATGTGGGTAATTTAGATACAAATTTAGAGGATTATTTTAAATTATCTTTAATAATGACAAAGTTGGGTAATTTAGATGTAGTATTAGGGGATTATTTTAAATTATGTTTCATAATTGCTAAGGTGGGTAATTTAGATGCAATTAGGTTCTTATTTGAATTAGTTTTCCTAATAGAAGATGTGGGTAATTTATATATAAGTGTAGGGGTTATTTTAAATTATCTTTTGTCATGACAGGGGTGGGTAATTTACATGCAAACTTAGGGGGTTACTTTATGTATTTTTCATAATGACAGTGGTGGGTAATTTTTTTAATAAACAACAATAGATCCAATGGCTAATATCGGTGATGATGATTAGAGTCTATCAAAAAATCAAAGGCCGCATGTTTCTGATTATTGTGAGAATTCCTAGGATTTATCTTTTTTTCCAAGCGCGTCTGATGAGAATTAATATGGTGCCTCCATTGGAGCCTCTAGTTAGTAATAGTAAGATGGTTGGAGATGACAAACAATTATGGTAAGTCAAGGTGATAAGCTCAGCATCAGGGCGTGAGAGGTCGTTCTTGTGTTGGCCCATGCTCATTGGCTCCACGCAAGGGAGCAAGAGGGTGAGCAAGCAAGCAAAGAGAGGCGGCGGTAGCCGGTGGTGCGTGTGGGCAGGGGCATGTGGTTGGCATGGGAAACGAATCGAATGAGGGGCTAGGTTCCTCTTTATGGGTCTGTTCGCTGGTTGGTGCTAGTGCTGGCTTGGGCTGGCTGGTGTTGGTTTTTTGTGAGAGGAAAACATTGTTGGCTGGCTGATTTGGGCTGCCTGAAACCAACAAGCGAACAGGTTGTATATATAGGAGAAATGATAGAAGAAGGATATTGGGTTAATAGGCCTAACAGTTACTCGTGCCATGCCATCTTGCACTATGGGCTAGGGGAGTGACCTAAGTATGGCACCAGCCGTGGGCCGTTAGTAACAAGCCGTGCGCCCATGCCATGTTTGGGCTACGCCAAAATCATGTGACATGTGACTGTCCATGGGCCTCGTGCCTTCTGTCCATCTATACATGGCAGATTTTGTGAGCCATACAAATTTGTATTAGAGTATCCAAGAATTAAAAGAGCGCCAAACTATCATAAAGTGAGGGAAATAAGAGAACAAAACTCACGTTAATCTTCATGAGATGTGCTAGGAAAAAATTAAATTCTAAAAGTTCTCAAAGTAGTGACACATGTCTGAACCTTAGTTTGGCGGTTCCTAATTATCATTGTCAATATTTACTAAAATATTACCCACGTCTTCCATTATTATAATTTTGAAATTTACTACGAAACTACATACCTCTGCCATTATTAATAATAATTTACTGCATATAAATTACTTATTTCAGCCATTGCGAAAGTTAATACAAAGTAATCCAAAAATTTATATTTTAATTACCTGATCTATCGTTATGAAAGATAATACAAAGTAATAAATATAATACAAAGAAGTGCCTGAAATTTGTATATATAAATTATCCACATGTGCCTTAAAGAAACTAAACTAGAACTTTCCTGAAAATCTACATATCTTTTACTATACGAATCCTGCACCAAAACTGGACAGCTGGATTGGGCAACGTCTCCCTTTGCGAACTGTCGGATCGAGCCAGCTAGCAAGGTATTCTGTTCGATTCATAAAAAATGGATTCAAATATATTCATTTAGCACTTATATTAAAATCAGATAGGAATATGGATATCCATATTAACACTAAGGTCTAGTTTGATACACATGTATTTATCTCAATCCACATGTGTTGAAGTGAATTGGATAGAAATTAAACTAATGTAACACCCTAAAATTTGCATGTTTTTAAAATAGCTTAAAATGATTTAATTATGCATTTTGTGAGCATACAAATTTAGAAAAAAATATAATAACTTTGTTAAAATTAAAAACAACTATATGGTCTAACTACATGTTTGAGCATTAATGCTACTGCATATTATTTTGTATTGAGTAGTTTAATTGAAAACTCAAAAGAGAATTCAAAACTTATTTGAAAATTTGCTTTGGAAATTTAGAAAAGAAAAAAAATAAAAAACTCTCTCATGTCCATCTCTCTTACGGCCTGGTAGCAAAGTCAGCCCGGCCTGCTCCTCTCTCCTTTCCTGCCGGCCCGCACGTGCCGAAGCTCAGCCGGCCCGCTCCTGCTTTTTCCCTCTCTCCTTCCCCGCTTGGGCCTAAAACGCCACCGGCCAAGCAGCGACACCCGCGCTGCTCCTCTCTCTTCCTTGCTCTGTCTCTCTGTCAAGTCAGTCCCGCGCCTTGAGTCACTGACAGGTCGGTCCTGCTTGTCAGCATCCTCGCCGTCTTCTTCCTCCCGTGGCCGAGCGGGACTCTGCCCGGGATGGAGTCCACCGCCGCACCGTGTTCCTCGCTCATTTGGTGTGACGGCACGCCTTTGCCCCCTTAAATACCAAGCCTGCACCGTGCCGCCTCCCTGTCCCGCCCTAGCGTCAGCCACCACCTCCAATCGAGCTCGCAGCCGCCGCAACCCTAAGCACCGCCATCATCGCCGAGTTCGTTCCGCCATCCCGAGCTACACGTCGTCTTCGTCCGCTCCACGCCGCTGCAAACTGCCTTGGTGAGTTCACCGTGCACCGCTATCCAACCCCGTGCTTTCGGTTCGCTCCGCCATGGCTCGTAGGCCGTTCTCCAAGCTTTGCCGGTGAGTTTCACAACGCTGGCCATGGAAGCCGCCGCCCGCCGTCACTGTTCCGGTGGCCGCTTCTCCCTCTCCCTCCATCCCTTCTAATCTCAGACCAACGTATCAGATCCAACAGCTGATAATCCTCGGTACCCCTTTGCCAGCCGATTTTGCTAAAGAGCCCCTGCCCTTTTCTAGTATAGATCCCATAGTCCATAGCAACTTTCTAGAAAATGGTTTCTTCTTTTGAAAACTTAATTTCTTCGGGAAGATTCAAAATACGTTTTCATTTATTTATAGTTTTGCCACTAGTTTTCTTTAGGCCATAATTTCACCGTTTTAGCTCCGATTTGCGTTAGATTCATAATTGAGTAATCTACATGTTCAAGCAACTGTTAAGTATATTTTCAACTTTTAAAATTCGAGGTTAGATTTAATCTATTATTTTATTAAAGGAAATCTTGCTTAATTCATAACTTTTCCGTTATAGCTCCGATTAGCGTGCTTTTCATGTCTGTGTTGTTCGTAGCAACATGTAGAACATCTTCAAAATCTTTTTACTTGCTGGTGTACTGTTCTAATTTAGTCCTATTGTTTGCTTCGTGTATGATTGCATGGATGTTTGTGTGGTGTTTTATGAACATGTCCAGTTGGTGAGTTATATGTGGTGAGTCAAGAAGCAGATCTTTGAAGGTTTGGACTAGAAGGAGATCAGAGTTTAAGGCAAGTATAGCATGGGATCTTTCTTATTGTCCTATACACCTTTAATCATTTAATTCATGCTGTATGTGTCTACCTTGATTACCACTAAGGATTTCCTAGTACATTGTACCTTGTGCCTTGATTCCTATGGGTTATTGCATTGGGTAGTATAATGCTAGTGCTCAACTATAACCATGATCTTGTAACTTGACTAATGGAATATGCAATAAACATTAAAAGATACTTTTTAGCAACATCGAATCAGGGGGCTAGAGCATTGGGCTATTATTATGGTGCTCTAGATTCCTCTCCCTAAGAACCTATCTGTAAGTGATCATCCGAGACTTACAGTACACCTATGAGGGCTACGTGGCTCTAGCTTTAGCTCAGTATGAGGACCTTTTCTAGCTTGTTAGAGGTTACCTTTATGGCATAAGAATGGCATGACGAATCGAGTATAGGACAGCCTCTACTCTTATGTGTATAGGCTACGTGTCATTGTGCCATTCGACAGGGGGTTCCTATATCTGTTTGTCGAATGAATCTAATGGCCCTAACTTGTTAGACGAACCATTAAAAGGCTTCATACTAAACCCTGCCGACCTTCCATGATAGTGGGTCAAGAGGCTGCTCACCACGGGTGAAAGGATAAATCATGACTCACAGTGAAAGTGTACAACATTTGTAGAGTGTAAAACTGTTATAACAGCCATGCTCACGGTCATGAGCGGCCTTGGACCCTTACGGAATAGATGATGAACACTGATGAAACGGATGAGAAAGATGCTCACTAATGGTTAATTGTTTATGCTATTCATTATTTATGTTTACCTGATCATGTGTTTATGGGCTTATGATAACCTTGTTGCTACTCAATTGCTAAAATTATGACTCATTAAAAGCTAATAGCAGTTAAACCAGTATCAGCCTTTTGAACCTCATGAACCCCATGTTATATTTATTGAGTACGACATGTACTTACGCTTGCTTTATTTTTTTCAATTATTTGGATAAATATCTTGGATGGGTACCAAATTATTAGAGTTTGAAGAAATTAGGCTTGTAATCAACCAGTCAGTTGTCCCTATGGAATTGGAGTCTTCACCCGAGGATCGGAGTTGTCTTTCTGCTGTTTGCTATGTAAGGTTATATTTTTTATACTAAGTACGTTACTGTCACACCCAATTTTAAGGATAAAATTGAATGCACTAACTCATGTGTGCCCAGGGATCAATCACACACACAAGGTGACAAATTATAAAAGAGTAATCATCACAGTGTATCTTACATCACGATCTTAACATAACTTAGTCTTATACATCACAGCGGAAAAAGAAAGATAACTCTCTCTCGTGGAACACCATCATAGGGAAGGTCAACTGGTTGACCACAAGCCTAATAATCCTCAGGAAACTCCTCATACACATTGTCATCTGTTACCCATCCGGGATTTTTATCCAAATAAAGAAAATAAACAAGCGTAAGTACTTCCCGTACTTAACAAGATAATATGGGGATTCATGAGGCTCAAAAAGGTTGACCCTGGTTTACTAAAGTTAGCACTTTTAGTAAGTCAAGATTTTATTGTCAAGTATTATCAAGTTATGCTTAAGCTCCCATTTAAATCCACTTAATCAGATATCAGCATCATTTGAATCATATCATCATAAACCATCATAAATGAACAACAATGAGTAACCAATTATTCTGTGAGTTTTCCAGGCCGCTCGTGACCGTGAGCATGGCTGTTATAACAGTTTGTAACCCTCTGCAGAGGTGGTGCATATTCATCGTGAGTCGTGATCCCCATATGCCCGGGTTAATTACTCCCATATCACTGCCAAGGTGAGCGGGCAGGGTACACTATGAAGCCATTTCATAGGTTTCTCTAACAAGTTAGGGCCGCTAGGTTTCCTCAGCAGGCAGATGTAGGAACCCCCCTTTCCTACGGCACATATCCATCGTGGCTATACACATAGGAACAGAGGCAGCCCTATACCCAACGTGGCAAGCCCCTTTTGCGCCATAAAGGTAACCTCTAACAAGCTAGAAAAGGTCCTATTACTGAGCTAAAGTCAGAGCCATATGACTCTCACGGTTGCACTGTCAGTCCCAGCTTTTGCCGACAGATAAGTCCTTATGGAGGGTCGGGAGCAACATGATTAAAAGTCATTTGCACCTTCGCCCTATGGATCAGTTGTTACAAATCACGATATCCTTTTAGTTCCATAGAACCATTAACCATTGTATAGATCATGTTCAGTTAGAGCACTAGCAATCTACCCATATGCAATTAACCCATACGAGTTAAGGGAACAAGTCATCAAATCACTAGAATGTCCTTATGGTTATCAAAGTTAGACACATGCACATGAGTAAATGATTAAAGTGAATAGGACATCAAGGTAGGCCCATGCTATACTTGCCTTGGTTCACAAACTCTTGCTGGTCCTGCTAGTCTTCGAAGAATTCTTGGTCTCCAACGTTCTCCTCACCGTCTGAACGCGACCAACACGGCAACATACAACATTCCAAAAGCATTCATGCAAAGCAAACATTCCTATCATTAGAACAGTACACCAACAGTATAGAAAACAAGATAAAATGTTTGTGAAAATAATCTACGTCTCGCTACGATCACGTCAACGCGAAGTTCACGAAAAACGGAGCTAAAATACGAAAGTTATGATTAAAACGAGATTTCCTATAGCAATATATTTAATTAAATCTAACCATGAAATTAAAAGTTCCAAACTTGACTAACAGTGGTTCTAACATGTAGATTATGGAATTATGAAGCTAACGCGATTTAAACGGATCAATTCGGAGCTAAAACGACGATTTTACAATCAAAACAGTTCAAATGGTATTTCTGTAAATACTGAAAACGTATTCTAGACTAAAGCAGTGAACTTCACGCTTTCAAAACGAGAATGCGTACTCGGGGAAATGCGCTTTGGACTGTGAGTTCTATTACGTGAAAACAGGAGGGCTCTTTAGCAAATCCACCCGCGAAGGGGTATCGGCCTACCAGGGCCTTTGATCACGCGATGAACGGCTAGGATTATTTCAAAAGAGAGAGAACAAGGAGGGGCTTGCCGGAACAGTGTTCCTGGCGGCCAGGCACCATGGCCGATGGCGAGGACTCGCCGGCGAGCTCGGTTAGGGCTCCACGGGCCACAGAATGCGTATCCGAAGGCACCGGGAAGTTGCGGAGGAGTAGGGGATCTCGACTAGGCCAAAAGGGTGGCCGGAGGGGAAGGCTGAAGCGGCAGGCGGCATGGCCGGCGGCCAATATATTGAGCATTATCTTTCGATATTATCCTTATTTGTAGCTATATGTGAGATTTGACTTTATGGGCTCACATATGGTGCGTATTTGGTTTTGTTCTTAAAACCGGATGCTACAACTAAGTTTCACTCTAATCCACTTCAACACATATGGATTGAGATGGATACATGTGTATCATAATAAGGCCCGAAATGGATATATATTGTCACACCCAATTTTAAGGATAAAATGGGATGCAAAATCTTATGTGCGCCCAGAGATCAGTTACACACATAAGCCGAGAAATTATGAATAGTATCATCACAAGTGTTTACTACATCACGAATAAGACAGAGTCTGCACATAAATGAAGCAGAAGTATAAAGAAAAGATCTCTCGTGGAAGCTCCAAATCACAGGGACGTCAACTGGTTGACCACAAGTCTAGTAATCCTCAGGGAAATCATCATTACCATAGCCATCTGTTACCGATCTAGGATTTTTATCCAAATAATGAAAATATCAAGCGTAAGTACATGTCGTACTCAACAAGTGTAACATGAGGTTCATGAGGCTCAAAAGGCTTCACATAGGTTTAACAACATTCAGCTTTTAGTTGTCACAATTTTAGCGTATGAGTAGCAACAAGTTGTTTCAATTCTCAATGCAAAACACATGATCAATGTAAACATGAATAATAAATAGCATAAAAAGATAATTCTTAGTGTTCATCTATTCCATAAATGTTCCAAGGCCGCTCGTGTCCGTGACCACAACTGATATACTAGTTTTACACTCTACAGAGGTTGTACACTTTCACTATGAGTCGTGATACCCATATACCTGGGTTAATTACTCACAAAACACTTCCAAGATCTGCAGGAAGGGGTCACTATGAAGTCTTTCAAAGGTTCATCTAACAAGTTAGGGATATTAGATTCACTCGACAAACAGATATAGGAACCCCCTTATCGAATGGCACAATTCCATCGCGGCTATACACATAAGAGTAGAGGCTGTCCTATACCCGATTCGGCAAGACATTCTTACACCAATAAAGGTAACCGCTAACAAGCTAGAAAAGGTCCTCATACTGAGCTAAAGCCAGAGCCATGTAGCCCTCACAGCTGTACTATAAGTCCTTAGGGAGAGGAATCTAAAGCATTTAGAAAGTAGCTAAACACTCTAGCCCCTTGATTCCAAGTTGCTAAAAAGTTATATTTTAATTTTTATTGCATATACCATTAGTGAAGTTACAAGATTATGGTTTAATTGAGCTCTAGCAAAGCTACCCAATGCATATCCCGTAGGTGACAAGGTATAAGTTCAATTCTAGGGAATTCCTATCAAGGCGACACATGCAACATGAATTTAATGTATTAAAGTAAATAGGAAATAAGGATGATCCCATGCAATACTAACCTTGAGCAAAGTACTCCTACTGATCCTGCTCATCAAAGTAGTACCCTTGATCTCCCACGAATTGCTCACCGTCTATACTCGATAATCATAGCAACAAGCATCCAGAAGCAATCATGCATAACAAACAAAAGCTATAGATTAGAAGAGTACACCAATAGCATAAAATCAAGATAAAAAGTTTGGAAAACAAATCAACGTCTTGCTACAAACACACAGACGCAAACATCACAAAAATCGGAGCTAGAACGAAGAAGTTATGAATTAAACAAGATTTCCTATAGTAAAATAATAGATTAAATCTAACCTCAAATTTTAAAAGTTAAAAACCTACTTAACAGTAAATAGTTGTAAACGTATTTTAGATCTAACCAAAACAAAGTACGCCTTCAAAAGAAGAAAATAAAATCTAAAAAGATGCTTTGGACTGCGGGTTAAGGCTAAAATAATTATAAGGGGGTTTTTGCAAAACTCGCAGCGAAGGGGTATCCTTCGATATAAGCCATCGAATTAGATGTGGGCGGCTGAGATTGAACCAGGCAGCGAAGGCTAGATAGAACAGGGCCGACGGCGAGGTATCCGCGACGGCGCCATGGACAAGCTCACCGGAGTTCACAAATCTGACAATTTAGGCCACGGTTTAATTCAAGAGAAGTACGGGGAGCGAGAGAAGACAATTGCGAACTCACCAAAAGGCTTTCCGTGGATGGAGAGGTCGCGACGACGATGGCCGTCTTGGGATGGTTGGCGGTGGCGCTGGGGCTACGGCTGCTCGACATCTCAGCGAAGGGAACTATGATGATGGGGCTTGGATTGGGAGGCACGGGCACGGGGCATCGGGTATTTAAGGCCCTAGAGCCTTGGGAGGCACGACAAGCGGAGGAAGACGGGGGTGGTGTGGACTCGGACGGCGGCGGTGCGGTGGTGTCCGAGGTGGACATGACATAGGGGGAAGGAGGAGGACATGTGGGCATGGCTGGGCTGGCGGCGAAGATGGGCCAGCGCTGCTGGGCCATGCGGAGCAGGCGTGGGAGAGAGTGAGGCGGCCAGCGCTGGAAGCGGCCGAGGGAGATGGGCCAGCGTGGGATGGGAACAGGCCGTGAGCGAGGCAGACCGACATGCTAGGCTTCGGCCCGAATGGGGAGGAGAGGGGAAAAGCCAACCAGGCCAAAAACAGGGAATGGGAGAAAGGAGGGAGGGAAATTCATTTTTTCCTTTTCTAACGTTTCGAAAGCAAATCTCAAAATGCAAATTCAAAACAATTTGAAGATTGATTTCAAATCACACCACTCAAAAATCATTATGCAGTAGCATGAATGCACACACATGGTTATAAACCTATATTTGATTTTAATTTGATAAAATTCATTATTTTCCTAAATTCAAATGCCCACAAAAATGCATAATTAATGATTTTCTCCCATTTCAAAATTATTGCAAATTTTAGGGTGTTACAATTCTACCCCCCTTAAAATGAATCTCGTCCTCGAGATTCGAACGATGCTTACTCAAATAACTATGGGTATGTTTTCCTCAAATCTTTTTCTCTTTCCCATGTAGCATCATCTTCTTTGTATCGATTCCACTGAACCTTACACATCTTTATAACTTGGCTCCATCTAACTCTTTCTGCCATCTCCAAAATCCTTACTGAAAACTCCTCATAAGCGAGATCTTCCTTAACTGTAAGCTCTTCTAACGGTATCTGCTCCTCGGGTACGCATAAACATTTCTTTAACTAGGACACATGGAACACATCATGTACACCTGACAAACTCTCAGGCAATTTCAACTGATAAGCTACTTCACCACGTCTCTCTAAAATCTTGAAAGGCCCAATATACCTTGATGCTAACTTCCCTTTCATGTTAAACCTTCTTACACTTCTCATAGGTGACACCTTCAAGTAAACATAATCCCCTACTTCAAAAATCAATTCTCTTCTCCTAGTGTCGGCATAACTCTTTTGTCGAGACTCAGTCACTCTCAAGTTAACTCTGATCATCCTTACTTGCTCTTCTACGTCTCTTAAAACATCTGGTCTAAACACTTGAGTTTCTCTCGTTTGATTCTAAAACAACGGGGTTCTACACTTTTGTCCATACAAAGCTTCGAAAGGTGCCATATTGAAACTCTTCTGATAATTGTTATTATATGAGAACTCTACATAAGGCAAACTCTTGTCCCAACTTGTACCGTACTGCAATGCACAAGGCCTTAACATATCCTCTAATACCTGATTAATCCTCTCAGTTTGCCCATCTACCTAAGGATGATATGCTGTGCTAAAATTCAATTTTGTTCCTAACAAACTATGTACTTGCTACCAAAAAAGAAATGTAAATTGAGTACCTCAATCAGACACAATTTTTTTGGGAACTCCATGTAGACACACTATTCTCTCCATATATAATGCAGCCAATTGGGGACCAGTATAGGTAGTCTTGACAGATAAGAAGTGAGCAACTTTAGTTAACCGATCTACTATCACCCATATTGAATCATGGCCCCTCTGAGTGTGTGGTAACCCAACTATAAAATCCATACCAACTTCTTCCCACTTTCACTTAGGTATCTTCATTGGTTGTAGCAATCCTGTAGGTCTTTGATGTTTAGCTTTGACTCCCTGACATGTATCACATAAAGCAACGTATTCTACAACATCTCTTTTAAGTCCATACCACCAATACTTCTCCCTCAGATCTAAATACATCTTAGTACTCCCAGGATGAATAGAATAAGCAGACTCATGTGCCTCATGAGGAATTACATCTCGTATAGCCTTCTTCTCAGGCACACATAGTCTTTTCCCAAACCATAGAGTTCCATTATCATCCATATGAAAACCTAGTGCCTTGCCAATCACTATGTTCTCCGCTATCTCTTTCAACTTTGCATCATGTAACTGTCCTTTATGTATTTCTTGCTCCAATTTAGGCTCCAACACCAAATCCACCGAATTAGTGACAAAGCCCAAATTTAGTCGCTTGAATTCAGCACACAACTCACTTGACATAGGTGCCACTTGCACCTCATTGGCATAACTCTTCCTACTAAGAGCATCGGCAACAACATTTGCCTTTCCAGGATGATAGTGTACCTCCAGATCATAATCTTTAATCAACTCTAACCATCGACGCTGTCTCATATTCAGATCTGTTTGAGTGAAAATGTACTTTAGATTCTTATGATTAGTATAGATGTCACTCCTGTGTCCAATGAGATATTGCCTCTAGATCTTCAAAGCATGAACCACTGCTGCTAACTCCAAGTCATGAGTAGGATAATTTAACTCATGCTTTCTCAACTGTCGGGAAGCATAGGCCACTACTCTTCCTTCTTGCATAAGAACACATCCAAGACCTTGATGAGATGCATCACAATAGATCGAAAAGCTCTTGTTCAAATATGGTAAAATCAACACTGCAACGGTAGTCAACCTCTTCTTCAACTCTTCAAAGTTAGCCTGGCACTCCTCAGACCACACAAACTTTGCATTTTTCTCCAACAAAGCTGTCATTGGCTTGGCAAGTTTATAGAAACCTTCTATGAACCTTCTATAGTATCCAACCAATCCCAAGAAACTACGAATCTTTGCCACATCGGTTGGTGGTTTCCAATTCAATACATCTTTCACTTTGCTTGGATCTACTGTGATTCCACCATTAGAGACATGGACTAGGAAATTGTCACACCCAATTTTAAGGATAAAATTGAATGCATAAAACTCATGTGTGCCTAGGGATCAGTCACACACATAAGTAGACAAATTATAAAAGTATCATCACGGTGTATCTTACATCACGAGTAATACCATAACATAGTCATACACAACACAGTGGAAAATAAAAAGATAGCTCTCTTGTGGAAGCTCCAACACAGAGACGGTCAACTGGTTGACCACAAGCCTAAAAGTCCTTTGGAAACTCCTCATACTCATTGACATCTGTTACCCATCCGGGATTTCTATCCAAATATAGAAAGTAAACAAGCATAAGTACTTCCCGTACTTAACAAGACAACATGGGGTTATGAAAAGCTCAAATAGGATGACTCTGGTTTACTGCAGTTAGCACTTTTAGTAAGCCAAGATTTTATTATCAACTATTATCAAGTTATGCTTAAGCCCTAATTAACCCACATGACCAGATATCAGAATCAATTGTATCATATTATCATCGTAGAACATCATAAATGAATAACAATAAATAACCAGTTATTCTGTGAGTTTTTTGGGCCGCTCGTGACTGTGAGCACGACTGTTATAATAGTTTGTAACCCTCTGCAGAGGTTGTGCACATTCACCGTGAGTCGTGATTCCCAAACGCCCGGGTTAATTACTATCATAACACTTCCAAGGTGAGCGGGCGGGGTACACTATGAAGCCATTTCATAGGCTTCTCTAACAAGTTAGGGCCGCTAGGTTTTCTCAGTAGGCAGATGTAGGAACCTCCTTTCCTATGGCACAAATCCTTCGCGGCTATACACATAAGAACAGGGGCAGTCCTATACCCAACGTGTCAGGCCCCTTTTGTGCCATAAAGGTAACCTCTAACAAGCTAAAAAAGGTCCTATTACTGAGCTAAAGTCAGAGCCATATGACCCTCACGGTTGCACTGTCAGTCCTAGCTTTTGCCGACAGATAAGTCCTTATGGAGGACCGAGAGCATCATGATAGAAAGACATTTGCTCCTTCACCCTATAATTCAGTTGTATAAAACAAATTTTAACTTTTCGTTCCATAAAACCATCATTCATTATGTAGATCATGTATAGTTACATTGAGCGCTAGCAAACTACCCATATGCATATAACCCATAGGAGACAAGGAAACAAGATAATCAATCACTAGGATGTCCTTACGGGTATCAAAATTAGACACATGCAAATGAGTAATTAATAAATGGTGAATAGGACATCAAGGTAGATCCCATGCTATACTTGCCTTGGTTAACAAACTCCTGCTGGTCCTGCTGGTCTTTGAAGAACTCTTGGTCTTCAACGTTCTCTTCACCGTCTGAACTCGGCCAACAAAGCAACATACAAGCATTCCAAAGGCATTCATGCAAAGCAAACAATCCTATAGTTAGAATAGTACACCAGCAGTATAGAAAACAAGATAAAATGTTTATGAAAAGAATCTATGTCTCGCTATGATCACATCAACTCGAAATTCATGAACAACGGAGCTAAATAACGAAAGTTATGAATTAAACGGGGTTTCCTATAGCATTTTATTTAATTAAACCTAACCATAAAATTTAAAAGTTGCAAACATGGTTAACAGTGGTACTAACACGTAGATTATGCAATTACGAAACTAACGCAATTTGAATGGGTCGATTTGGAGCTGAAACGACGATTTTATAAGCAAAACAATGCAGTGGCATTTCTATAAATAGAATGAACTATTTCTGAATTTAAATAAAATCAATTTTGGAATAATTAAAACGGCCGAGGACTGCAGGTTATATTTGGCAAAACCTGGGGGTCTCTTTAGCAAAATGACCTGGGAAGGGGTATCGGCCATCGGTGGCCGTTGATCAAGCATTGGACGGTTCAGATTAGAGCTGGGGGGAGAGAGGAGGACGGTGGCCGGGAACAGTGCTCCCGCGGCGGGGCACCATGGCCGGCGACGTGGAGCTCACCGGCGCGCTCGGTTCAGGGATTACGGGCCACGGTTCGACGAATCGAGGGCACCGGGGAAGAGAGGGGGTGCAGGCGACCTCGGCTAGGCCGAGAATGCGGTCGAAGGACATGGCCGTGGCGGTGGTGGCCACGGCTGGCGGCGGGAAACTCCATGGCGCTCGTGGATTGGGGCCTAGAGGCCATGCAATTGGAAAATAACGACACGGGGAGAAGGAGGGGAGCAAGGGGGTCTCACCGTGGAGGAATACGAGGACAGAGACGGCCCGGGTACGGCAGACTGCGCGGAGGGGCGGACGGCGGACCTCGACGTTCTTCGGTGCAGCAGTTGTGGCTTCCGTGTGCTCGACGAGTGCGAAAATGGATCGGGGGAGGCAGCAGGGAGGGCGGCGATGGGTCTGGACCACCTATTGTAGAGGCTGGGGCACGGGGGAGGACGCTCCCATGACGCGAGTGGGCATGGGCGACGGTTGTGTCCTTGACAGCACGATGCGGGAGGTTGGAGATGGCGTCGACATGCGGGCCCAGGCCGTCAGTGGTAGAGAGAAGGGGGAGGGCGCGGCGGTGGCGGTTCCGCCCGAGCTGGGCCGGCCCAGGAAGGAAACAGGAGGAGGGGGAGAAAGGGGAAGGCCGAGCGGGCCAGCGAGGGAAAAGTTGGGCCAGCAGGCCGAATTGAGGAAGGGAGGGGAAAGGGAAATGAATTTCCTTTTCTTTTTCCAAATCAAATTTCCAAATTTATTTTCAAATGAGTTTGGAATCCTTTTGAGTTTAAATCAAAACCACTCAACATATTAAATAAAATGCTATAGCATGAGTGCATCAACATGTTTCTATCCTTATGATTGATTTTAATTTCACAAAAAATATTATTTTCCTATATTTGAATGCACACATAATTGCGTAAATAAATCAAATTTAGCTATTTTAAAAGAGTGCAAATTTTATGGTGTTACAGAAATAAACTTCCTTCAACCAGAATTCACACTTGCTTCGCTTAGCATACAACTTGTGTTCCCTAAGCTTCTGCAAGACCAATCTTAGATTTTTAGCATGCTCTTCTTCTGTTTTTGGAGAATACCAATATATCATCAATGAATACCACCACGAACTTATCCAAAAACTCTATGAACACCTTATTCATTAAGTACATAAAGTATGCAGGTGCATTGGTCAAACCAAAGGACATAACAGTATACTTATACAAACCATACCTCGTAGTAAAAGCTGTCTTGGGTATGTCAGTTGCACGAATCTTCAACTGATGATAACCAGAACGAAGATCAATCTTAGAGAAAACACAAGCACCTCTCAATTGATCAAATAAATCATCAATTCTAGGCAATGGATATTTGTTCTGGATAGTAACCTCATTGAGTGACCGATAATCCACACACACATCCTCTGAGTACCATCCTTCTTATCAGCAAATATAACTGGTGCTCCCCAAGGTGACGAACTAGGATGAATAAAACATTTCTCCTATAACTTCTTTATTTGTTTCTTAAGTTCTTCTAGTTCATTAACCCCCATTCTATATGGACGCTTAGCTATAGGTGCAGTTTTAGGTAATAATTCAATAATAAACTCAATGTCACGGTCAGGTGGCATACCGGGCAAATCATCGGGGAACACATCCGGAAATTCATCCACCACTAGGTCTTCCTTGTTGACGCGATCATCAAGCTGGTTCACTGTGGCTGTCGGCTGTGCTTGTACCACAACATCAACACTGATCCTATCCCCATTTGGTGCGGTCACAACAACTACCTTCTCCCAACACTGAATGACTGCTTGTTGTTGCTTCATCTAGTCCATACCCAGAATCACATCAATGCCAGACATTCTCAACACAATGGGGATCACTTTGAACTCTACCCCGCTTAAGAATAGACTAGTCGGAAGACAACGATATGGAGCTTGCATACTACCTCCCGGTGAGTTTACTAATAGAGGATTTTGCATGACACATAATGGTACGCTATGATTTCTAACAAATGCTTGTGATATGAATGAATGCGAAGCTCTAGAATCAAAAAGAATAGTGGCAGGGGTTCAGTTGACATCGAACGTACCAAGCATGACTTCTAGTTCCACAAGCGCTATCTCAGTAGACACATGGTTCCCCTTTCTTGTGTTGGGTGCTGGCATCTGCGGCGTTCCCTTCTGATTACTATGCTGACCTTGGGGTGTTTGCTAATTCTGCTTCCTGGGGCAATGGTTAGCATAAAGCCCAACTTCTCCACAACGATAGCATACATTGGGGGTATTAGGTGCACTGGTCTTCATGGGAGTCTTGTTGGGTGTTCCCTGTGGTGGTGTCTGCTGACCACTATGCTGTTGGGGACGTTGATTAGCATTCTACTGCTGGTTCGGATTGCGCTAAGGGTACTAACCATGATTCCACTGATTGGGTGGTCCCTGGAACCACTGCTGGAAGCCTTGCTAAGGATTGGTACGTGGATGAGTATTGCTCCAAGAGGCCTATCCCTGAAGCCTCCTCAATAACAATGGCATGATTCACCAGCATCTAAAAGTTGGGGTATGTATTGGACATAAGTTGGAGATGTAGACCATCATACAGACCCTTGAGAAAGCAGCGTTGCTTATCAGCATCATCAGCCACCACATTCAGAGCGTAACATGACAACTGAGCAAACTTGTCACGATACTCAGCAACGGACATGGATCCCTGCTTCAGAGCTCTAAATTCCTCCTACTTGAGCTCTATCATTCGCTCTGGTATGTGGTAAGATATGAAATTCTCTCTAAACTCCTGCCAGGTGACCAGAGGAGCTTTAACGGGACGTCCATACTCAAATGACTCCCACCAGTCTTGAGCTTCTCCCTGGAGCTGTCCTAAAGAGTACAACACCTTTTGCTGTTCCTCGCAATGCGCTATGTTGAGCTGTTTTTCCACTGCACGAAGCCAATCATCTGCTTCCAGTGGATCAGTGGCATGAGAGAACATCGGGGGATGGCCCTTCAAGAATTCACCATGCTTATCACGTGGTGCTCCACCAACTGGATGGTTCTGTTGATTCTGCACCAACGCTTGCATGAGCTGTGTCTGCACTGTCAGAAGTTCCTCAATTGTTGGTGGCGGTAGTGGTGGTAGATGTGGGGGAACACCTCCATGACCTTGGCCTCTTCCTCTTCCAGACATCTATCATCCAACACAAATATTCAAATTTTAGAGATCTCCAAGTCAGAATACATGCTGAAAATTTTCTGAACGAGTTCCAATATCAACTGCTCAGTAAAATAGTCATATCTCGAGTTCCAGACATCCAAAGAGGCATACTTTATATGGTTGGAAATCTTAAGAAATTATCTATAGCTTTTATTCAGACCACATTCCCAGATTCTGTCGTTAGGTTACTCAAAAACAGGATACAATCGAAACTATTTCTAGATTCCAGACTTCACAGAAACTTTATCTTGAAATAGCAATATCTCACAAACCAGATCAGATATGAGGGTGATTCCAAAGGCATTGGAAATATACTTAAGTCTAGTTATTCCCATAAAAAGTTCATAATTTTTGGTCTAGTAGATTTTAATTGTCATTGAGATAAGTGCAGACTGCTCCAAAAAATAGATTCTAAGAGAACAAGATATACTAAACCCAACTATTTATTTATTGACCCAAAATTTAATATTCTCAACTATGAAACCTTGCGGACATGTACACAAAGTTCCAGCGCTCATTACAAAAATCCAACTCACACATAAACATAATAACAAATCAACTAGGCACACCAATGATCACACCGCACTAATAGACTCGACTAGACTCAACTTGACTCGTTCTACTATCGTTTTATTACATAAAAGGGACTCCAACATCTATGGGCGAGGTTTATGGGGAAGCTCCTCGTACATCTTTGGTAGGTTGAGGCACACCCTTTGTTCATCTATCAGCTGTTGGTGTCTCTTGATGGTTTTCTGTTGTGCCTTCAACTGATCCTCCAGTCGACGAATCTTTGCTATGGACTCATAGACAAAGTGTACCATCACTTGGGTTGTTGGATCCATGCCCTGCAGGTCCATCATTGCCCATCCCAATTCCGGGTGTTGGTGAGGGAGGAATCGATATTGGTCATCCTTCATATCCTCGAATCGACGACCATGGAGGCCTATGCAAGCTTCATCGGCTGCATCTTCTATGCTATCCTCCTTGGTGGCACAGTGAGCATGATGCGCATAGTTTGAGTCCAACTGGTATGTGCCTTTCTGTTTGTCCTTGATGGAGAAGCACACCGTGGTCTTCCAATAGGTGTCTTCTAGAGGGTGCATATGTTCATTTGCAGACATACTCTACAGCCGCATCCCAATCACCGTAGAAGGTCTGAAGAATGCCCATGAGTCGGTGGTGCGAAATGGAGGATTCACACCCTAGCTTATACCAGACCTTTGTCGTCCATCCTAGGGGAGGGATCGGCTCATCCTCTTCAACGGTGTCTTCCTCATCATCATTATCGGACAGTTGGACGACCTCGACTTCTTCGGGTTCCTCCTGGACTGGCTCAGGCATAGGTACAGGTGTTGGTAAATCAAATTCTTGTTCCTGGGGTTCCTCCTCCTCATGCTCCATAGACAAACCATGAGGCGGGTAGTAACCACGGTGCTGATGCGGGCAGTCTTACTGGCATGAGGCATCTACATAATTAGATTTAGTTAGTTAGATTAGAAGCAATAATTTTCATAATAGAGTAAGGCAAACGAAGCATAAAACTTTAGCAAATAACAAGGATGAGATAGAAAGCATGAAATGAGTGAAGCAAAAGAAACTAAAATGACCATTGCTAACTAGGCTTGCGTCCTACAGTCAACACAGCTCTAATACCAATCTGTCACACCTAATTTTAAGGATAAAATGGGATGCAAAATCTTATATGCGCCCAGAGATCAGTCACACACATAAGCCGACAAATTATGAATAGTATCATCACAAGTGTTTATTACATCATGAATAAGACAGAGTCTTCCCAAAAATGAAGCGAAAGTATAAAGAAAAGATCTCTTGCGGAAGCTCCATATCACAGGGACGTCAACTGGTTGACCACAAGTCTAGTAATCCTTAGGAAAATCGTCATTACCATAGCCATCTGTTACCCATCCCGGATTTTTATCCAAATAATGAAAATAAAAAAGCGTAAGTACATGTCATACTCAACAAGTATAACATGGGGTTCATGAGGCTCAAAAGGCTTGACACAGGTTAACAGCATTTAGCTTTTAGTTGTCACAATCTTAGCTTAAGAGTAGCAACAAGTTGTTTAAATTCCCAATGCAAAACACATGTTCAATGTAAACATGAATAATGAATAGCATAAATAGATAATTCTTAGTGTTCAACTATTCCGTAAATGTTCCAAGGCCGCTCGTGTCCATGAGCACGACTGATATACTAGTTTTACACTCTTCAGAGGTTGTACACTTTCACTGTGAGTTGTGATAACCATATGCCCAGGTTAATTACTCCCAAAACACTTCTGTCGGGGACCTAATACCAGGATACCCCAGAAGGCGGAACCAATAACCATCGAACATTAAAAACTTCTGGACGGACAAGGGCGCCGCTGCGTTCCTTGCCCGAATGACGAAAGTTAGGTTTCGTCTCACCCGATGCCTCTGGACCAACCCCGCCTCGCCCGAGGGCAAAAGGCCCCGAGGGCAAAGGGATGGCCTCCGTCTCGCCCGACGCCTTTGGGCCAGCCCCGCCTCGCCCGAGGGCAAGGGGCTGGCCTCTGTCTCGCCCGATGCCTTTGGGCCAGCCCCGCCTCGCTCGAGGGCAAGGGGCTGGCCTCCGTCTCGCCCGAGGGCTAAGGAATACACTCCGCCTCGCTCGACGACCAAGGATGAACCTCGCCCCAATTGATATCCAAAGGCTAGTTTTATCTTACCTGATAACTTCTCTCCCGTCCCCTCATGATGACAGGTACAGTGCAAGACAAGACGTTCGGGTCAACCACGGCTTCAAGGACCATACCCTGCGCCCCGGTAGGAAAGGTACTGCCAGGGAACAACTGGACAGGTGCTTTAGACCCTCCCGGGTGTCGCAGAGCCCAAAAGGTATTGCAGGCGCGTACTCCTCGCCCTATAGAGTTGTAGGCGCCGCCTTTAGCTCTGGGACACGGGACCCGATGAAGATACACGACAACCACTACACTCCAGAAAAGGATTTGTAATCTCCACGAATGACGGACATGCCGTCACCACATTATGGACCCAAGGGAGCGGCGCCCGCTTCCCGACCCCTCGGGTCCACCAAATCGCAGGACCTTGCCCACAGCGCTACTCCGACCTCGACTCCGCGTCCCTACGATAGAGACTCATAGGGCCAGAAGGCGTGCGGAGCAAGGCTGGGCAAGGTTCATAAGTCAAAACCACTGTACTCTAGCCCATGCCCTGCGTAGGGCACTATTCTGTAACCATCCTGACATTCTACAGAAGCATCGACAGTATTGTAGGCGCTTATCTTCCTTTTGCACCCATCAGAATGGGTAAGGAGGCTAGGTAGAGCATGGATCCTAAGCCACTGACCCTTGTAAAACCATCCCCTTCATCTATAAAAGGGGATGCGCCTCCTCTAGAAAGAGGACGAACGAAAAAACAAGGCGACACACACATAGTCAAGCTACTACCAAGCTCTCGACTTCCTTTTGACCCTTCCATCAGAGACTTGGGACCTGTCCCTCTCTCGATCGTTTGTATCCCCTACTATGAACCACTCATGGTGCTAATAACACAAGCAGCAACAAACTGGACGTAGGGAAATTCAGCCCGAACCAGTACAAATCTTGTGTCCTTTAGCGCACCATCCGAGCCAAACGTGCATTACTATAAATTTACTTGCCGGTGCTTGTACAAAACACCGACAGTTGGCGCGCCAGGTAGGGGCTTTGCGCGTTCCAAATCAGGCCTCAGATGGCCACCCACGCAATCAGCTGGGCCCCAGGCGCACATGTGCGTTTTGGCGACCTAGATTTCATCGTCACACTAGGAGGAGAACTGGCGCTGACCCACATGACCGCACAGTCTCTCCCTTCCATCAACCTCGGCCGTCTGAGGCTTGAGGACCCGCGGGGCGATTCCCTTGGACCCTAGTCATCCAGGGAGCCCCCGTACAGCATAACCCTGTTTCCGGAAGGCCCCGTACGAGGCGCCCCGACAGCGTTTCCGTTCGGTCTCCGCAGCGACGCGGCGACCGCTAGCCACCTTCTGGCACTATGCATGGTCCAACCACCTACGAACAGAGAGTTCATAGGGGTATTCGAACATGATCTAGAGACACTCTATGGGCTCCTCGTGGAGGAACAAGAGTCGTCCTCCAGCTCTGACTCCAGCAAGGGGAGCCATCACCCTTCCCGGGAATGCTTCATGACGCAAACCCCCGAGGGTGACGTCCAAAGCATCTCCGGAGAGGAGACAACCCCAACAGACAACCCCAATGCTAGGATCGAGGCAGAGACGGCAGCTCCATCTCACGTAAGGATGGAGCAGCTAAGAGCACGAAAGCTGGAGATCGATGACGCCGAGCAATAACTTGTCCGAGAATATCGAAACATCAAGGAGGAGATCAAGCGTCGCGGAGACGGTGGGCACACACGCACCTCGGCCCGTGATGTGCATCGGAGGATCCTCACCGATGATGGGACTCTCCCTCAGTTCGCTCGGGTGAGCCAGAACATCGCCGCAGCAACGGCCCTGCTGCACAGCCTTCTGGAGGCCGCAACGTCCGAGGATCGCCACGCCCGTTGAGAAATTCGCACGTTGCTCGAGCGTGCGGCGGCGCGGCAGGCGGAGAGTTCGTTGTCTCGACAACACGAACCCGACACCTGCCAGCGCACGCCCTCGGTACGTCCAACCAAGGACGTGTCCATTCACTAGACACCGCCAGGCAACAGGTAGCGCTCCGCTATCCTGGTACATCAACATCTCGGCCACAACCGTGACATGCGCAGCACCATCAACACCCGTAGGCGCACCCACGGCGACGAAAGGGAAGGAGCCCATCATGGCTATCATCCTCGATGTGGCGGGCGCTACGATAGTGGCGAGGATCGAAGCCTGAGCCCTAGCCTACCAGGCCCTCGGGCCTTTGGCCGACACATCCTCAACGCTGCGTTCCCCCAGAGGTACCGACCGCCCACCAATATCCTAAAGTATTCTAGAGAATCGAACCCCGGGCTTTGGCTCGAAGACTATCGGCTTGCCTGCTAGGCCGGTGGTGCGAGTGATGACAACTTCATTATTCGCAATCTCCCGCTATTCTTGGCCGATTCGGCACGAGCATGGTTGGAGCACCTACCGTCCAACGCCATTCAAAGCTGGGCGGATCTCATGGAGATCTTTGTGGGTAACTTCCAGGGCACATACAAACGTCCTGGAAACCCATGGGACCTCAAGAACTGCCGCCAGAAGGCCGATGAAACCCTCCGCGGGTACATCCGGTGCTTCTCCTAGCAGTGCAACGAGCTCCCTAATGTCGCCGACGCCGACATGATAGGAGCCTTCCTATCCGGGACAACCTGCGAATCCCTCGTCCACAAGCTAGGACGCAGGGGCCCGCGGACCACCAAGGAACTCCTGGACATCACCACCAGCCACACCTCAGGAGAAGAAGCGGTCGGAGCCATCTTCGACCGCACCGACAGCAAGGCAAGGCGGGACAAGGCAGCCGACGAAGGCACCTCCGACCGTCCTGCCAAGGGAAAGAATAAGAAGCAACGGCGCGACAACTCGCTCGTGGCCATCTTCGACCGTAAAGGTGGCCGGAAGCCCGCGGAAGGCACTCCGAGCCACTTTGAAAAAATGCTCGAGGGGCCATGCCCAAACCACGCTTTCCCGGCCAAGCATCTATACAAGGAATGTGGTCTCATGCGCAAATACTTGTCCGGGAGCCTCAACAAGGGGGAGCGAGGGAAGGAACCTGCCCCCAGTACAGACAACATCGAGGAGAAGGACGACACCTTCCCGACTCCAAATGGTGCCCTGATGATCTTCGGAGGATCAGCGGCCTATGACTCCAAACGCCGCCAAAAGGTCACGCGCCGCGAGGTCTATACGGCCAAGCCGGCCACACCTGCCTTCCTCCGATGGTCAGAATCCGCCATAACCTTCGACCGGGCCGACCACCCGGGCACGATCCCACACCCAGGAAGATACCCGCTTGTCGTCGACCCGATCATCGGTCCAATGTGGCTCACAAAGGTACTGATGGACGGAGGCAGCGGCCTCAATGTCATGTATGCCAAAATGCTCGACGAGATGGGCGTCGATCGAACGAACATCCGTCCCATCCGAGCACCCTTCCATGGCGTCGTACCTGGTAGGCAGGCCATGCCACTAGGGTAGATCGATCTGCCCGTCACTTTCGGGGATCGGTCCAATTACAGGACTGAGACCCTCACCTTCGACGTAGTAGGGTTCCCTCCAGCTTTTCATGCCATCCTAGGACGACCATGTTTCGCAAAGTTCGTGGCCGTCCCCAACTATACGTACCTTAAGCTAAAGATGCCGGGCCCCCACGGGGTCATCACCATCGGCACCTGCTTCCAGCGCGCTTACGAGTGCGAAGTCGAATGCTGCGATCACGCCTCTGCGGTTGTCGCCTCCAAAGAGCTCATCACCCTCAGGGAGGAGGTTGCCGAAAAACGCCCGACGCCAAGACAACAACCGGGTCATTCAAACCAGCCGAGGGCACCAAGGAGGTCCTCGTAGACCCCAGAAGCTCCGAGGCTAAGAGGGTACGCATTGGTACTACGCTCTCCTCTAAATAGGAAAGCGCGCTCGTCAACTTCCTCCGTGATAACAAAGATATCTTTGCGTGGAAACCCTCGGATATGCCAGGCATCCCGAAGGAGGTCGCCGAGCATACCTTAAAAATCCACCCGGGCTCCAAGCCAGTAAAGCAACGCCTACGCCGCTTCAACAAGGAGAAACGCAGGGCCATCGGCGAGGAGATAGCCAAACTATTAGTCGCGGGATTCGTACGAAAGAAGAGTGGGAAATGGAGGATGTGTGTCGACTACACAGGCCTCAACAAGGCATGCCCAAAGGACGCATTTCCTTTACCACGCATTGACCAAATAGTTGATTCCACCTCAGGGTGCGAAACCCTCTGCTTCCTTGACGCATACTCCGGCTACCACCAGATCGCGATGAAAGAATCCGACTAGCTCGCGACGTCTTTTATCACCCCCTTCAGATCGTTCTGCTACGTTTCAATGCCGTTCGGTCTGAAGAACGCTAGGGCGACTTACCAGCGCTGTATGCTCAACTACTTCGGGGACCTCATCGGGCGGACCGTTGAGGCCTATGTCGACAACATCGTGGTTAAGTCCAAAAGGGCCAACCACCTTGTCGCCGACCTCGAACAAACCTTCGTGAAACTCTGTGCAAACGGCATCAAACTCAATCCCGAAAAATATGTTTTCGGGGTCCCGAGGGGCATGCTGCTCGGATTTATTGTCTCCGAACGAGGCATAGAAGCCAACCCGGAGAAAATCTCAGCCATCACAAGAATGGGCCCGATCCAGAACATAAAAGGGGTTCAGCGAATCACAGGGTGCCTTGCCACCCTCAGCCGATTCATTTCATGCCTCGGCAAACGAGGACTTCCCCTTTATCGACTCCTAAAGAAAGCTAACCACTTTAAGTGGACAGCCGAGGCACAGGAGGCGCTTGACATGGTTAAACAATTTTTAACTAAAGCGCCGGTCCTAGTCCCTCCGGGCAACGGAGAATCCCTCCTGCTGTATATATCGGCCACCACGCAAGTGGTCAGCTCTGCCTTAGTGGTAGAGCGAGAGGAAGAGGGGCACGCCTTCAAGGTACAGTGCCCCATCTACTTCATCAGCGAGGTCCTATCCGATTCCAAAACCCATTACCCCCAAATCCAGAAACTGTTCTACACCATCCTCATCACCAAGAGAAAGCTACGCCATTACTTCGAGTCACACCCTGTGACAGTCGTGACGTCCTTCCCCCTCGACGAGGTCGTCCGTAGCCAGGACGCTACAGGAAGAACCGCAAAGTGGGAGCTCGAGCTGATGGATCAGGGCATTACTTATGCCCCCCGAACAGCGATCAAATCCTAGGTGCTGGCTGACTTCATCGCAGAGTGGACCGAGGTCCAGATGCCACCAACAATCGTCGATCAAGAGTACTGGACGATGTACTTCGACGGATCGCTGACGAAGAATGGCGCCGGCGCAGGAATAGTCTTCATATCTCCCCTTGGGGTCCGCATGAGGTACATGGTTCGGCTCCACTTTCCCTCATCAAACAATACCGCAGAATACGAAGCGCTCATCAACGGCCTACGAATCGCCGTCGAGTTGGGCATCCGACATCTCGACGTCAGAGGCGACTCCCAGCTGGTCGTCAACCAGGTCATGAATGAGTCGAGCTGCCACGATGCCAAGATGGAGGCATACTGTCAAGAAGTCTGATGGCTGGAGGACAGATTCGATGGCCTCGAACTCAACCACATCCCAAGGCGCCTCAACGAAGCAGCCGACACGCTCACGAAAGCAGCATCCGGCCAAGAGCCAGTACCAGCAGGCGTCTTTGCCAGCGATCAACACAAACCCTCGATACGCTACACGGGGTCAGAACAAGCCGACGATGGCCCATCTATTCCGATCCCAGGGACCAATCCACCAATCGCTCCGCCCGACCCTGAGGTTATGGCGCTTGAAGAGGAACCAGCAGCGGAGTCCGACCCTCCCGATGACTGGAGAACGCTTTACCTCGACTACCTCCTCCGCAACATACTACCAGCGGACAAGACGGAAGCCCGACGGCTCGCACGCGGGGCCAAGTCCTTTGTCCTTGTAGAGGGTGAACTCTACAAACGGGGTCACATCAGGATCCTGTAGCTCTGTATCCCTAGCGAACAGGGAAAACTTCTGCTTGGCGATATCCATGGTGGGACTTGAGGTCATCATGCCGCACCAAGGACCTTAGTTGGGAATGCATTCCGACAGGGCTTCTACTGGCCTACCATAGTAGCCAATGCTGAGCAAATTGTACGCACCTGCGAAGGATGTCAGTACTATGCTTGGCAGACTCACCTCCCGGCCCAGGCACTCTAGACGATCCCCATCACGTGGCCCTTTGTGGTCTGGGGGCTCGACCTGGTTGGGCCACTCAAAAAGGCGCCCGGGGGCTTCACCCACCTGCTTGTCACCATAGATAAATTTACAAAATGGATTGAAGCTCGACCAACCTCCACGATCAAATCCAAGCAGGCTGTGCTATTCTTCCTCGACATCATCCATCGCTTCGGAGTACCGAACTCCATCATCACGGACAACGGCACACAGTTCACCGGCAAGAAATTCATTTGATTCTGCGATGAACAACACATCCGGATCAATTGGGCAGTCGTCGTGCACCCCCGGACGAACGGGCAGGTTGAGCGCACAAACGGCATGCTCCTACAGGGCCTCAAGCCTAGGATCTTCAACCGGTTGAACAAGTTCAGCGCGCGTTGGCTCACCGAGCTTCCGGCCGTGCTCTGGAGCCTAAGGACAACATCTAGCCGGGCCACCGGCTACACACCCTTCTTCATGGTCTACGGTTCCGAAGCTGTTCTCCCAACGGACCTTGACTATGGAGCACCAAAAATCAGAGCGTATGACGAACAAGGGGCCGAGGCATCCTGCCAGGACACCATGGACCAACTAGATGAAGCCCGCGACATCGCCCTCCTCCGTTCAGCTAAGTACCAGCAGGCGTTGCGACGGTACCACAACCGGTGGGTGCGGGGTCAATCCTTCAACGTCGGGGACCTCGTCCTCCGCCTTGTGCAGAGCAACAAGCACCACCACAAACTCTCGCCGCCCTGGGAAGGGCCCTATGTCATCGCGGAAGTACTTCACCTGGGCACCTACAAGCTGAAAACCATCAACGGCGAGGTGTTCACCAACGCCTGGAACATAGAACAGCTGCGTCGCTTCTACCCCTAAATAAACGCATACTTTGTCCTTATCAGTTTTCTGTCTTTACAAATCCCTGAGCTTTAGTGACGTCCGACCCTAGCAAAATGCAAGGGGTCAGACCTCGCTCAGGGGCTGGTGCAAACGACATAAGTATGTTTACCCCACGAACATCCCATGTGTTAAACTTTCTCTAAGTTCCTCCTAAAAACTAGGACTTGGGGAACTGATTCTGAGTACAACTGGTACGACTGCAGGAAACCCACGCCCTAGCAGCTACGACCTCCTCACTCACCAGCGTGATCAGAATCGTTCTGCCCATACCCCAAGTTTTTTGGAGGAAAACTATGAGAAGAATCGGAAGGCACCAAAAACCTTCTCCGAAGTAAAGGAAACTAAAAAATGGTTTGCCACAACAAGACACGAAGATTTGTTCATTTTTGCACACATTCACCGCTTACAAAACAATCTCAGCACGAAAAGGGCTAATGTACTCTTAAATTCAAAAGACAAGCCACTCGGGGGCTCCCCCACAAAACTTTTCGATTACAATCTCTGCCTAGCTCGACTACAACTACTACCACGGTCGCAGTGCCAACCTCTTCAGGCACAAGCACCAGAAGGAGCTCTTCGTCGCCACCGAGGACATGTACACGGGCCAGTTCATCTACTACGGCCACCGTGTCACGCCCCCCATTAGTGACGCCCTACCACTCCGCAAGACCTTTGAAGGTGCCGCCATCTGCGACGACAAGCACCAAGCCAGCGACTGTGGTACCCCTCCGCCGGGGCATCCGGGGACTAAGCCATCGTCATCAACCGTAACCCCGACAACAGTGCCTGAACGGAAGGCGCCTCCCACCGTGGGGAGGTCACAATGAATGACGACGAGGTTGACGACACTCAGCACCCTCCAGTACTCCTCTTTCGGCGGCATCAAGCTCTTCCCGGCGAAGGCGGCCCACACCACCTCATCTATGTTGGATGACCTCCAGCTCGACATCACGCTCCGGAACCAGGAGCTGATCGGTGAGTTTTTCTCTCTCTCCCTCTGGCATTACCCTTCCTCACTCAGGAACCGCCGCAACGCACGGACGCATTCGGCGAAAAGGAAGAAGGAGAGGTAGCGGCTCAGAGGCAGAAGAAGAGGTGCGATGAGAACTCTCCTTCCCCTCCCTATTTAAAGAGGAGACACCGCAGCTAAGGAAAAGCGAAAGGTTGGACGAAAAACCCTCTCCCTTCCCCTCCTTAAATATAGAATCAATGCTGATAGACACCGGAGGGGACATGCCAAAACTAACGGGACGCGCCCCGGTCGACGAGGCGTCCCCCCCGGTCAAACTAGACACTGCCTTGGTATGGCCCGCCACTGACGTGCTCCGGATGCGGTAATTAAGGCGCCCACGTGGGCAGACGACCCTTCGCCTCCCCATGTCGGACCACGAAATGATCCGATGATAGGATCTCTGTAAAGTGGAGCAAACGACGAACGAATGTCCAAAGAAAGATAAGCATCTCTGCCTTCTTACTTTACACGTTAAAAATTCTTTACCAAGCTTCCGACCCCGTCGAACAGCGGGGACACGAGCATAACTCTGGGGCTGCCGAGCATGTCTACCAGTCTAGATATCCTCCTCACCTGACCCCTCCGTACGCTTGAAACCAGAGGCGCGAAAAACGGGCATAAAACTTTGAGTAAGACCGGACGAACTAGCAGACCCTACGCTCCGGTAGCTACGGTGTTTTTGTTCACCAGAAAAATCACACTCAATGCCTCCCGCGTCTCCAGTTTCGACGTCTGCCTTCTCAAGAAGGATTCGGAGGGGTCCGCCTACAGAATCTCCCCCAAAGGAGAAGCTGTCAGGTTGCCCAAGTTAATCGAACGGCTCGGATCGCCACCAAAATACGAAAACAAAGAATAGTGATTCTTATGCAGGTTACTCCAACCTCGTCACAAACGTCAGGGCCCGAACCCATCTGGTAGGAGCCTTTCCGCCACTCATGCCACCAAGGTAACGTTACCGACCCTGCCTTTATTTCAATTAAATTTTGCATTCACAACATTGCATATGCAAAACGTTGCATCCCAACGCTTCGTGTCACGTCGTGAAACGGCCGTCGCCTCACTAAATATAGGTGACATTAGGCCGAGGTTCGAAGGTTGGCTCGTGAAGGGCTCCAGGCCGCCTCATATCAAACAGAGCCAGGGAGAAATAACTAAGACGAGCCCCAGCGGCCTTGCCCGACCCCGCTCAGAAACAAACAGGGGCGTCTCTAGCTTTTCTCATTTGATTCTAAACCCCGAGCCAAACCCACCGAATCTCCATCGAGGAGAGGCCATCGGGCCGCCTGAGCCTATCGAACGTCTCGGGCATCTGCCGGGAGGCGGGTTAAGAAGTTGTGAAGTGCCACCAGATGGCTCTGCCGACCCCATCAGCAAATGATGGACCCGGATTCCACACAAACATACCCATTAGCGAGCTCATTGAGCGCGATACTCGGGCCGTCGAGGCAAGTGTCGTTTACTCAACCCCTCCGATTGCGAAAATCGAGGACAGGGTAACACGCAAATTACGGCCGACCCCTATCAGACCCTGACAAGGCCCGGGGGCTCGAGCCGCTTAGTACAGGGACACAGGTTTCGAAGGCCCTACCATGCCGAGCCCATAGAGTCCCCATTTGGGGATTTCTATTGGAAGACAGGGCGGGGAATATTGCAATGCCATCCAAGGACTTCGCCGACCCTGTCACAAAAACCACGGATTGGGATTCCATCCAAACGTTCCGGTCTCCAGTAACACCCGACCCCAGCAAATGCAAGGGATCGGACCTTACTCGGGGGCTGGTTAAGGTACGGCTACCTCCCTCCCTTTTTTCAAAACAATCTCCTCACATCAAGACCAGCGGCAAGATTCGGGGGAACGAATTGGTAAGATCGCTAAAGATCAAACAAAATGAAATTACGAAGCAAAATTACGAAACCGCGTCTAGACTCGAAAATACCAACACTTGTCCACGTATTACATATAAGTTGTTCTCAAAATTATTCGACTAACTACTCCCGCGAAGGGAGAACCATTTCTTTCAGACTATCCACCAGGTTCTTTGCAAGGGGAGCCACCACCTTCTCAATCGCCTCCAGCTCATCATCCTCATAGGTAGGCGGGAAACCTTCGCTCATCACCTTTAGGTTGATCTCCTTCTCGTAATGAGCATGAGCAACGGTCAAGTCCTGAGTAATCCTGGCATGAAAAGCACTCTCCTCAAGCTGGCCCACCTGAGCCGTGATACCTGCGGCACGAGCCACAAGCAAGCTGGTCTCCACCGGCTCCACCACCTTCAGGGCATCAAGGACCACCCCGACCGTAGCTTGCAGCAGATCATGCTCATCGCTCTCAACCTGAAGGGCCCTTCGTGCATGGGCAACCTCTTTTTCCAGCTTGACGGAGACATTTTCGGCGCTCAACCTTTGGCTTACCATGTCATCGAGATCCGCCCGGAGAGAGCGGACCACCTCAACGTCCTCATCCACCTTCTGCTGAAGGGCCGTGGCCCTACTCTCGGCCTTTCGCCGGAGGTCCCGCTCCATCTCTAGCTCCTTCAGGACCTCGCCGGCCTTCTCATTAGCCGTGGCATTCCTCTCTAGCAGCTCGTCTCGCTCCTTTTTGAGCCTGGCGATCTCCTCCCCATCCAGCTTGGACCTCGCCGACAAATCCTCAAACATCCCGTGGGCCTCCTCCGCGTCCTGACGCGCCTGGGTCTCTCACTCTTGGGCGGCAGCAAGCTGTGCGGCCATGTCTGCTCACAGTCGGGCCTATTCGGAGAGGCGATCCCACTCCGCTTTCTGCTCGCGGAGGAATCGGGATTTACTATGGCTACGAGCAACAAAAGCCTAAATAGGAAGAAGACTGGTATCAGAAATGCAAAAACACAAAAACGTGCGAAGAAAGAAGAAAATCAAGCGAATACCTAGGTAGTAGGAACAACGATTTCATGCAGGGCTCCTCTGGCCTGGTCCAGGGCCTCCAGCATGGTCGAAATTCCGATGTCAAGACCCTCCCGCTCCATGCTCTCGGAATGATCATCGAGCGAGAAAAGAGTCGACGTCGGGTCCTGAGCGGCCATCCACTGGAGCGGTGGCTCCCCCCGCACGGGAGAGCGGCTTGCCCTCGACAAAGGGGCCAGAGGCGCCTCCCTCCTGACCCTATGCGAAACCACCGCCACGCTCGAGGACCCTCCAACCAGACCCTCCTCCGCCTAGGCAGCTTCAAGCATCATGGGCGGATCCACCTAGGCCCCTGGTGGCGCGGACTGCACTGCATCCTCAAGCACCGCCGCGGCCGTGGCCGGCTGATCATGGCTTGGCGCGGTCACGACCACCTCCACCGGCGGTATGCGGCCCTCGGCTGGCTGTACCACATCCGCCATGGAGGAAGCCGCCTGCTCGGTAACCTCCGCGGCGTGGGCGCCACCACAGACACCGTCGGGTTGGCCAACGCAGATCCAATGTCGGCACCACTCCCACCCGAAGCAGGGGTGACACCAGGCGACGCCATCTGTCCCACCTGAATGGCGAGACTCTTTTTGGGCGCTAGCCCCAGGGGGTGACCCGTCCGCAAGAGCCTACACAAAGGTAATAGACATTAGATCAAAATAGAAATGAAAAAAGGATGAAACAGTGGAATCAGCAGCTCACGTTGACGCCCTTGGCCGACGGAAGTGTTTTTGGGGCGGATCCCCAGATCCCTGCCCCAACTCATCTGGGCAGGGCCGTTTCGAGCCTCCCCCCTACCCCGGGGCAGGGGGGCTCACCTCATGGGGCGCGGCACCAGAGCCGCTCCCCTCCATTGTCTCGTGGGGCACGGCACTAGAGCCGCTCCCCACCATCACCTCGGGGTCGGCAGCGGTAGGCCCGGTTTCCTCCATCCACCGGTCCTCGGTTGGCATGCCGTGCGAAGCGGCGAACCCATCGGCCTCCGCCGACCTCACCGATTTGCTCCCCTCCGCGTGAAACGCGAAGGGCCCCTGCACGGACGGGCGACCACTTGTCAGCATGTCCTCATCCTCCAGGATGTCCCAATCCACGCCGACGGCTACCTCGTCGTCGTCATCGTCATCGTCACTGCTCACGTCCTCTCCCCGATCCCAGGCCTCCTGCTTCTGTCGTTTTGCCCTCTTCATCTGCTCCCTTGCTTTCTTGTCCCGCTCGGCTGTGAGTCGATTCGCCACCACCACGGCCTTGTCCTTCGGCAGCGGAACCAGACTATCTTTGAAGACTAGCCTCCTCGGCTGGTTCCAACATCACAAAAGCAAGTATTAAAAAATGGAGATTCAGGAAAAAGAAAAGAGCACGGGAGAAGAGGACTTATGAATTCGAGGAACCCAGGTTCTGGCCGCATTGGGGGATGTCCGGGCACCGGATACATAATGTCGAGGACGCTGCCTTTGGAGTCCTTCGTCGGCTCCGTCGCCTCCTTAATGCGTTGTGCCACTTCCAAAAAGGGGAGTGCCTCGTCAACAAGCACCGTCCCCTCGAACGACATTCCGGGCATCATCCGATACAGGGGAAGCACGCGCGCCATCAGCGGCGCCACCCTCCTCGCATGATAGGTGTCGATAATCCCCGTCCCTTTCACGCCTCGATCCTTCAGGGCTTGAAGGGCGGAAAAAAGGTCGGAGAGGTGTTTCTTGTCTTTGGACTGGACGCCCCAGCTCCATGACTCCGGAGCCTCTTCAATAAGGCATTCGGTGTACCTCGGTAGGGTGGCGCTCACATCATCCCTAACATAAAACCACTGCGAGTGCCATCCCTTGTTGGATGTCGCCATACGCATGTATGGGTAACCCCTCGACCGGGTATGGCGCAGATGAATGCTGGCACATCCCATTGGCACGTTCACATCTTTCCCTCCAATCTTCCTCTTCGACAAACTAATGGTAAAGAAATACCGCCATATATCAAAATGGGGATCGATCCCCAGGAAACCCTCGCACAGGGCAACAAACGCCGCCATATATTGAACCCTGTTGGGAGTTAGATGCTGCAGCTCCACCTCATAATAATCCAGCAGCCCCCGAAGGAATCTATGCGCGGGTACCACAAATCCCCGCTCATGGAAGATGGCGAAAGAAACAACATACCCTTCGGGCGGCACCGGCTCACCCTCATCGCCAGGTAGCAGCCACTCCTAAATGGCGGACAGCGGGCGGAGAAGGCCACGGCGGACAAGGCCCTCCACATGCCGTGGGGTGATGCTAGATCTGCCCCACAACTCCATCAAAGCAATTGGGGAGAAAAGGGGGCGCAAGCCTGATGGCGGCTATGGGGCAGGCGCAAGCTTGACGGCAGCTGTAGCACGGATACAAGCCGGTGGACGGTGGCGGTGTGGGCGCAGGAGGCTGGGGCGATTGGCGGTGGATGTTTCAAGACGCAAAGGCAAGGGAGCGAAATACAGAACCTTGGGGGCGAACCCCGTGGTTTTATAGGAACGACGGACGCAAGAAGGGCAACCGTCCGCCTCGATCTCCGGTCCTGCCACGCGCACCGCCGCGTCACGTCGCGGGACATGCGCCCGTAGTCCCTATCCCTTCCCATCGAGAATCATGGTGAACGGTTCACCTTCCAGGCGAATCCAGACTCCCTTCCCGCCTGGGGAAGGCAGGTCACAAAGATTTTTTCTATTTTGACCCAGAAGCTCGGCGGCCGGCCCAACTAAGGGCGGGTCTGCGAAACGATCCAAAATCAAGGGCGCAGGCATTACTGGGATCTCGATCCATGGTCAAGCCCCAGTTAGGTTAGCCCTGAATGGGATCCCCGTGAATGGGATACCACGACCCCTTCGAAAAAATATCTAGTTGACGAAAAAACCAAGTCCTTTGGCCTTACCCGTGAAGGGTCCAATACACCCCCCATGGTGGTTCTATTCGAATGACCTAGAGGCTCGGGGGCTACACCCAACGGGTGCGCTTGCGCGCACCCTCTGGCGAAATGACTCTGACGAAATCGAAAAACTCCCTCCAGGCGGTTCTATCCGAATCACGTAGAGGCTCGGGGGCTACTATCGGGGACCTAATACCAGGATACCCCAGAAGGCGGAACCAATAACCATCGAACGTTAAAAACTTCTGGACGGACAAGGGCGCCGCTGCGTTCCTTGCCCGAATGATGAAAGTTAGGTTTTGTCTCACCCGACGCCTCTGGACCAACCCCGCCTCGCCCGAGGGCAAAAGGCCCCGAGGGCAAAGGGATGGCCTCCATCTCGCACAATGCCTTTGGGCCAGCCCCACCTCGCTCGAGGGCAAGGGGATGGCCTTCGTCTCGCCCAACGCCTTTGGGCCGGCCCCACCTCGCTCGAGGGCAAGGGGCTGGCCTCCGTCTCGCCCGAGGGCTAAGGAATACACTTCGCCTCACCCGACGACCAAGGACGAACCTCGCCCCGATCGATATCCAAAGGCTTGTTTTATCTTACCTGATAACTTCTCTCCCGTCCCCTCATGATGACAGGTACAGTGCAAGACAAGACGTTCGGGTCAACCACGGCTTCAAGGACCATACCCTGCGCCCCGGTAGGAAAGGTACTACCAGGGAACGACTAGACAGGTGCTTTAGACCCTCCTGGGCGTCGCAGAGCCCAAAAGGTATTGCAGGCGCGTACTCCTCGCCCTGTAGAGTTGTAGGCGCCGCCTTCAGCTCTGGGACACGGGACCGGATGAAGATACACGACAACCACTACACTCTAGAAAAGGATTTGTAATGTCCATTAATGACGGACATGCCGTCACCACATTATGGACCCAAGGGAGCGGCGCCCGCTTCCTAACCCCTCGAGTCCACCAAATCGCAGGACCTTGCCCACAGCGCTACTCCGACCTCGACTCCGCGTCCCTACGACAGAGACTCATAGGGCCAGAAGGCATGCGGAGCAAGGCTGGGTGAGGTTCATAAGTCAAAACCACTGTACTCCAGCCCATGCCCTGCGCAGGGCACTATTCTATAACCATCTTGGCATTCTATAGAAGCATCGACAATATTGTAGGTGCTTATCTTCCTTTCGCACCCATCAGAATGGGTAAGGAGGCTAGGTAGAGCACGGATCCTAAGCCACTGACCCTTGTAAAACCATCCCCTTCATCTATAAAAGGGGATGCGCTTCCTCCAGAAAAAGGACGGACGAAAAAACAAGGCGACACACACATAGTCAAGCTACTACCAAGCTCTCGACTTCCTTTCGACCCTTCCATCAGAGACTTGGGACCTATCCCTCGCTCGATTATTTGTATCCCCTACTACGAACCACTCACGGTGCTAATAACACAAGCAGTAACAAACTGGACGTAGGGAAATTCAGCCCAAACCAGTACAAATCTTGTGTCCTTTAGCGCACCATCTGAGCCTAACGCGCATTACAATAAATTTACTTGTCGGTGCTTGTACGAAACACCGACAACTTCCAATTTGAGTAGGCAGAGATCACTATGAAGCCTTTCAAAGGTTCGTCTAACAAGTTAGGGCCATTAGAATCACTCGGCAAACAGATATAGGAACCCCCTGTCGAATGGCACAATTCCATCGTGGCTATACACATAAGAGTAGAGGCTATCCTATACCTGATTCGAAAAGCCATTCTTACACCAATAAAGGTAACCACTAACAAGCTAGGAAAGGTCCTCATACTGAGCTAAAGCCAGAGCCATGTAGCCCTCATAGCTGTACTGTAAGTCCTAGATGATCATTTATAGATAAGTCCTTAGAGAGAGTAATCTGAAGCATTTAGAAAGTAGCTGAACACTCTAGCCCCCTGATTCCAAGTTGCTAAAAAGTCATATTTTAATGTTTATTGCATATACCATTAGTCAAGTTACAAGATCATGGTTTAATGGAGCTCTAGCAAAGCTACCCAATGCATATCCAGTAGGTGACAAGGTATAAGTTCAATTCTAGGGAATTCCTATCAAGGCGACACATGCAACATGAATTTAATGTATTAAAGTAAATAGGAAATGAGGATGATCTCATGCTATACTTTCCTTGAGCAAAGTACTCCTACTAATCCTGCTCGTCAAAGTAGTACCCTTGATCTCCCACGAATTGCTCACTGTCTATACTCGATAATCATAGCAACAAGCATCCAGAAGTAATCATGCATAACAAACAAAAGCTATAGATTAGAACAGTACACCAACAACATAAAATCAAGATAAAAAGTTTGGAAAACGAATCTACGACTCGCTACGAACACACAAATGCAAAGATCACAAAAATCGGAGCTAAAACGAAGAAGTTATGAATTAAACAAGATTTCCTATAGTAAAATAATAGATTAAATCTAACCTCAAATTTTAAAAATTGAAACCTACTTAACAGTAGTATGAACATGTAGATTATGAAATTACGAACCTAACGCATGTTGAACGGATTAAATCGGAGTTAAAATGGAGATTTTATGGCTAAAACAAATCTAGTGGCAAAACTGTAAATAGCTGAAAACGTATTTGTCACACTGAATTTTAAGGATAAAATTGAATGCACTAACTCATATGTGCCCAGGGATCAATCACACACATAAGCTGACAAATTATAAAAGAGTATCATCACAGTGTATCTTACATCACGATAATAACATAACTTAGTCTTATACATCACAGCGGAAAATGAAAGATAACTCTCTCGTGGAACACCATCACAGGGAAGGTCAACTGGTTGACCAGAAGCCTAATAATCCTCAGGAAACTCCTCATACATGTTGTCATCTGTTACCCATCCGGGATTTTTATCCAATTAAAGAAAATAAACAAGCGTAAGTACTTCCCGTACTCAACAAGATAACATGGGGTTCATGAGGCTCAAAAAGGTTGACACTGGTTTACTACAGTTAGCACTTTTAGTAAGTCAAGATTTTATTATCAAGTATCATCAAGTTATGCTTAAGCTCCCATTTAAACCCACTTAATCAGATATCAGCATCATTTGAATCATATCATCATAAACCATCATAAATGAACAACAATGAGTAACCAATTATTCTGTGAGTTTTTCGGGCCGCTCGTGACCGTGAGCACGGCTGTTATAACAGTTTGTTACCCTCTGCAGAGGTGGTGCACATCCACTGCGAGTCGTGATCCCCATATGCCCGGGTTAATTACTCTCATATCACTGCCAAGGTGAGCGGGCAGGGTACACTATGAAGCCATTTCATAGGTTTCTCTAATAAGTTAGGGCCGTTAGGTTTCCTTGGCAGGCAGATGTAGGAACCCCCCTTTCCTATGGCACATATCCATCGTGGCTATACACATAGGAACAGAGGCAGTCCTATATCCAACGTGGCAAGCCCCTTTTGTGCCATAAAGGTAACCTCTAACAAGCTAGAAAAGGTCCTATTACTGAGCTAAAGTCAGAGCCATATGACCCTCACGGTTGCACTGTCAGCCCCAGCTTTTGCCGACAGATAAGTCCTTATGGAGGGCCGAGAGCAATATGATCAAAAGTCATTTGCACCATCGCCCTATGGATCAGTTGTTATAAAGCATGTTTTACCTTTAGTTCCATAGAACCATTCACCATCAAATAGATCAAGTTCAGTTAGAGCACTAGCAATCTACCCATATGCAATTAACCCATAGGAGTCAAGGGAACAAGTCATCAAATGACTAGAATGTCCTTATGGTTATCAAAGTTAGACACATGCACATGAGTGAATGATTAAAGTGAATAGGACATCAAGGTAGGCCCATGCTATACTTGCCTTGGTTCACAAACTCTTGCTGGTCCTGCTGGTCGTCGAAGAATTCTTGGTCTCCAACGTTCTCCTCACTGTCTGAACGCGACCAACACGGCAACATACGACATTCCCAAAAGCATTCATGCAAAACAAACATTCCTATCATTAGAACAGTACATCAATAGTATAGAAAACAAGATAAAATGTTTGTGAAAATAATATACATCTCGCTACGATCACGTCAACGTGAAGTTCACGAAAAACGGAGCTAAAATGCGAAAGTTATGATTTAAACAGGATTTCCTATAGCAATATATTTAATTAAATCTAACCATGAAATTAAAAAGTTCCAAACTTGACTATCAGTGATTCTAACATGTAGATCATGAAATTACGAAGCTAACATGATTTGAATGGATCAATCCGGAGCTAAAACAATAATTTTATAAGCAAAACAGTTCAAATGGCATTTCTGTAAATACTGAAAACGAATTTTAGACTAAAGCAGTGAACTTTACGTTTTCAAAACGAGAATGCACAATCGCGGAAATGCGCTTTGGACTGCGGGTTAGGACTTAGAAAATTACAGGGTCTCTTTAGCAAATTGACCCTCGAAGAGGTATCGGCCAATCAGAGCCGTCGGATTAGAAAGGAACGGCCAGAAACGAATCTGGGGGAGAGAGAAGGAGGATGGCCAGCCAGAACAGTGGCAGCGTGGCGGCTCAGCCATGAACGGCAGCGAGAGCTCACCGGCGAGCTCGGTTAGGGGGCTAGGGTTCACCAATCAAAGAACTGAGAGCACCGGGGTTAGCGGGGGAAGTAGGGGGTCTTGGCCAGGCCCAAGAAGTGGCCGGAGGGGGAGGCCGGGGCGGCGGTCGCCATGGCCGGCGTCCAAGAGCGAACGGCGCATGCGGCTACGGCGCTAGAAGCCAAGAAACATGAAAATAATGGCATGGGAAGATAGAGTGGAGCAAGGGGGTTCTCACAGCGTGGAAAAAACGATGTCGACGGCGGCTTGGGGATGGTTGTTCGCGCAGACGGGAGGACGACGGTCGGAGGAGCTCCTCCATGCAGTGGTTGCGACCTCCATGGCGTGGGTGAAAACGGAGTGGGGAGAGGCAGCAGTGGGCGGCTCGGGTGCGGGCTCCAATTTAAAGAGGCCAGGCGCGGGGAGGGTCGCTCCCACGACGGACGACGTGGGCGTGGGCGGCGGTTCCGAGCCACGCGGGAGGAATGGGACGACGCCGACAGGCGGGGCCTGGGCGTCAGCAGCTGGGGAAAGGGGAGGCACGGCAGTTGTTGCGATGTTGGGCCGGCGGCGGTGCTGGGCCATGCAGCGCGCAAGGGGGAGGCGAGCTGGGCCAGCGGGTGGAAAGGCCTGCGTCCCGAAATGAAGAAGGGAGGGAAAAAATGAATTTTGCATTTTTTTCCAAACAGATTTCCAAAAGCATTTTCAAATAGGTTTTGAATTCATTTGAACTTTGAATCATGATCAATCATCACAAAATTAGATATGCAGCAGCATGTATGAATCAAAAAGTTTCTAACCTTATATTAAATTTTAATTCCACAAAATTTACTATTTTCCTATATTTTAATGCACACATATTTGCATAAATAAATCAATTTAGCTATTTTAAAAGAGCGCAATTTTTAGGGTGTTACAATTCTACCCCCCTTAAGATGAATCTCGTCCTCGAGATTCGGGAGACGTCGACAAAAGAGATGCACATTCTCCGCCTTTGGATTCTTCTTTACTTTGCATACATGTTGATCTTACTCCAAGTAACTTGCCCAATTGATTTCAAGATTCTGATAGGTACCTTGAACAACCCTTAGGTAACTCCAATCACTATGCCACCTTTCCTATAATACCAATTCTCTTCAAAATATCCACCTTCCGATGAAGTCCTGACGAATCTCTTGGTCAGAAGAAAATTCTTCTACCAATCTTCAAAACATTAATGTTTCTGGCTAAGTTGCTCGAACTGGGAATATAACTCTTAATCCTTGGTGTTGTTCGAATCTTCTTAGCATAACTCTCTCATGCTAAGGACATCGACAACGACTTTTGTTTCTCCAAGTGACAGCACTTTTTTCAAGTCATTTTCAATTTTCATCCCAACAAAGATATCACAAGCTCAAGACCAACTTAGTGAAGATGTCCTGTAGATTCTTGTGATCCTCCTAGATGTCACTTGTACTTCCTAGAAGATAGTATTGTCATGCTCCGCAATGAATAACTCCAAATAACATGTCAGTTAGTTCAACTCACGCTTCCTTAGTTGACTTAATGAACAAGCCACTTCTTTGGGTACCACCACGCTTCTACTACGCAAACTAGAACGCATGGTACTTCATCTTACAAATTCTTCAACTTGGCTACCCCCCTTAAGAAAAGATAAACCAGGGGACACCAAAGTATAGCTTGCATCTCCTTCTAGATGAGCTAACTAATATCAAGACGTTCTGTCATCACCTTGATACTCTTGTATATAGGCAAGAACAAGAAATCTAGAATTCTTCGCGAGTAGAAAAACAGCAGCGTCGTAAAACGGCTGTAACTCTCATTTTGTTAAGCCAATGAAGTTTTAGCTTATACCGTTCGAAAGCTCATAAAATTCTCCACAACTTTCTTATAGAACACTTTTCCAAATTCCTCAGTTTTCTTGGTCGAAAACGGTACACAACAGAAACTGTTCCAGGTTCCAAACAGCACAAATGCATCTCCTTGTGATTTTCGTATCTCCATAACCAAAATAGCTATAAAGCTGATTCTTGCGCTCAGAGAAAGATAATGAAGTGTACTATTGTCCAAAATTTTCTCATGTTTTTTTTGGTTGTCCAAGAATAGAGATATAAACCGAAGAGTGCAGACTGCTCCAAAAAGACAGGATAGGGAAAACAGAAGAAAACCAAAACCCGACTATTTATTTCATTAATCCTTATACCTTAGGCCTATAACTAAATGAAATTGTGGGAACACCCAACAAGATCATTGTAATCATTACAAAGATTCAAAACAATCATAAGCATGATGACAATTCAACAATCAATAAAGATGCATAACTCAATTATTGACTCAACTTGCGATACTATCGTCCTTATTATACTAGGAATAACAATCCTAAGACTCTTCTTCAGATCACTGTCACACCCAATTTTAAGGATAAAATTGAATGCACTAAACTCATGTGTGCCCAGGGATCAGTCACACACATAAGTTGACAAATTATAAAAAGTATCATCACGGTGTATGTTACATCACGAGTAATACCATAACATAGTCTTACATAACACAGCGGAAAATAAGAAGATAGCTCTCACGTGGAAGCTCCAACACAGGGACGGTCAACTGGTTGACCACAAGCCTAATAATCCTCAGGAAACTGCTCATACACGTTGTCATCTGTTACCCATCCGGGATTTTTATCCAAATATAGAAAGTAAACAAGCGTAAGTACATCCCGTACTCAACAAGATAACATGGGGTTCATGAGGCTCAAAAAGGATGACACTGGTTTACTGCTGTTAGCATTTTTAGTATGTCAAGATTTTATCATCAGTGATTGTCAAGTTATGCTTAAGCTCCCATTTAAACCCACATGATCATATATCCGATCCAATTGAGTCATGTAACATCATCATAATATCATCATAATCATCTCGTATAAACAACATTATAAGTAGCCATCTATTCTGTGAGTTTTCTGGGCCGCTCGTGACCATGAGCACGGCTATTATAACAGTTTGTTACCCTCTGCAGAGGTGGTGCACATTCACCGCGAGTCGTGATTCCCATATGCCCGGGTTAATTACTCCCATATCACTACCAAGGTGAGCGGGCAGGGTACACTATGAAGCCATTTCATAGGTTTCTCTAACAAGTTAGGGCCGCTAGGTTTCCTTGGTAGGCAGATGTAGGAACCCCCCTTCCCTATGGCACATATCCATCGCGGCTATACACATAGGAACAGAGGCAGTCCTATACCCAACGTGGCGAGCCCCTTTTGCGCCATAAAGGTAACCTCTAACAAGCTAGAAAAGGTCCTATTACTGAGCTAAAGTCAGAGCCATATGACCCACACGGTTGCACTGTCAGTCCCAGCTTTTGCCGACAGATAAGTCCTTATGGAGGGCCGAGAGCAACATGATCAAAAGTCATTTGCACCTTCGCCCTATGGAACAGTTGTTATATATCATGTTATACTTTTGGTTCCATAGAACCATTCATCATCATGTAGATCATGTTCAGTTAGAGTACTAGCAATCTACCCATATGCAATTAACCCATAGGAGTCAAGGGAACAAGTCATCAAATGTCTAGAATGTCCTTAGGGTTATCAAGATTAGACACATGCACATGAGTAATTGATTAAAGTGAAATAGGATATCAAGGAAGGCCCATGCTATACTTGCCTTGGTTAGCAAATTCCTGCTGGTCCTGCTGTTCATCGAAGAATTCTTGGTCTCCAACGTTCTCCTCACCATCTGAACGCGACCAACACGGCAACATACAACATTCCCAAAAGCATTCATGCAAAGCAAACATTCCTATCATTAGAACAGTACACCAACAGTATAGAAAACAAGATAAAATGTTTGTGAAAATATTCTACGTCTCGCTACGATCACGTCAACGCGAAGTTCACGAAAACGGAGCTAAAATGCGAAAGTTATGATTTAAACTAGATTTCCTATAGCAATATATTTAATTAAATCTAACCATGAAATTAAAAAGTTCTAAACTTGACTAACAGTGATTCTAACATGTAGATCATGAAATTACGAAGCTAACGCGATTTGAACGGATCAATTCGGAGCTAAAACGACAATTTTATAAGCAAAACAGTTCAAATGGCATTTCTGTAAATACTGAAAACATATTTTAGACTAAAGCAGTGAACTTTACGTTTTCAAAACGAGAATGCGTAATCGCGGAAATGCGATTTAGACTACGGGTTAGGACTTAGAAAATTACAGCGTCTCTTTAGCAAATTGACCCCCGAAGAGGTATCGGCCAATCAGAGCCGTCGGATTAGAAAGGAACGGCCAGAAACGAATCCGGGGGACAGAGAAGGAGGATGGCCGGCCGGAACAGTGGAAGCGCGGTGGCTCAGCCATGAACGGCGGTGAGAGCTCATCGGCGAGCTCGGTTAGGGGGCTAGGGTTCACCAATCGAAGAACTGAGAGCACCGGGGTTAGCGGGGGAAGCAGGGGGTCTCGGCCAGGCCCAAGAAGTGGCCGGAGGGGGAGGCCGGGGCGGCGGTTGCCATGGACGGCGACCAAGAGCGAACAGCGCATGCGGCTACAGCGCTAGAAGCCAAGAAACGTCAAAATAATGGCACGGGAAGATAGAGTGGAGCAAGGGGGTTCTCACAGCAGGGAAAAAACGATGTCAACGGCGGCTTGGGGACGGTTGTTCGCACAGACGGGCGGACGACGGTCGGTGGAGCTCCTCCGTGCAGTGGTTGCGACGTCCGTGGCGTGGGCGAAAACGGAGTGGGGAGGGGCAGCAGGAGGGCGGCTCGGGTGCGGGCTCCGATTTAAAGAGGCCAGGCGCGGGGAGGGGCGCTCCCACGACGCACGACGTGGGCGCGGGCGGCGGTTTCGAGCCACGCGGGAGGAAGGGGACGGCGCCGACAGGCGGCGCCCGGGCGTCAGCAGCTGGGGAAAGGGGAGGCGCGGCAGTTGTTGCGATGTTGGGCCGGCGGCGGTGCTGGGCCGCACAGCGCGCAAGGGGGAGGCGAGCTGGGCCAGCGGGAGGAAAGGCCTGCGGGCCGAAATGAAGAAGGGAGGGAAAAAATGAATTTTGCATTTTTTTTTCCAAACAGATTTCCAAAAGCATTTTCAAATAGGTTTTGAATTCATTTGAACTTTGAATCAAGATCAATCATCACAAAATTAGATATGCAGCAGCATGTATGAATCAAAAAGTTTCTAACCTTATATTAAATTTTAATTCCACAAAATTTACTATTTTCCTATATTTTAATGCACACATATTTGCATAAATAAATCAATTTAGCTATTTTAAAAGAATGCAATTTTTAGGGTGTTACAGTATTTTAGAACTAACTGAAACAAAGTACGCTTTCAGAAGAAGAAAATAAAATCTGAAAAGACGTTTTGGACTGCGAGTTAAGACTAAAATAATTATAAGGTTTTTTTTTGCAAAACTCACAGCGAAGGGCTATCCTTCGATATGAGCCGTCGGATTAGATGCGTGCGGCTGAGATTGAACCAGGCGGGGAAGGCTGGCCGGAACAGGGCCGGCAGCGACGTATCTGCGGCGACGCCATGGACGAGCTCATCGGAGTTCACAAATCTGACGATTTAGGCCATGGTTCGACTCAAGAGAAGTACGGGGGAGCGAGAGAAGACAACCGCGAACTCACCAAAAGGCTTTCCATGGATGGAGAAGGCGCGACGACGACGGCCGACTCGGGATGGTTGGCAGCGGCGCTGGGGCTACAGCTGCTCGGCGTCTCGGCGAAGGGAACTGCGACGCTGGGGCTTGGATTGGGAGGCACAGGCATGGGGCATCAGGTATTTAAGGCCCTGGAGCCTTGGGAGGCACAACAAGCGGAGGAAGACAGGGGCGGTGCAGACTCGGACGGCGGTGGTGCGGTGGAGTCCGAGGTGGACACGACGCGGAGGAAGGAGGAGCGCCTGACGGGTGGGCCAGCGCGGTCGGCGAGAGGGAAGACACGTGGGCGTGGCTAGGCTGGCGGCGAAGATGGGCCAGCGCTGCTGGGCCGTGCGGAGGGGGCGCGGGAGAGAGTGAGGCGGCCGGCGCTGGAAGCGGCCCAGGGAGATGTGCCAGCATGGGACTGGAACAGGCCACGAGCGAGGCAGGCCGACATGCTGGTCTTCGGCCCGAGCGGGGAGGAGAGGGGAAAAGCCAACCAGGCCGAAAACAGGGAAAGGGAGAAAGGAGGGAGGGAAATCTCAAAATGCAAATTCAAAACAATTTGAAGTTTGATTTTAATTTGATACCACTCAAAAATTATTATGGAGTAGCATGAATGCACACACATGGTTGTAAACCTATATTTGATTTTAATTTGATAAAATTCATTATTTTCCTAAATTTAAATGCCCACAAAAATGCATAATTAATGATTTTCTTCTATTTCAAAATTATTGTAAATTTTAGAGTGTTACGTATATAAAAGTTCATCTTTAGGGTATTTAGACATCCGGATCCATTCCTACATCATATGGGCACTGCAATCGCGCTGCCTGACGCTGTTGTCATGCTGTACGTTCAACGGGGCACTGATTGCCATCCCTTTCTAGCAGACAACTATGCATACTGGACTTGTTTATATTGAAGTACTCTCTTCGATCTAAATTATAAGTCGTTTTATTTTATTATGTATTTAGACATATTATTATGTATATTCATAACAAAATAGATGTATCAAAAAAGTCAAGTGACTTATAGTTTGGAACAGAGGAAGTACCATACACCGGCCCGAGCTTGCTCAAATCTAATCCCAGTTAGGCTACGGCATCAGGACGTTGAAATATACAATAGTGTGGATGAGAATCCACGTACCTCCATGGTTGGTGATACCATCCGTAGCCCACACTCAATTTAAGACGTAGAGCTACCGCCAAACACATTATATCGTATAAACTCATTAGAATATCTATCAAGATGATATGAAATTAGGGGGCAGGTACGGTGGATACGACCTGAAGAAAGAAAAATATGACAGGATTTGCAAGCAACATCATTGCATAGCTATAAGTTAGCCTAAGGACATCGACTAATTACCAATCTCCCATATGCGGGTAGCCAACAATTAATATTCAATCTACCTCACAAATTTGATTATTTTAAGCCTCTCTCTCTCTCTCTCTTCTCTTGCCATGCATATATCTACATCTGTATCTAGTTGTAGATCCAATATATCTTAATCCTAATTGATTCAAGCACTAACTAGTAGACCATCAAAATCATGACATGGGAGCTAAATGATAGGAGAATCTTGTTTTCCAACCCAATTTATTCTATAGCCTCCAAAGATTAAGTTAACTAGTCCATCAACCCATGCTCTCGCATGGGCTATAATTTGAGGAGATATAAGTATAATGTACTGTTTAATAATACCATCATTCCAAATATAAGAAATTTTGGCTTGTCTAGATATATTGTTTTTTCTATTTATGTAAACTGTACATCTATGTGTATCGAAATCTATGTATTTAGAAAACTCAGAACGTCTTATAATTTTGAATAGATGGAGTACTTCCGACTAATAAAGAATTACTTATATTAAATTTAGGATTAAGTCCACTTTTGGCCCCTCAACTATCATATTGGTCTAATTTTGACCCCCAACTACAAACCGTCTGATCCAAGCGCTGGAACTTTCAAAACCGTCCAGTTTTAGCACCTCAGCAAGATTGAGGCGGTTTGCGCTGACGTGTGCCTGGTTTTGACCTGCCACGCTGGCATTGATTGCCACGTAGGACGGCCGCACGAGTTAAAACAGGAGCCGGCCCGCTCAGCTCTCTTTCTCCCTCTCAGTTCCTCTCCCCCGAACCATAGACGCCGCCGATGTCTAGGGTTCAGGGGAGAGGAACTGAGAGGGGGAGAGAGAGCTGAGCGGGCTAGCTCCTGTTTTAACCCGCCCGACCGTCCTACGTGGTCGTTAATGCCAGCGTGGTGGGTCAAAACTAGGCACACATTAGCGCAAACCCCCTCAATCTCGCCAAGGTGCTAAAACTGGACGGTTTTGAAAGTTCCAGTGCTTGGATCAGACGATTTTGTAGTTGGGGTCAAAATTAGACCAACATGATAGTTGATGGGATAAAAGTCGACTTAATCCTTTTATTTATGTTGTTGTTTTCTTCTAGGGTGTTACAAACATAGTATACATTATAGATACTATGTAGTCTATATATATTTATCATAAACTTATTAATTATTATTTCTTCATGGAACTAATCCATATATTTTTACATATTTTTCTTTGTATGGCACCTCTATATATTTTCAATATGCAATTACTTCAGAAACCTTACCATTGATCATGGTGGCTCTTGTTACATCACATTCATCTATCTTATGAAGTTATGAATTTAAATTTTGATTTTTCAAATTTTATTCTTATTGATTGCTATGGATTTTTTCACTCCTCATATTAAGTTGAAACTCTTATGCTTATTGTATATTTTATTAACTTGTCTTTTTGCACTTTTTAAAATAAGGATTTTAGATCGTAGAGTATGTTCTTAACTACTACAATAGTATGTGCCATTTTTTGAAACATGCATCATATCGCTTAAGATAAGTCATAAAGCTTGAAGTGAGACCTCAGATCGAGGTAGCAATGCTATATCCTAAAGAGAATTTTAATACTTAAACTTTATAATGATCAACTTTTACTCTAAAGTATTTTAGTGGTCTCCCACACTTCTCAAGATGATTGAATTTTAGTATCAAGGAATCATATTTGCAGTTATGGTTATATTATCAACATAGACATATCACATATTTAGTTAAATACATAAACATAGATCTAAATCAACAATCTATATAAATTGTATTTTATGGTTACTAATATGGTTTTAAATAATTTGTTAGTATTTTTAATATATGAGTTATTAAGAAAACATTTTTATGTGATGAAACATAACATATGTATTTTATTGCTCATGCATGTTGGCACGACACAAATGTTTACTTTAATCAAATCTTACTATACTAATATTGATAGAGGTGGGGGTAATGTAGAAACATATATACGCTCTATTTGTTATCTAAACTTTTTTTTGGTAATAGGAGATGTTGATAATTTCGATGCAGATATGAGGGGGTATTTAAATTTTCTAATAATTAGATGAAAACTAAGTTATGTAATTTTTCTAGTACTCTTTATTTTGCATTCAAAAATTCCCTTTTATTAAAAAGAGTCCATATCCTAGTAGTATTACTTTCCACATAAGTTGAAACTTGGCTTGCATCCTGACACTAAACAGGTTGAATTAGTTATATCATAGGATTATATGCGTGTACTATTATTTGTATGTCATAGAGCGCATACAATTAAATTAATAATATTAATATGACATAATGTGTCAATAAAAATATAAAACTAATTTAAAATAATAACTTATGAAATTTATTATCATGGAGTATTAATATTGAGTGTATTACTACCTGGTTTGTTAAGTGATCAATTTTCCATGTTCCATAAGTTGTTAAGATAAATATTTATCCTAATGTATACATGTTTACTTGATATACATAACATTATAGTTAATTTAATTCATGATTATAGAAGTATGTAATTAATTTAGAAATGTATATATATTGTACTTTATGGTGTTGATTTAATTTTTTGTAATAATATATATTACTATTTATTTGAAGATTTTGGCCAGACTTGGGTCCTTCTGTTCGATCACGGCCGCTGTCACAATGGTAACTGCGGTCGTCGAAGCGGCGGTCGTTATGGCATCGGTCATCGGGGCGGTCGTCATAGCGGCGAGGTGGGCGATGAGTGCCCGCATCCTCGTCGAAGTGCACCTCGGCTTCCTCAGTGTCGGTGTACTGGTTGGCAGTAGTGATCATCTCGCCAATGCCTGTGGGCGGCTTGCGGTTGAATTTGGAGCGAAGCTCGTGATGGTGGAGTCCTCGGACGAAAGCGGTGATGACCTCTGCTTCCGTGATGTTGGGAATAGAATTCCTCATCTCGAAAAAGCATCGAATGTAGCTGCGGAGGAGCTCGAATGGCTTCTGGTTGATGCGGTTGAGATCATGCTTGGTGTCCGGCCAAATACACGTAGCCATATAATTGTCGGTTAAAACTTTTTTTAGCTCTTCCTAGGATCCGATGGAGTCCAAAGCAAGTCTAGTAAACCAGCTCATGGCGGGTGGCGTGAGCATGACGGGGAGATAGTTCGTCATGACACTGGTGTCTCCTCTAGCGGCGCGGACAGCAGTGGCGTAAGCCTGTAGCCACTGTGTTGGATTCATCCTTCCCTCGTAGGGCTCGACCCCAGTGATTTTGAAACCGTGGGGAAATTGAAGTGTTCGGAGCGCCCTCGTAAACGCTGGGGGTCCTTCGGGGTTGTGGTCGGCCTCAGCTGCAGCGTTGCCGGTGTCAATCTGCTCGAGAGCTGAGTTCGGGTTTCCGTACTCCTACTCGTACTCCTGGCGGCGGCATACTTCGTCTTCATGGCGACCGAAGCGACGTTGCTCAATACGCCATCGTGCATCCCGAAGGTTGCTGATGTGCACTCAAGCGTCCTGTTCGACCTCCTGGTCATGTTGGCGATGGTGTTCGGCACGGTGGCCCCCGGCTCCCCCTGGAAAGGCAGTGACTGGTCGGTGAAACGGCTTTGACTAGGGCGGCGACTGGATCTTGGAGTAGCTGATCAGCGAATCGTGCTCATGGAGCATGAAGGTCTCTGATCCTAGCGAATCTCATTAACCTGACAGTGTGTTGCTTTAAGCATGGCGGCGACCTTGGTGAGCTCGGGCGTCTATGGGAGGCGGCCGAGCTCGTTGGCAGCCACTGCTAGATTGGCGCTTGGAGTCTTGAACATGTCGTGGCCGTCAACATGGAGAAACTCTTCGTCAAGGTCACGGTGGAGTGGGAGTGGCCTTCCTTGTGAGTCGAGCCGATTATTTCGAGCAGCCTCAGCCCTCGCAATAGCTACCTCATTTTCTTGGCGCTGTGCGCGGTTGATGTTTTGGTTCTCCCGAGCGACACGTTCCTCCTCGGTTTCGCCGTTCCGAGGAGAGCTATCGACGCTGACATTGAAGATCGCACCACCCCAGAAGGGTGGGAGAAGGAGTTGCTTGGTGAAGGTTTCGGCGAGGGTCTCCGTAGAGCCCTGAGACTCAGAGCCCGGATTTTCCTCTGGGATGGTCTGGAGGGACGCTCCGGGGCACCGGCCTATGTGTAGCATGTTGACGGCTGACAGAGGCTGGACGACGGGTGGATGGGCGTCTCCCACCTAGTCGGCGAATTTTCCCCTCAGGGCATCTTGGTAAGTAGTGGTGACGTTGGTGAGCCCAAAGGGTAGAGCTGCAACTCCTGGAGTTTTCCGAGCAGCCTCCGATAGATTTGGATCGGAGGGTGGTCGGCGCTGAACCAAAGTGTCTAGGGCTGATTCGGTGATGGAGAGGCAATCGGCGAGCTTCAGACCGACCCGATCGATGGATTTGATCAGATCATCATTGTTGATCTGCCTCCTCTAGTAGCGAGGAAGCGGGCGGCGGGTCGTTGATGAAGGCCACCTCGGAAGTGGTTCTAAGATCGGATCTGTAGTTGCAGGTGCGGGGGTGGTCGGCGCAGAACTGATCTGCACCGGCTCGAGGAGCTCTCCGACTCCGTCAGTGTTGATGACCCACAAGATGGATCCGACCATGAAGATCTGGCTGGGCTATGGAAGGGAGGAAGAGCATGTGGAAAAAGCCATCTTGTTTAACAAGGAAACATTACGCACACCCCTACCTGGCGCGCCAATCGTCGATAGAATATCGTCGGCAGTCCTCCGAGGGGTATCCCACGAAGGTAGATTCATCGGCAGAGGAGCGTGAGATCAAGAACAAGAAGGCAACATAGATACACGAGTTATACAGGTTCAGGCCATCAGTATGACGTAATACCCTACTCCTGTGGTTTGTTGGTTTGTATTAGCTATCGTATGATACTGCGTGAGTTTGGAGGGGGTCCCTGCCCACCTTATATAGTCCGGGGAGCAGGGTTACAAGCCGGTTAGATCTAAGAGATAACCGGAAAGTAATAACTGATTACAGGAATCTTGGTATTATACACATCCTAATAGATCTCGTAGTATCTTTAGGATATCTTTGAGATGTCTTGCGGAAGGCGCCGACCAGAGTCGTGCCCCGCAAGGCTTCGTCTTGTGGGCTGGGTTGCCCCTGAGGGTGCAGCCCATGTGGTTAGCCGTGGGTATCCGGGGTCATACCCCCCACAGCAAATATATTACTATGCCGAGTGTATTTGTTTGCCAAGTGTTACCACTAACGGATACACGGCAAACATACTAACGGACGGCACACGGACTAACGGTTGTCCATGTGGCGGTTCTTTACTGAGTGCCTAGCTTTTGCCGAGTATTTTTTTTTCTGGTTTGCCGAGTGCCAAACTTTGCCGAGTGTTTTTTGTCTTTTTTTGCCGAGTGCAATTATTTTGCCGAGTGTTTTTTTTAAAGCACTCGGTAAAGATCTTCTTTGCCGAGTGCCCGATATAATGCACTCGGCAAACATTCTTGCACTCGGCAAACACCCAGTTTCCGGTAGTGACGTATTGATGGCCAGTTTCCGAACATGCTCCTTTTAGGAATCGATGGGCATTGGGCAGGTAATTCCTTTCTTTTAATATCCTTGATTCGAGCCTTTACTTTACTCTTCTAGTTGTTTTGTATTTTATGGTTAGCGATAGCTGTACATCTTGTCGTAAGTGAGAGCAAGATAGTAACATAAACATGTACATGCATGCATCAAGATAATACTATACCTAAACGTTGTCATAATCCAGCAATTGGGCAACGTTTTAGATGACACTCTGCCAATGGTACTTGAAGCTCTCTCTCTATATAAGGTGTCCACAAGCTAAGAAAGGCTGTGCTTCTTCTTGCCCGGCTGTAAGTAGTCTTTCTTCTCTTCTCTATTTGATCAGTCACTAACCATGCATTCATATATATAGTACACTGTTTGCATGAGATTATATATTATAAATCCTGTTATATATATTCGAATTGTCCGTAGTTTCTCTACGATTTGTTTCTAAGCTTTCTTAAATGTTTGACTTCATTTCCATTTGTTTTCATGCAGATCATGGAACCCGCTGCAGCATGGGACAGACCTTGTGAGTTTCAGCTGGCGAACTGGACCGTTGAAGAACCAGTTGCTGATCTCCCTCTCCCTGTAGAGTATGCGTCTATCGACATACCCGGTGACTGCGGCATCCAAGCATATGAATATGATGTGCAGCAGCTGCTGGTTGAGTACTATTCTGCAGCCTCACGACGAATTTCTACAAGTGATGCTAGGAATGTGGTCAATCAAGTGTTGGATGACTTTAAGGCTGAGATGGACATGATGGAACAGAAGATGCATAGATACCCTACATGCCTTGGAGCCGTCGACAAGTCTTATACCGTGCCAAGGATCGTGGCCATCGGCCCCTACCACCATGGCCTGGAGCACCTCAAGCAGGCGGAGAAAGTGAAGCACGTCGCCGCCTGCCACTGCATCGGGGACGTCCAGCTACTGGAGGAGATGTATGAAGAGTTCGTCCCCGAAGCTGATAAAGCTCGCCGCTTCTACGACAAGGATGTGATTGAAGGTATCAGCTATGATGACTTCCGACATATGATGTTCTTTGATGCTTGCTTCTTGGTGCAGTACATGGCTATGCGGACTAGCTTTACCCGCCGTGACATAATAGACGGCAGCTTGCAGAGATTCATGAGACCCAACCGCAGCGATATATTTCATGATGTCATGCTACTTGAGAACCAGCTCCCATGGACGGTGGTCGACAAAGTCCTGAGCTTCATGGCAGACCATGACCCAGATGGGCCATCGATACCCAAGAAGTTCGTATATAGATTAAGGTACTGTATGAAGCCAGACGACCATCGTGAGCCTCCCGAAGAAGAAGATTCTTTTAACTGGGATGATGAATACACACCGCCGCATCTCCTTGGCCTCCTCCACTACTACATTGTTGGACGAAGAAGCAACATTGATAAGGAGGAGGACGAAGAACCCAAGAACTTGTCGTTTTTTGTCAGTGCCATGGACCTTGCCGAAATCGGCATCACGCTCAAGGCCAACAAGACGATGAAGCTCCTTGACATGCATCTCAATCAGAAAGGGGCTGTCTTCACTGAGCTCTCATTGGCGCCGTTGTCCCTGGACCGCGACCGTGCAAGCCACCTCGTCAGCATGGCGGCTTTCGAGCTGTGCACGATTGAAAGCTTCGGAGCTAAGAGTGCGAGAGATGAGGACTCTGCTGTCTGCTCCTACGTTATGCTCCTGGCCAATTTGGTATACAGGGAGGAGGACGTGCAGGAGCTACGGGAGAGGGGTCTCCTGCAGAGAGGAGGGCTCACCAACTCGGAGGCGCTCGCCTTCTTCACCAGCGTCCAAGGTCTGCGCTTCGGACCATGCTACACTCGCATCATGAAACAGATCAAGAACTACAGGGACAATAGCCGGATGAAGACCAAGCTGCACGCGTTCGTCTACTACCACAAGAAAACCATCGCCGCGGTTGTCACCGGCATTGGTGCGGTTGGCGGGATCATAGGGACACTCCTGTCGATCAAAAAGTCCATTTGATTTGGATATATATACCCATGATATGAGATGTATCTATGCTTTGATTGTCAATTTCCTATTTTATCTATAGATGTTGCATATATATATATATATATCTATATATCTATATATATATATATATATATATATATATATATATATATGTATGTGTATGTATGTACCCTGAGTATATGACAAACTGAAGATGGTGCCTGTGTATTTTTTAAAACAATTAAGGATGTATTTTTATTGTACTCAACATAATTACATCGAGTAAAATACAATAACCTCACACCCTATAAAAGGTGATTGTATGCATGTAATACACCAGCCCATTAGTAGCCTATAGTAGTTGTGAAGTTGGCCCATGTGACACATGTGGAGCTGTAGTTGGCGGGTTTAGTACCACCTTAGAAGTTTAGAAATGTGAGATACAACTTAAATTCTTGTCGCTCTAAACATAGCACCTACAGGTTAACCCTTTTGTATGAAGTGAGGACGAATGTGCAAGAGAGGTGCCACACGTACGTAGCCCGTTCCACGTGAGGAGGTGGTTCTGACATCTGCTGCGTATTGTGAAGTTGGCCCAAGTGACCCATGTAGAGTTCTAGTTGGTGGGTTCAGTAGCACCTTGGAAGTTTAGAAAGGTGAGCGCCAGCTTATAATCCTTGTCGCTCCAAACGTAGCACTGTGAGGGCCAACTTATAATCTTTATCGCTCCAAATGTAGTACCTTTGGGTTAACCATTTATAATCCTTGTCTTTCCAAAAGTAGAACCTCCGGGTTAACCGTTTTGCACGAAGTGAGGACAAAAGAGTAAGAGCGGTGCTACGTGTACACGGAGTTGGGCCCTATAAGCGGTTTTTGGATGCGGGGTGCCACAATGCACCCCAGTTTAGTCCATAAAGATAAGGATTTAATGACATCTTGGATAGGATTAGTTACTTGGTGTGACTAAGCAAGGACAGTTCCAGTGCTAGAGACTATGGGGTAGTTTCTATACTTGTCAAATCATGTAGGCACTACATATAGAAACTATATTCTCAATGTATAGTTTCTTCAAAATAAATCTTTGTCTAATCATATTTTTCATTCTCCATCATCTGCCCTATCACTTCTTTTCATGTCTTGGTTCCCTACGGACATAGTTTCTTATGTAAAAAACTATTTCCTTTTTGTTTTTCTTAGATGATGTCCTAATTAATGAACACAGGAAATAGATGGTTTATGATTAAGAGTGCCCTAATAAATTTATTGCTACGCAGTACAGACTGCGATGCAGCGCGTTTTGTCTGCTAGTCATTTATATTCTTTTTATTTCAAGGCTTCTCTACCAACCGTATAATAACGAACAACTTGGTGCGCATCCACTTTTAACTATTTCATACGATATATAGGGGTCTGTTTTATAGTATGGTTGATGGTTGCTTTTTTTTTTTTTTGAGCAACTGGTTGATGGTTGCTGTAGATCTTGTCTTGATTTGTGAGCGAAAGATCGATGCTATCCAACCAGCATGTGCCTCTGATTCAGTTTTTGGACTTTATGGCCACAGGTATCCGGCCCCTGGGATTCTAGTTGATTACAGCGGCTTTCAGTTCAACAACTTGGGCTACCTGTAATGCACTCATGCACATGGACTTCAATTGCTTTAGGCAGGACTCCCATAATGCACTCGGGCCAGGGCTGCATGTTGGTTTGCTCTCCCGCCGTGAGATTTGGTTGTTTGGCCTTTATTGGAATTGTGAGACCGGGGGAGGTGGTGGCATGCTGGTTCACAGATCTCGAATCAAGAAGAACTGTCTCACAAATCCATTATCACGATCCATCCACACATACATGATACAACAATAAAATATATCCTGTCTCGCAAATCCATCATCTATACTTAGATCCATCCAATCATCCGTAGCTCATCTCATGGTCACAACGGGAGGAGGGGCTACATGGCTAGGCCTCAGGAGGCGATGGAGCTAGATCTGCATGATGCATTAGTGCCACTAGTCCACCAACCCGTGCTCTCGCATGGGCTGGAATTTTAGAAGAAATAAGCATTACGTATGGTTTAGTAATCTCTTCATTGCAAATTATAAGATATTTTAGCTTTTCTAGATATATTGTTTTTATTATATATCTGGACAATATGTCTATGTGTATAGCAAAAGCTATGTATTTAGAAACTCAAAACCTCTTATAATTTGGAATGGGGTGTACATGGATCTGACTAATAAAGAATTACTTACATTAAATTTTATATTTTCTCTTTGTCTATTTTCTAATATAGTAGACATAATGGATACTCTGTAGTCTATATCTAGTTATCATAAACTTATTAATTACTATTTTTATAAAGAACTAATTTATATATTTTTTATCCATATTCATATTTTTTTCTTTGCATGGCACCTTTATATATTTTAAATATGCAATTACTTTGAACTATTAATCATGGTGGCTCTTGTTGCATCATGTATATATCTTATGAAGTCATTAATCGAAATTTTGATTTTTCAAATTTTATTCTTATCGACTGCTATGGACTTTTTCTCCTCAAGTTAAGTGGAAACCCTTGTGCTTATTGTATTTTTCATTAACTCTCCATTTTGAACTTTTTCAAAATAAGGATTTTAATGTCATATAGTATGTTCTTAAGTACTACAATAGCATAAGCCATTATTTGAATCATGCACCATATTGCTTAAGAGAAGTCATCGAGCATGAAGTGAGATCTCGGATAGGGGTACCAGTGCTAACCGCAGTTATGGTTATACTATCAATATAGACATATCAAATATTTTAGTTAAAATACATAAATATATCAAAAGTAACAATCTGTATATACGGTTTTATAATTTGTTAGCATCATTAGTGTATGAGATATTGAGAAAATATTTCTGACGTGATGAAATATAACATATGTATTTTATTGCTCATGCATGTTGGCACGACCCCTATATTTACTTTAATTAAATCTTTCAATATTAATATGGATAGAGGTGGGGTAATGTAGAAACATATACATGCTCTATTCGTTGTATAAACAATTTTTTGTAATAGGAGATTTTGACAATTTAGATGTATATTTGTGAGGTATTTAATTTTTCTAATAGTGAGACGAAAATTGAGTTATGTAAATTATTGAACATAATAAAAGGATGTGGGTACTTAAATGCAAATTTAGATCTACTTTAGATCATATTTCTTAACGACATATGTCGGTACTTAAATGCAACACGTTTAGTTGAAACTCGACTTGCATCCCAACACTAAACGTGCTGAATTTGTTATATCACAAGATTATATGTGTGCAGTATTATTTATATATCCTAGAAGGCATAAAATTAAATTAATAATATTGATATGAAATACTATTTCAGTAAAAATGTATGAACTTATTTAAAAAAATAACTTACAAAATTTATTATTATAGAGTATTAATATAAAGTGCTAGTGCTATGTGGCTTGTTAAATGAACAATTTTCAATGCTTCATAAGTTGTTAAAACGAACATTTATCCTTATATATACATGTTTATTTCATATATATATGGTGGAAATAGCATTATAGTTATTTTATTTCACGATTATAGAAGTCTATAATTAATTTAGATATATATTGTACTTTATGGTATTGATTTTTTTGTACTAATATATATTACTATTTATTTGTAAATTTTAGTGATTTTTTGTTTATTTTTTATAATGGCTAAGGTATATACAAATATCAAGGTAATACCTTATATTATCTTTCACAACGACATATATAGAAAGGCTAAATGCAAACTTAGCATACTACTTTTTATTATCTTTCATAATGATAATGGTGGATAATTTATAAAACTATAAGGAGGTATTTTTAATTATCTTTCATAATGGTATATGTGGGTAATTTAGATGCAGTATTAGGGGATTATTTTAAATTATGTTTCATAATTGCTAAGGTGGGTAATTTAGATGCAATTAGGTGCTTATTTGAATTAGTTTTCCTAATAGAAGATGTGGGTAATTTATATATAAATGTAGGGGTTATTTTAAATTATCTTTTGTAATGGTTGGGGTGGGTAATTTACATGCAAACTTAGGGGTTTACTTTATGTATTTTTCATAATAGAAGTGGTGGGTAATTTTTTTAATAAACAACAATAGATCCAATGGCTAATATGGGTGATGATGATTAGAGTCTATCAAATCAAAGGCCGGATGTTTCTGATTATTGTGAGAATTCCTAGAATTTATCTTTTTTCCAAGCGCATCTGATGAGAATTAACGTGGTGCCTCCATTGGAGCCTCTAGTTAGTAATAGTAAGATGGTTGGAGATGACAAACAATTATGGTAAGGCAAGGTGATAAGCTCAGCATCAGGGCGTGAGAGGTCGTTCTTGTGTTGGCCCATGCTCATTGGCTCCACGCAAGGGAGGAAGAGGAGGCAATGGTAGGAGTACGATCAGACCATGGAGTTAGATGGTGAGGAGAGAGGGTTGATGGCAGGTGGCAAGAGGGTGAGCAAGCAAGCAAAGAGAGGCGGCGGTAGCTGGTGGTGCGTGTGGGCAGGGGCATGTGGTTGGCATGGGAAACGAATCGAATTAGGGGCTAGGTTCCTCTTTATATATAGGAGAAATGATAGAAAAGGATAATCGGCTAACAGGCGTAACAGTTACTCGTGCCATTCCATCTTGCACTATGGGCTAGGGGAGTGACCTAAGTATGGTACCTGCCATGGGCTGTTAGTTACAAGCCGTGCGCTGTCACACCCAATTTTAAGCATAAATTTGAATGCACTAAACTTATGTGTGCCCAGGGATTAGTCACACACATAAGTTGACAAATTATAAAAAGTATCATCACGGTGTATCTTACATAATGAATAATAGCATCACATAGTCTTACACATCATAGCGGAAAGTAAAAAGATAGCTCTCTTGTGGTAGCTCCAACACAGGGACGGTCGACTGGTTAACCCCAAGCCTAATAGTCCTTAGGGAAATCCTCATATCCGTTGTCGTCTGTTACCCATCCGGAATTTTTATCCAAATATATAAAATAAACAAGCGTAAGAACTTCCCGTACTTAACAAGACAACATGGGGTTCATGAGGCTCAAAAAGGATGACACTGGTTTACTGCAGTTAGCACTTTTAGTAAGTCAAGATTTTATCGTCAGTTATTATCAAGTTATGCTTAAGCTCCCATTTAAACCCACATGATCATGTATCCGATCCAATTGAGTCATGTAACATCATCATAATCATCTCGTATAAACAACATTATAAGTAGCCATCTATTTTGTGAGTTTTCCGGGCCGCTCGTGACCGTGAGCACGGCTGTTATAATAGTTTGTTACCCTCTGCAGAGGTGGTGCACATTCACCGCGAGTCGTGATTCCCATATGCCTGGGTTAATTACTCCCATATCACTGCCAAGGTGAGCGGGCAGGGTACACTATGAAGCCATTTCATAGGTTTCTCTAACAAGTTAGGGTCGCTAGGTTTCCTCGGCAGGCAGATGTAGGAACCCACCCTTTCCTATGGCACATATCCATCATGGCTATACACATAGGAACAGAGGCAGTCCTATACCCAACGTGGCAAGCCCCTCTTGCACCATAAAGATAACCTCTAACAAGCTAGAAAAGGTCCTATTACTGAGCTAAAGTCAGAGCCATATGACTCTCACGGTTGCACTATCAGTACCAGCTTTTGCCGACAGATAAGTCCTTATGGAGGGCTGGGAGCAACATGATCAAAAGTCATTTGCACCTTCGCCCTATGGATCAGTTGTTATAAATCATGTTTTACTTTTATTTCCATAGATCCATTAACCATTGTATAGATCATGTTCAGTTAGAGCACTAGCAATCTACCCATATGCAAATAACCTAAAGGAGTCAAGGGAACATGGCATGAAATAACTAGGATGTCCTTAAGGTTATCAAATTTAGACACATGCACATGAGTAAATGATTAAAGTGAATAGGACATCAAGGTAGGCCCATGCTATACTTGCCTTGGTTCGCAAACTCCTGCTGGTCGTCAAAGAACTCTTGGTCTCCAACGTTTTCCTCACCATCTGAATGCGACCAACACGGCAACATACAACATTCCAAAGGCATTCATGCAAAGCAAACATTCCTATAATTAGAACAGTACACCAACAGTATAGAAAACAAGATAAAATGTTTATGAAAATAATCTACATCTCGCTACGATCACGTCAACACGAAGTTCACGAAAAACGGAGCTAAAACGCGAAAGTTAAGAATTAAACGGGGTTTCCTATAGCAATTTATTTAATTAAATCTAACCATGAAATTTAAAAGTTGCAAACATGATTAACAGTGGTACTAACACATAGATTATGAAATTACGAAACTAACGCAATTTGAACGGGTCAATTCGGAGCTAAAACGACGATTTTATGAATAAAATGGTGTAGTGGCATTTCTATAAATAGTGAAAATGTATTTTGGACTAAAACCGTATACTTTACGTCTTCAAAACGAGAAAGCGTACTCTGGAAACTATGCTAGGACGGCGGGTTCAATTCATCCGAAACCGAGGGACTCTTAAGCAAAACTGCTAGGGCGAAAGGGTATCGGCCATTCTGGGCCGTCGATCAATCAAGGGACGGCCTGGATTAGAGAAGGGAAGAGAGAGAGAGGGAGACGCCGGCCGGAATAGTGACCCGATGGCGGCGCTGCCATGGCCGATGGCAAGGACCTCGCCGGCGCATGGGAAACAAGGCCTAGAAGCCTCGGTTTTTGCATCCGAGAACACCGAGGGATAGAGGGGGTGAAAGAGAACTCGGCCAGGCCGAGAATGGGGCCGGTGGACGCGGTTGGCGCGGTGGTCGCCATGGCCGGCGGCCGAAGCTCGCGGGCGCACGCAAAAATGGGTCTACGGCCACGAATCGAGAAACAAACTGCACGGGGAGAGAGAGTGGAGAACGGCGAAGCTCACAGCGGGGAGAAACGGGGTCGGCGGCGGTTTGCGTGAAGGGCGGACGGCGGATCCTGGTGACCTTCGGCACGGCGGTTACCACGGGCACGGGCGACGCGAGAGGGAGAAAGGAGACAGCAGAGGGAGCGGGGAATGGCTCGGCGCCATTTTATAGAGGCCGGGCGCGGGGAGGACGCTCCCACGACGCGGAACGTGGGCGCGGAGCGGCGGCTGACCGGGCGTGGACGCGCGGGAGGAGGGGGAAGGCGCCGACAGGCGGGCCTAAGCCGTCAGCGGCTGAGAGCGGGGCGACGGGGGGCGTGGCAGCGGCTTGCTACGGGGCTGGGCCGGCGCGTTGCTGGGCCACGTGAGCCAGGGCATGGGCGGCAGTTGCTGGCGATGCTGGGCTGCGGCGGAGGAAACAGCTCGGCTCGGCTGGGCCGGCCCAAGAAGGAAAGAGAGGGAAGAGCGAGCGGGCCACGGGGAAGAAAGGGCCTATGGGCCGAAACTGAGGAAGGGAGGGAAAAGAATTCCTTTTCTTTTTTTCCAAATACATTTTCCAATTTCATTTTCAAGTTGAATTTGAATTCAATTCAAACCTTGGTCAAATCTAATCATTACAAAAACCAATGTGCAACAGCATGAATGCATCAACATGTTACTAACCTTATATTTGGTTTTATTTTCACAAAAATTATTTCTTTCCTATATTTTAATGCTCACATAATAACATAATTAAATCGAATTTTCTTATTTCAAAAGGCTGAATTTTTTAAGTGTTACATGCGCCCATGCCATGTTTGGGGTACGCCAAAATCATGGGACATTTTGTGAGCCATACAAATTTGTATTAGAGTATCCAAGAATTAAAAGAGTGCCAAACTATCATAAAGTGAGGGAAATAAGAGAACAAAACTGACGTTAATCTTCATGAGATGTGCTAGGAAAAATTTAAATTCTAAAAGTTCTCAAAGTAGTGACAAATGTCTGAACCTTAATTTGGCGGTTCCTAATTATCATTTTCAATATTTACTAAAATATTACCCACATCTTCCATTATTATAATTTTGATATTTACTACGAAACAACATACCTCTGTCATTATTAATAGTAATTTACTGCATATAAATTACTTATTTCTGCCATTGCGAAAGTTAATACAAAGTAATCCAAAAATTTATATTTTAATTACCTGATCTATCGTTATGAAATATAATACAAAGTAATAAAGATAATACAAAGAAGTGCCTTAAATTTGTATATATAAATTATCCACATGTGCCTTAAAGAAACTAAACTAGAACTTTCCTGAAAATCTACATATCTTTTACTATACGAATCCTGCACCAAAACTGGACAGCTGGATTGGGCAACGTCTCCCTTTGCGAACTGTCGGATCGAGCCAGCTAGCAAGGTAGTCTGTTCGATTCATAAAAAATGGATTCAAATATATTCATTTAGCACTTATATTAAAATCAGATACAAATATGGATATCCATATTGACACTAAGGCCTTGTTTGGATACACATGTATTTATCTCAATCCAGATGTGTTGAAGTGGATTGGATGGAAATTAAACTAATGTAACACCTTAAAATTTGTATATTTTTAAAATAGCTTAAAATGGTTTAATTATGCATTTTGTGAGCATGCAAATTTAGAAAAAAATATAAAAACTTTGTTAAAATTAAAAACAACTACAAGATCTCGCTACATGTTTGAGCATACATGCTACTGCATATTATTTTGTATTAAGTGGTTTTATTCAAAACTCAAAAGAGAAATTGCTTTGGAAATTTAGAAAAGAAAAAAAAATGAAAAACTCTCGCATGTCCCTCTCTCTTTTGGCCTGCCAGCAAAGCAATTTTCTCCTTTCCTGCTGGCCTGCACGAGCCGAAGCTCAGCCGGCCCGCTCACGTTTTTTCCCTCTCTCCTTCCCCGCTTGGGCCTAGAACGCCACTGGCCCAGCAGCGTCGCCCGCGCCGCTCCTCTCTCTTCCTTGCTCTGTCTCTCTGTCGAGTCGGTCCTGCGCCTTGAGTCACTAACAGGTGGGTCCCGCTTGTCAGCGTCCTGGCCGTCTTCTTCCTCCCGTGGCCGAGCGGGACTCTGCCCGGGATGGAGTCTGCCGCCGCGCCGTGTTCCTCACTCATTTGGCGTGACCCGCACGTCTTCGCCCCCTTAAATACCAAGCCCGCACCATGCCGCCTCCCTGTCCCGCCCTAGCATCAGCCGCCGCCTCAATTAAGCTCGCAACCGCCGCAACCCTAAGTGTCGCCATCGTCGCCAAGTTCATTCCGCCATCCTGAGCCACGCATCACCTCTGTCCACTCCACGCCACTGCAAACTGCCTTGGTGAGTTCACCGTGCACTACTATCCATCCACATGCTTTCGGTTCGCTCCGCCGTGGCTCGTAGGCCGTTCTCCAAGCTTCGAAGGTGAGTTTCACAACGCCGGACATGGAAGCCGCCGCCCGTCGTCACTATTCTGGTGGTCGCTTCTCCCTCTCCCTCCATCCCTTCTAATCTCAGCCCTCCGTATCAGATCCAACGACTGATAATCCTCGGTACCCCTTCGCCTGTTGATTTTGCTAAAGAGCCCCTGCCCTTTTCTAGTATAGAACCCACAGTCCATAGCAACTTTTCAGAAAACGTTTTCTTCTTTTGAAAACATAATTTCTTCAGGTAGATTCAACATATGTTTTCATCTATTTACAGTTTTGTCACTAGTTTCTTTAGGCCATAATTTCTCCGTTTTTGCTCCGATTTGATCCATTCAAGTTGCGTTAGATTCGTAATTGAGTAATCAACATGTTCAAGCTACTGTTAAATATATTTTCAACTTTTAAAATACGAGGTTAGATTTAATCTATTATTTTATTAAAGGAAATCTTGTTTAATTCATAACTTCTCCGTTATAAATCCGATTAGCATGCTTTTTGCGTTTGTGTGTTCGTAGCAACATGTAGAACATCTTTAAAACCTTTTTACTTGATGGTGTACTATTCTAATTTAGTCCTATTGTTTGCTTCGTGTATGATTGCATTGATGTTTATGTGGTGCTTTATGAACATGTCCAGTCGGTGACCTATACGTGGTGAATCAAGAAGCAAATCTTTGAAGGTTTGGACTAGAAAAAGATCAGAGTTTAATGCAAGTATAGCATGGGATCTTCCTTGTTGTCCTATATACCTTTAATCATTTAATTCATGCTACATGTGTCTATCTTGATTACCACTAAGGATTTTCTAGTACTTTGTACCTTATGCCTTGATTCCTATGGGTTATTGCATTGGGTAGTATGATGCTAGGGCTCAACTACAACCATGATCTTGTAGCTTTACTAATGGAACATGCAATAAACATTAAAAGATTCTTTTTAGTAACATGGAATCAGGGGGCTAGAGCATTGGGCTATTATTATGGTGCTCTAGATTTCTTTCCCTAAGAACTTATCGGTAAGTGATTATTCGGGACTTACAGTACAACTGTGAGGGCTACATGGCTCTGGCTTTAGCTCAGTATAAGGATCTTTTCTAGCTTGTTAGAGGTTACCATTATGGCGTAAGAATGGCTTGACAAATTAGGTATAGGACGGCCTCTACTCTTATGTGTATAGACTACGTGTCATTGTGCCATTTGACAGGGGTTCCTATATCTGTTTGCCGAGTGAATCTAATGGCTCTAACTTGTTAGACGAACCTTTGAAATGCTTCATAGTGAACCCTTCTGACCTTCCTTGGTAGTGGGTCAAGAGGCTGATCACCTCGGGTGAAAGGGTAAATCAAGACTCACAGTGAAAGTGTACAACCTCTACAGAGTGTAAAACTGTTATAACAGCCGTGCTGACGGTCACGAGCGGCCTTGGACCCTTCCATAATAGATGATGAACACTGATAAAACGGATGATAAAGATGCTCACTAATAGTTAATTATTTATGCTATTCATTATTTATGTTTACCCGATCATGTGTTTATGGGCTTATGATAACCTTGTTGCTACTCAATTGCTAAAATTGTGACTCATTAAAAGCTAATCATAGTTAAACCAGTGTTAGCCTTTTGAGCCTCATAAACCCCCTGTTATATTTGCTGAGTACGGCATGTAGTTACACTTGCTTTATTTTTTCAATTATTTGGATAAAAATCCTGGATGGGTACCAGATTGCTAGAGTTTGAAGAAGTTAGGCTTGTGATCAACCAGTCAGTTGTCCCTGTGGAATTGGAGTCTTCACCCGAGGATCGGAGTTGTCTTTCCGCTGTTTGCTATCTAAAGTTATATTTTTTATACTAAGTATGTTATATATTGAGCACTGTCTTTTGATATTACGCTTATTTGTAGCTATATATGAGATTTGACTTTCTGGGCTCACATATGATATGTATCTGGTTTTGTTCTTAAAACCGGGTGCTACATCTAAGTCTATTCCAATCCACTCCAACATATGTTAATTGAGATGGATACATGTGCATCCTAATAAGGCCCGAAATAGATATATATAAAAGTTCATCTTTAGGGTATATAGACATCTGGATCCATTCCTACTTCATATGGGCACTGCAATCGCGCTGACTGCCGCTGTTGTCATACTGTACATTCAACGGGGCATAGACACTACTAGAGAACAGATCCCAATTTGGCATTAGCCTCGGCATTTTTTGTCGCCGGGACTAAAGGACCCTTTAGTCCCGGTTCGTAATACCAACTGGGACTAAAGGTCCCTGCCCAACTATCGTCCGCGTGGCAGGGATCTTTAGTCCCGGCTGGTATTACCAACCGGGACTAAAGGACCTTTAGTCCCGGTTGGTAATACCAGCCGAGACTAAAGGTTTTAGTCCCGGTTTCGGTGATACCCCGGGAATAAATATTAATCTTTAGTCCCGGTTTAGCCACCTAACCGGGACTAATTATGCGGGCCTATACAACGGCTCATTTCTTCCTCCTCGAGCCCGAGCCATTCCATTCAAACTCACTGCCTCTGTTCTTCAGCTTGCTGTTGTTCTTGCTCTCTCCCCCTCCATTGGTGTTGCTCTTCGATTTTTGAGGTAACAAACTTAATCCTCTTATGTTTTATCAGTAGCTTATCTCATTTTGCGATATAGATGCATGTGTAACTTTATATGTTGGACTTTATTATGATTTTATGTCATTTTTAGCTCAAAATCACATGATGATTTGCATATATGTTTGGATAAACAAAAGTTAAATTAGTTCATCAAAATCACGCCTCGCTCGTCCTCGCTGGAGCACGCGCCATCCTCGTCCCCGGCGGCTTACGTGATCTTAGAATTAATTTTTCCATGAAATGAAAAACTTAGAAAATAGTTAGAAAATTGTAGAAAATCCGTACTAGTTGAACTTGCGGACCGTGATCATCTCAATGAGTATTTTCTCTCGCCGAAGCAGTAATCGACGTCAAGGAGGAGCTTTGATTGTACGAGGGAGGCGGCAACGGTCGTGGAAGACCGTGTTCCTTCCTCGTAGAATCGGAGCTCTTCCTTGGCCAAGTATGGTGCCGTCCGGTGGAGAAATGCTCACGAGATGATCACGTAAGCAAGGTCAACTAATACGATGGTTATTTATTGAAACATGTTTTTGAGCTTTGTGATTTCTATGTCATTTTTAGCTCAAAATCACATGATGATTTACAATAGTAAAATCACTTGATAGTTTGGTATTTTACTATTATACATAGTACATATTTCATGGTTTAGTTAGATAAATAAATAATTTTAGTTTTGTTTAAATATATTATTTCAGAAAATGTGAAATTTACGATGGTTTGCAAAAATAAGTATAGAAAGTAGATGACAAGCTGGTATGCGATCCTCGGCCTCTCGTTCGGTTCTTGAACGATCGAGGCGAACTCTCCTCTCATTATCTGCGGCAAGTGTAAGCAGAAGATTGTGATGGAGTACCGAGTTAAGAGACAGGGACCCAACAAGGGTCGTGTTTTCTACAAGTGCCCAGATCGCGATGTGAGTTTCTTACGCATTTGATTATTATGGCTAATTGACCTGCTTTTCTAGAATATTTTTGACTAAATATTTTTTGGCTTTAATTTCAGTGGGAGGGCAATGGATGCGATGGTTGGTACTGGGAGGAAGATTATGCTACATACGTGCAGAATTTGGCTGCTGCTGATGAGGCAGTGAGCCAACAGGAGAAGCTTATTGATATTCAACAGAAGAATGATTTTTCTATTTTAGTTGCGTACGATCACGAAATAATTATGTTACTGAAGTGCATTGTAGTTTTAGTTTGTTTAGTGATAGTTGGGATTGCTTACGTTGTAGCCAGGCTTAATTAATTAATCAACCATGTGTGTGTCATCTATGTTGTGTAATAAAATACTTAATTATGTTCAAGGTTTTCATAATTTGTCGTGTAATACAGATTATGTCACGCCATTGGATGTACAATACCGATCGCCGCTCCCAAGATTTTATTGAGGGCTTGCACTATTTCTTAGGTGTGGCCGAGGCAAATAAGCGGGATGGTTTCATGTGCTGTCCATGTGCCCTATGTAAGAATTTAAAGGAATATTCAAGCTCAATGAGTCTTCATTCACATTTGCTTAAGTCAGGTTTCATGTCAAACTATATATATTGGACTAAGCATGGAGAAAGCGGGGTCATGATGGTAGAAGGTGAAGGAGAAGATTTATACATTGATGACATTATTGCTCAGTATGGTGCCTTTGATGATAATACAATGGGGGGAGATGAAGAAGAGGTAGCGGGAGAAGATGATCTCGGTGATGCTCTTGGCGATGCCATTCGTGATGCACAACAAGAATGGGAAAGTAAAAAAGAGAAAGTTAAGTTCGAGCACATGCTTGAGGATCATAGGAAGTTGCTATACCCGACGGCCGAAGAGGGGCAAAAAAAGCTAGGTACAACACTGGAATTGCTACAGTGGAAGGCAAAGAATGGTGTATCCAACAAGGCATTTGGGAATTTATTGAACCTCATAAATAAGATGCTTCCGAAGCCAAATGAATTTCCCACCACTACGTATGAAGCAAAAAAGGTTGTCTACCCTTTGGGATTAAAAATCCAGAAGATACATGTATGTCCTAATGACTGCATCCTCTACCATGGCAATGAATACGAGAATTTGGATGAATGCCCGGTATGTAAAGCATCGCGGTATAAGATCAGGCGCGATGATCCTGGTGACGTCGAGGGTGAACAACGTCCTAGAAAGAAAATCCCTACCAAGGTTAAGTGGTATGCTCCTATAATACCGCGCTTAAAACGTTTGTTCAGAAATAAAGACCATGCAAAGTTATTGCGGTGGCATAAAGAAGACCGTAAGGTAGACAATATGTTGAGACACCCAGCAGATGGGTCCCAGTGGAGAGCGATAGATAGGGAATTTGTAGAGTTTGCAAATGAGGCTAGAAACTTAAGGTTCGCCTTAAGTACAGATGATATGAATCCTTTTGGGGAGCAGAGCACTAGTCATAGCACTTGGCCAGTTACTCTATGTATCTACAACCTTCCTCCATGGTTAAGCATGAAGCGGAAGTTCATTATGATGCCGATCCTCATCCAAGGTCCGAGGCAACCTGGCAACGACATTGATGTCTATCTGAAGCTATTAGTTGAAGAACTTCTAGTTTTATGGAACAAACTAGGTGTACATGTCTGGGATGAGTACAAACAAGAACACTTTGACCTACGAGCAATGTTGTTCGTAACAATCAATGATTGGCCTGCTTTAAGTAATCTTTCAGGTCAGACAAACAAAGGATATAATGCATGCACACATTATTTTGATGACCTTGATAGTATATATTTGAAAAGATGTTGAAAGGTCATGTACCTTGGCCATCGTTGATTCCTTCCTTTGAATCACCATGTAAGAAAGAAAGGGAAGCATTTTAAAGGTAAGCCAGACCACCGGAAGAAGACTCATAACCGAACCGGGGAAGATGTACTCGCAATGGTCAAGGATGTGAAAGTAGTATTTGGAAAGGGACAAGGCAGCGAATCTGTTCCCAAAGATGCTAAGGGACACGCACCCATGTGGAAGAAGAAGTCCATCTTTTGGGAGCTACCCTATTGGCAAGTCCTTGAGGTCCGCAACGCAATCGACGTGATGCACCTGACAAAGAATCTTTGTGTGAACCTGTTAGGATTCATGGGTGTGTACAGGAAGCCAAAGGATTCACTTGAAGCACGCTAGGACTTGCAGGGCATGAAAGAACGAGACAACCTTTATCCAGAGAAGACAGATGATGGACGTCATTACTTAAGTCCTGCTAGCTACACGCTTAGCAAAGAAGAGAGGGACAACATGTTCGAATGTCTAAGCAGCATCAAAGGTCCCATCGGGATTCTCCTCCAATATAAAGGGTATAATAAATGTGCCAGAGAAGAAATTCCTAAACTTAAAGTCCCACGACTGCCACGTGCTTATAACGCAATTGCTTCTAGTTGCTTTAAGAGGAATTCTACCTCCACATGTACGTCTAGCCACCGTGAAGCTATGTGCATTCCTCAATGCAATTTCTCAGAAGGCAACCAATCCAGTGGAACTAGCTACTCTACAGAATGATGTGGTTCAATGTCTTGTCAGCTTTGAGTTGGTGTTCCTTCCATCCTTCTTTAATATCATGACACACCTCCTAGTTCATTTGGTGAAGGAGATTAGTATTCTTGGACCTGTGTTCTTACATAACATGTTCCCCTTCGAGAGGTTTATGGGAGTCTTGAAGAAATATGTGAAAGTCCGTTCTAAGCCTGAAGGAAGCATCGCCCAGGGCTATGGAACAGAGGAGGTCATTGAGTTCTGTGTTGACTTTATTCCTGACCTTGCCCCGATTATCGTTCCTGAATCACGACACAAGGGGAGACTCAGTGGTAAAGGAACTTTAGGGAAGAAAACATATATCGGCATGGAAGACGATTATTTCAATAAAGCACACTACATAGTTCTTCAGAACTCATCATTGGTGCATCCGTACATCGAGATACACAAGGAGTTCTTATGATACAAGTTTCTAGGGAAGACTGAAGCTTGGATTAGGCGTTAGCACATGGAAAGTTTCAGTGGTTGGTTGCGAAAAGAATGTCAAGGCGATGACAATATTGATGAGCAACTGTATTTGTTGGCTAGGCAACCATCGTGGCATATCCTCGCGTACCAAGGGTACGAGATAAATGGGAATACATTTTACACAGTTACCCAAGATAAAAGGAGCACCAATCAAAATAGCGGTGTTCGCATAGATGGCACAGATCCAAATGGGAATATACAAACATATTATGGACACATAGAAGAGATATGGGAACTAGACTACGCACCTAATTTTAAAGTCCCTTTGTTCCGTGCCAATGGGTGAAGCTGACCAGAGGAGGGGTAACAGTCGACAAAGAGTATGGAATGACAACAGTGGACCTCAACAATATTGGGTACAAAGACGAACCATTCGTCCTTGCTGCCGATGTGAGTCAGGTGTTCTATGTGAAAGACATGTCTACAAAATCAAAGAGAGGAAAAAATGAAGACATCAACTCAATGATCAATGAGCCAAAGCGCCACATAGTTCTTTCTGGGAAAATAAATATAGTGGGAATTGAAGACAAGTCAGACATGTCAGAAGATTATGAAATAAATGTCCGAATTCCACCCTTCATAGTGAAGAAACATCCAAGCATCATGTTAAATGATGAAGACACTCCATGGTTACGACAAGATCATAACCAAGGGTCATACGTCAAGAAGAAATTCACAGTTGTGCCCGCATGATACAACGATGCATGTTTAATATATGTTTCAAATTTCAGAAGTGTGTGACATAGTTTCAGAAAGTCTATATGAGATTCAAGAATTTATGACTAGTGTTTGATAAAACTTTCTCAAATGGGAAAATGAGCTATGTAACAATTGTAGATCCTGCTGAGATGATCAAACTTGGTATTCATAGTTTTTTCATCTGAGGTCATTTAGTGTCTGATTTGAGCAAGTTTGACCCAGTCAAATTTGGTCAAATGAAAAAACAATATTTTGACTCTAGTATTATGAACTCTAAATGACTTCAAATTGAAAAGTTTTGAATACCAAGTTTGTTAAACTCATCGAGATCTACAATTGTTGTTTTGGTCAACTTTTCATTTGACAAAGTTTGGATGGTTCAAATTTGTGATTTTTAAATTTCAACGCCTACAAACTAGTTTTCGGAACCTTAAATTGTCTCAACTTGAAAAGTTTTGAATACCATCTTTGTTCAGCTCATTAAGATCTACAATCCTTATATAGGCTATTTTTTCATTTGAGAAAGTTTGAACAAAATGTAGTTCAAATTTCACAAGTGTGTGACATAGTTTTTGAAAGTCTATATGAGATTCAAGAATTTGTGACTAGTGTTTGATAAAACTTTATCAAATGGGAAAATGAGCTATGTAACGATTGTATATCTTGCTGAGATGATCAAACTTAGTATTCAAAGATTTTCCATCTGAGGTCATTTAGTGTCTCATTTGAGCAAGTTTGACCAAGTCAAATTTGGTCAAATGAAAAAATAACACTTGGACTCTAGTATTATGAACTCTAAATGACTTCAAATTGAAAAGTTTTGAATACCAAGTTTGTTAAACTCAAAAAGATCTACAATTGTTGTTTTGGTCAACTTTCCATTTGAGAAAGTTTGGACGGTTCAAATTTGTGATTTTTAAATTTCAACGCCTACAAACTAGTTTTCGGAACCCTAGATTGTCACAAATTGAAAAGTTTTGAATACCAAGTTTGTTCATCTCATCAATATCTACAATCCTTATATAGGCTATTTTTTCATTTGAGAAAGCTTGAATAAAATGTAGTTCAAATTTCACAAGTGTGTGACAGTTTTAGAAAGTCTATATGAGATTCAAGAAGTTGTGACTAGTGTTTGATAAAAATTTCTCAAATGGGAAAATGAGTTATGTAACAATTGTAGATCTTGCTGAGATGATCAAACTTGGTATTCAGAGTTTTTTCATCTGAGGTCATTTAGTGTCTCATTTGAGCAAGTTTGACCTAGTCAAATTTGGTCAAATGAAAAAACAACACTTTAACTCTAGTATTATGAACTCTAAATGACTTCAAATTGAAAAATTTTGAATACCAAGTTTATTAAACTCAAAAAGATCTACAATTGTTGTTTTGGTCAACTTTCCATTTGAGAAAGTTTGGACGGTTCAAATTTGTGATTTTTAAATTTTGACGCCTACAAACTAATTTTCGGATCCCCAGATTGTCTCAAATTGAAAACTTTTGAATACCAAGTTTGTTCAGCTCATCAATATCTACAATACTTATATAGGCCATTTTTTCATTTGAAAAAGTTGTAGAACAAAAAATACTACATTTTCTTTATTTTTATAGGTTCAACAAAAATTTCCTGTCAATTTTGGTCAAAAACCGAGAAAAAATTGAAACATTGACGTTACAATAATGTGATAATAAATTTCCTATCGAAGAATATTAGTTTTATTAATTTTAAGTTACAAATATATTTTTTCATTAACAAAATACTTAGTATTAGTAACATTTATATTCTATATTCATAAAAGAAATTAAAAACTTTAGGATACAAAATTTTCCTATTTACAATAAATAATTAGTTAATCAATAGTATTTTTTAAAATAAATATTGCAAAGTATTGAAGTTGCTATGGAATTAATTGATTAACCTAGTATTAAACAAAAATCAAAATCCCAGGCCTTTCCAATTACGCTGGCGGGTTGCCAAAATTTTCAGGCCTTCAGTCCTGGCCCAGGCCAAGAACCGGGACTAAAGGGTGGGCGGCAATTTCGGAGCCCGCCCAAAAATACTTTTAGTCCCGGCTGGTAACACCAACCGGGACTACAAGCCTTTAGTCCCGGCTTGTAAGGCGAGCCGGGACTAAAGGGTTAGACCTTTAGTCCCGGTTAGTCTTACCAGCCAGGACTAAATGTCCTTTAGTCCCGGCCTATATATATCGAACGTCTGTTCTGTTCATCTTCGATCTCGCCTCCGTCGCTCAGCCCCGCTCGGCCGCGCCATCCGTCGTCGTCGAGCTCGTCTCTGTCGCCATGCCCATCGCATCGCTCTACCCCGCCTGGCCACGCCATTCTCCCGGCCAAACATCACGCGCGCATCCCGTCTCATTGCCAAGACTGACCCCTCCACCTCCGTCATTTGGCGCTTCCAGCAGCGCCCACCAGTATACCCTCAAATCAGGCCAATCTCTGTCTCTGCTGCGCGCTCTCGATCGGCCATGTTTTTTAGATTTTTTTTACAAAGTCTCGGCCGTATGTTAGATTAAAATGTATTAAAATTTAATTAGTAGTTTATTGTTAGTTTTTTAGTTAGTTTTTTAGATAGTTTTTGATATATGTTAGATTTAAATGTATTAAAATTTAATTAGTACTTTATGTAGATAGTTTTTTTAGATAGTTTTTTATTATAGTTTTTGATATATGTTAGATTAAAATGTATTATCTATTACTAGTTTATCTAATTTTATGTTAGATTTATTTAATTGGATTTAGTAATTATATATTCTATCTCTCTCTATATATCTAGAGAGAGATTATTCTATATGTATACATATGTACTTAATTATTTCTATATGTATATATACATGTACTTATTTTCATGTGTTGAGAGAGAGAAAATTGTATCTAGAGAGACATTCTATGTGTTATCACATGCATATCTAGAGATATAGACATATGCACTTATTTCTATCTGTTGAGAGAGAGAGAAAATATATTGTATCATTCTATGTGTATATATATACATGTACTTATTTTCATGTTTTTGGATCGAAAGTGTTTTTGATTCGATTCCAAAGCCTATACCTTATTATTGTTTATCCTTATGAAATATTATGTGTTATTATATTTAATTGGATTTAGTAATTCTATATGTGTTATCACATGTACTTATGTTATGTACCATAGTAATTCTATCTATGTGTTATCTTGAAGATACAAATGGTCGCTCCAAGATGATGACATAATGGCGGATATTATCAACGCCGGCACCAATGTGGATGTAGATGACACGAGTCGATACTTTTGCTTGATTATGAGGATATCCCGAATATCCCGGTGGTTGAAGATCAACAAATTATCGCGCAAGAAAAAAAATCTTGGCGAAGTATATTCGATTATCTATCATCTCTTATAGATGCATGCGTGCATATATATTTGTTGTTAATCGTTGTGTTTCTACTCATGTAGCCGGTCTCGGATCTACATCAACCACCGACAAAAGTAGGAAAAGTCCGAGGGCCAAAAAAGCCATTAGAGGGCCGTTTCATAATATCGAAATTCGACACCGACACCGGCAAACCATTGGGACCACATGCTCAGACATATGTCAATCAATGTGGGTTCATTATAAGGGATAGGATCCTAGTTAGTGCTCGTGAATGGAAGCAGAAGATATCCGCTCCTAATGTTAGTTTTGTATCTGATCGTGACAAGAACCTAGCTTGAAGAGATATCACTCGAGATTTCACATTACAAGCAGATGATGCTTTGAAGGAGCTAGTGAGGGATTGGACAATGAAGAAGATGGCAACATTGTTCTAGAGTTGGAAGAAGACATTGTATAAAAAGTTTATCTTGGATAATGCTATGCCGGATTTCAATGCTAAGGTGTTTGTCAAGTTGGAGTCCTATTAGGATGCCTTCGTAGAATACAAGACATCTCAAGACAGTGAGGAACGTGTGATGAGGAATCGGCAGAATGCCCGACAGAAGCAATACCATCATCGCATGGGATCAAGGTGGTTATAGGAGTGCTATTCCCAAGTGACAGAGCCTAGAAGCAGAGATTACTGCCAAGGGAATCATACCTGAAACAATAGAGAAGAACTGGCCTCAACACGCGAAGAATTGGTTCTACGCTCATGGGGGAAGCCTAGACCCAGACATTGGCAAGCTAATTTTTGGCCAAAAAATTGAGAGAGCAACACAGAGACTAGCTCGTGCTAGGGAAGAAGCTGATAGTGGTGTTTTTAAGCCCAACAGAGAGAAGGATGAATTGACATATGGCCTAGAGAATCCCAAACACGGTGGTCGAACAAGAGGCTATGGGGCGGTTCCGTGGCTACACGCATTCCCAGCAGACAAGGATACCTACAGAAGCCGCCAGAGAAAGAAGGATGAGGAGGCAGAATGAATCCGTGCATTGGAGCAATTTGTTGATGAGTCACGACAAGCATTGCTTGAATTATGTGAACGAGAAAAATCTCTTGAGGCAAGAATGCAGGAGGAGATCAAGAGGCAAGTGCAGCTAGCAATGAGTCAAATGCAATCGCAATCGACGCCGAGAGTCACCATTAGCCCCGTTGGTCAGATGAAAAGCAATTGTGCTTCTACGGAGCTGCCAGTTATTCAAGACGACGCTGGGTTGCGCTTCCCTATTGATGACATTACCGAGCCTCTAACAACATGTGAGCTGCACATTCTAGATGGTAATAATGCATCAATCATGGTGGTTGTCGGGGTTGTATCTCCAATAGACCCAACCTAGACACCAAGAATCCATGGGTCAGTTATTCAACCTGGATATGCTAGCGTCTTGGTCGATAGAGTGCTCAAAGGTTACAACAATGTTCCTCTTGATATTGAAGGCGGTGATGGGGAGAAGACACTAGGAGAAGCGGAGAAGATATTTATTCAATGGCGCAAATGCTTCATCATCATTCCTGGGGCGCCACCGCTTCTCCTACCTCACCCTAGGTACGAATGAAAGTGAATGAAATATTATTTTCCATTAATTTTCTATTGGCTTCAAAAATAATTGACACACAACTTGTTTTTGTAGCAGGGTCTCCCCCCAGCCTAGCCTAATCATTCATTCCCCATCTCATCACAGCGTCGCGGGGGGCGAGACGACTTCATCCGCACGGCGATCGCCAACTCCTACACCGGCCCCATCGCCTCCACAACGATCTCCAACTCCTACACCGGCCCCACCGCCTCCACAACGATCTCCAACGCCTCCACGCTGGTCTCCACCAACACCGGCCTCATCGCCTCCACGCCGGTCTCCAACACCACCCCCACCCCCTCCACAGCGACGCACTACAAAGACGTCTAAGGTCCCGGCAGCAAAGAAGACCTCGAGAAAAAGAGTTATTTCTCAAGAAATACTTCCTGAAAAGACTGATGAGCAAATAGCAGCTGAAGAAGACAAAAAAGTGAAAGATTTTTTTATAGATATAAAAAACAAGAGTCAAGCGAAGCTTAAGGAGAAGCCATACTTTTACATACCATGAGATCAGCTAAGGCAGAAGGTCGAAGCTCACAAGAAAAAGATGCTTGAAGTTTGTAAGCAGTGGGTATCTGAAGCACAGAAGAATATCATGAGGTTCTTCGTGAAGCAGCACGACAAGACAATAATACTTTTCTCATATAGCTTTGAGTAAGTGTTAATAATAATGTAGTCTACACATTTTATGTAATATCAATACAACTTATATGCATGTGCATGTGTGTATAAACCAATGTAGGTTTCACTGGATACTCATTGTCATTGAGTTAAACTCAAGTCGGTTAGTAATCTTGGACTCGAAGAGAAAAGAGCGGGCACTATACCAAGATATGATAGATATTATCCAGGGGTAATTTCGATCTCTCGCGCACAACTATTATTGAATAGACTTTGCCATAATTTATTAACGATCGTACATTATTGATCGCACATGGTTTGGAAAGAGTTTATTCGGCAACATCGCAAGGATTGCAAGGCACCACTTAATGTAGTTGAAATACCAGTAAGTTGTACCATATACACTTCCCCACGTGTTTAATTACTATATCGTACTTCAATTTACGTGTGAGATGATGAGAATAATCTTCTTCTCGTACAGTGGTGTTTGCGGCAGCAACTAGGTAATAACTTGTGTGGATACTACGTTTGTGAATTTATCACTGCGCACATAAGAAGAACTCCTAAAGATGTCCTCAGAGTACGTATATATCAATTTTTTATTTATTTTTAAATGAATATATATATATATGTATTAATACTTTTCCTTTTATTTCAAATGCAAGACTGAATGGTTGAAACGAAGGATCATGCAAAAAGACCATCTGAAAGCAGTTCAAGAGTCAATAGCAGGATTTCTTCTAGAAAAAGTACTAAATCCCAACGGCGAGTTCTACTTTGATCCTAAGGAATAAATGGTGTAAATTACATATTTGTTGATATCGTTATTTTCGAGAACAAGATTATGAAAGTGTTGTATATATACATATATATATATATATCTATAACATATATAGGTTCATACTTTATTCGAATATAATAATGCTCAAGATGAGAATTAGATGTAATTATATGCGTGCGTGTATTTATATTAGCAGCGTAGAATACGTACATAAAAACATATTATATATTAAACAAATACGTGTAACTGAACTGAAAACAAATTAAACAAAAAAAAGAAAAAGAAAAGGAACCTTTAGTCCCGGTTGGGGTTACCAACCGGGACTAAAGGGTGCGGCCACGTTTGCTCGGCTGGAGGGCCTTTAGTCCCGGTTGATAACACCAACCGGGACTAAAGGTCCCTCTTTAGCTCCGGGATCGTTGTCCCGGCGCGGTAACCAGGACTAAAGGCCGTTACCGCCCGGGACAACAAGTCCATTATGTAGTAGTGTGAATGCCATCCCTTTCTAGCACAAACAACTATGCATACTGGACTTGTTTATATTTAAGTACTGCCTCCATTCTAAATTATAAGTCATTTTATTTTGCTATTTATTTAGACATATTATTATATAGACTTGTAGGAAAATAAATATATCAAAAAAGTCAAGTGACTTATAATAATTTGGAACAGAGTGAGTAGCATACACCTGCCCGAGCTTGCTCAAAACTAATCCCAGTTAGGCTACGGCATCAGGACGTTGAAATATACAATAGTGTGGATGAGAATCCACGTACCTCCATGGTTGGTGATAACATCTGTAGCCCACACTCAATTTAAGACGTAGAGCTACCGCCAAACACATTATATCGTATAAACTCATTAGAATATCTATCAAGATGATATGAAATTAGGGGGCAGGTACGGTGGAGACGACTTGAAGAAAGAAAAATATGACAGGATTTGCAAGCAACATCATTGCATAGCTATAAGTTAGCCTAATGACATCGACTAATAACCAATCTCCCATATGCGGGTAGCCAACAATGAATATTCAATCTACCTCACAAATTTGATTATTTTAAGCCTCTCTCTCTCTCCTCTTGCCATGCATATATCTACATCTGTATCTAGTTGTAGATCCAATATATCTTAATCCTAATTGATTCAAGAACTAACTAGTAGACCATCAAAATCATGACATGGGAGCTAAATGATAGGAGAATCTTGTTTTCCTACCCAATTTACGCTATGGCCTCCAAAGATTTATGTTAACTAGTCCATCAACCCGTGCTCTCGCATGGGCTATAATTTGAGGAGATATAAGTATAATGTACTGTTTAATAATACCATCATTCCAAATCTAAGAAATTTTGGCTTGTCTCGATATATTGTTTTTTTTCTATTTATGTAGACTGTACATCTATGTGTATCAAAAGCTATGTATTTAGAAAACTCAGAACGTCTTATAATTTTGAATAAAGGGAGTACATCCGACTAATAAAGAATTACTTATATTAAATTTATGTTGTTGTTTTCTTCTGGGTGTTACAAACATAGTAGACATAATAGATACTATGTAGTCTATATATCACTACTAGATAACAGACTTTAGAACGATGTTCCAATTTGGCATTAGCCTCAGCATTTTTTGTCCCCAAGACTAAAGGTTCCTGCCCAACGGTCGTCTGCGGGGCAGGGATCTTTAGTCTCGGCTGGTATTACCAACCTTTAGTCCCGGTTGGTAATACCAGCCGGGACTAAAGCTTTTAGTCCCGGTTTGGGTGATGCCCCGGGAATAAAGATTAATCTTTAGTCCCGGTTTGACCCCCTAACCGGGACTAATTATCCCGGCCTATAGACCAGCTCATTTCTTCCTCCCCGAGCCCGAGCCATTCCATTCAAACTCACTGCCTCTGTTCTTCAGCTTGCTGTTGTTCTTGCTCTCTCCCCCTCCATTGGTGTTGCTCTTCGATTTTAGAGGTAACAAACTTAATCCTCTTATATTTTATCAGTAGCTTATCTCATTTTGCGATGTAGATGCATGTGTAACTTTATATGTTGGACTTTATTATGATTTTATGTCATTTTAAGCTCAAAATCACATGATGATTTGCATATATGTTTAGATAAATAAAAGTTAAATTAGTTCATCAAAATCACTTGATAGTTTAGTATTGCTAGTATATGTAGTACATTTCATGGTTTAGTTAGATAAATAAATATTTTTATTTTTTTTAATATATTACTTTAGAAATGAGAAATTTACAATAGTTTGCAAAAATAAGTATAGAAAGTAACTTGATATGGTGGATTTGATTATGATTTCTATGTCATTTTTAGCTCAAAATCATATGATGATTTACAATAGTAAAATCACTTGATAGTTTGGTATTTTACTATTATACATAGTACATATTTCATGGTTTTGTTAGATAAATAAATAATTTTAGTTTTGTTTAAATATATCATTTTAGAAAATGTGAAATTTACAGTAGTTTGCAAAAATAAGTATAGAAAGTAGATGACAACTGGTACCGGATCCTCGGCCTCTCGTTCGGTTGCGAAACGACTGAGGCCAGAACTCCCTCTCATTATCTACGGCAAGTGTAAGCAGAAGATTGTAATGGAGTACCGAGTCAAGAGACAAGGACCCAACAAGGGTCGTGTTTTCTACAAGTGCCCAGATCGCGATGTGAGTTTCTTACACATTTGATTATTATGGCTAATTGACATGCTTTTCTTAAATATTTTTGCCTAAATATTTTTTGGCTTTAATTTCAGTGGGAGGGCAATGGATGCGATGGTTGGTACTGGGAGAAAGATTATGCTACATACATGCAGAATTCGGGTGCGCTTGAGGTAGCGGCTGCTGATGATGAGGTAGTGAGTTAGCAGGAGAAGCTTATTGATATTCAACAGACGAATGATTTGTCTGTTTTAGTTGCGTACGGTCATGAAATAATTATGTTACTGAAGTGCATTGTAGTTTTAGTTTGTTTAGTGATAGTTGGGATTGCTTACGTTGTAGCCAGGCTCAGTTAATTAATCAACCGTGTGTGTGTCATCTATGTTGTGCAATAAAATACTTAATTCTGTTCAAGGTTTTCATAATTTGTCGTGTAATGCAGATTATGTCATGTCATTGGATGTACAATGCCGATCGCCACTCCTTGAGGGCGTGCGCTATTTCTTAGGTGTGGCCGAGGCAAATAAGCGGGATGGTTTCATGTGCTGTACATGTGCCCTATGTAAGAATTTAAAGGAATATTCAAGCTCAATGAGTCTTCATTCACATTTGCTTAAGTCAGGTTTCATGTCAAACTATATATGTTGGACTAAGCATGGAGAAAGCGGGGTCATGATGGAAGAAGGTGAAGGAGAAGATTTAGACATTGATGACATTATTGCTCAGTATGGTGCCTTTGATGACACTACAATGGGGGGAGATGAAGAAGAGGTAGCGGCAGAAGATGATCTCGATGATGCTCTTGGCGATGCCATTCGTGATGCACAACAAGAATGCGAAAGTGAAAAAGAGAAAGTTAAGTTCGAGCGCATGCTTGAGGATCATAGGAAGTTGCTATACCCGACGGCCGAAGAGGGGCAAAAAAAGCTGGGTACAACACTGGAATTGCTACAGTGGAAGGCAAAGAATGGTGTATCCAACAAGGCATTTGGGAATTTATTGAACTTCATAAAGAAGATGCTTCCGAAGCCAAATGAATTGCCCACCACTACGTACGAAACAAAAAAGGTTGTCTACCCTTTGGGATTAAAAATCCAGAAGATACATGTATGTCCTAATGACTGCATCCTCTACCAAGGTAATGAATACGAGAATTTGGATGAATGCCCGGTATGTAAAGCATCGTGGTATAAGATCAGGCGCGATGATCCTGGTGACGTCGAGGGTGAACAACGTCCTAGAAAGAAAATCCCTACCAAGGTTATGTGGTATGCTCCTATAATACCGTGCTTAAAATGTTTGTTCAGAAATAAAGACCATGCAAAGTTGTTGCGGTGGCATAAAGAAGACCGTAAGGTAGACAATATGCTGAGACACCCAGCTGATGGGTCCCAGTGGAGAGCGATAGATAGGGAATTTGTAGAGTTTGCAAATGAGGCTAGAAACTTAAGGTTCGCCTTAACTACAGATGGTATGAATCCTTTTGGGGAGCAGAGCACTAGTCATAGCACTTGGCTAGTTACTCTATGTATCTACAACCTTCCTCCATGGTTATGCATGAAGCGGAAGTTCATTATGATGCCGATCCTCATCCAAGGTCCGAGGCAACCTGGCAACGACATTGATGTCTATCTGAAGCCATTAGTTGAAGAACTTCTAGTTTTATAGAACAAACTAGGTGTACATGTCTGGGTTGAGTACAAACAAGAACACTTTGACCTACGAGCAATGTTGTTCGTAACAATCAATGATTGGCCTACTTTAAGTAATCTTTCAGGTCAGACAAACAAAGGATATAATGCATTCACACATTATTTTGATGACCTTGATAGTATATATTTGAAAAGATGTTGAAAGGTCGTGTACCTTGGCCATCGTCGATTCCTTCCTTTGAATCACCAAGTAAGAAAGAAAGGGAAGCATTTTAAAGGTAAGCCAGACCACCGGAAGAAGCCTCATAACCGAACCGGGGAAGATGTACTCGCAATGGTCAAGGATGTGAAAGTAGTATTTGGAAAGGGACAAGGCAAAAATCTATTCCCAAAGATGCTAAGGGACACGCACCCATGTGGAAGAAGAAGTCCATCTTCCGGGAGCTACCCTATTGGCAAGTCCTAGAGGTCCGCATAGCATAATCGACGTGATGCACCGACAAAGAATCTTTGTGTGAACTCTGTTAGGATTCATGGGTGTGTCTGAGGAAGCCAAAGGATTCACTTGAAGCACGCTAGGACTTGCGGGGGCATGAAAGATGGAGACAACCTTTATCCGGAGAAGCCAGTATGATGGACGTCATTACTTAAGTCCCGCTAGCTACACGCTTAGCAAAGAAGAGAGGGACAACATGTTCGAATGTCTAAGCAGCATCAAGGTCCCATCGGGATTCTCCTCCAATATAAAGGGTATAATAAATGTGCCAGAGAAGAAATTCCTAAACTTAAAGTCCCACGACTGCCACGTGCTTATAACGCAATTGCTTCTAGTTGCTTTAAGAGGAATTCTACCTCCACATGTACGTCTAGCCACCGTGAAGCTATGTGCATTCCTCAATGCAATTTCTCAGAAGGCAACCAATCCAGTGGAACTAGCTACTCTACGGAATGATGTGGTTCAATGTCTTGTCAGCTTTGAGTTGGTGTTCCTTCCATCCTTCTTTAATATCATGACACACCTCCTAGTTCATTTGGTGAAGGAGATTAGTATTCTTGGACCTGTGTTCTTACATAACATGTTCCCCTTCGAGAGGTTTATGGGAGTCTTGAAGAAATATGTGAAAGTCCGTTCTATGCACGAAGGAAGCATCGCCTGAGGCTATGGAGCAGAGGAGAGGTCATTGAGTTCGTGTTGACTTTATTCCCCGACCTTGCCCGATTATCGTTCCCCGAATCACGACACAAGGGGAGACTCATGGTAAAGGAACTTTAGGGAAGAAAACATATATCGGCATGGAAGATGATTATTTCAATAAAGCACACTACACTTCTTCTTGAACTCATCATTGGTGCATCCGTACATCGAGATACATAAGGAGTTCTTACGATCCAAGTTTCTAGGGAAGACTAAAGCTTGGATTAGGCATTAGCACATGGAAAGTTTCAAAGGTTGGTTGTGAAAAGAATGTCAAGGCGATGACAATATTGATGAGCAAATCTGTATTTGTTGGCTAGGCAACCATCGTGGCATATCCTCGCGTACCAAGGGTAACGATCGACAAAGAGTATGGAATGACAACAATGGACCTCAACAATATTGGGTACAAAGACGAACCATTAAGTCCTTGATGCCAATGTGAGTCGTGTTCTATGTGAAAGACATGTCTACAAAATCAAAGAGAGGAAAAACGAAGACATCAACCCAATGATCAATGAGCCAAAGCGCCACATAGTTCTTTCTGGGAAAATAAATATAGTGGGAATTGAAGATAAGTCAGACATGTCAGAAGATTATGAAATAAATGTCCGAATTCCACCCTTCATAGTGAAGAAACATCCAAGCATCATGTTAAATGATGAAGACATTCCATGGTTACGACAAGATCATAACCAAGGGTCATACGTCAAGAAAAAATTCACAGTTGTGCCCGCATGATACAACGATGCATGTTTAATATATGTTTCAAATTTCACAAGTGTGTGACATAGTTTCAGAAAGTCTATATGAGATTCAAGAATTTATGACTAGTGTTTGATAAAACTTTCTCAAATGGAAAAATGAGCTATGTAACAATTGTAGATCTTGTTGAGATGATCAAACTTGGTATTCATAGTTTTTTCATCTGAGGTCATTTAGTGTCTCATTTGAGCAAGTTTGACCAAGTCAAATTTGGTCAAATGAAAAAACAATACTTTGACTCTAGTATTATGAACTCTAAATAACTTCAAATTGAAAAGTTTTGAATACCAAGTTTGTTAAACTCATTGAGATCTACAATTGTTGTTTTGGTCAACTTTTCATTTGAGAAAGTTTGGATGGTTCAAATTTGTGATTTTTAAATTTCAACGCCTACAAACTAGTTTTCGGAACCCTAAATTGTCTCAAATTGAAAAGTTTTGAATACCATCTTTGTTCAGCTCATCAAGATCTACAATCCTTATATAGGTTATTTTTTCATTTGAGAAAGTTTGAACAAAATGTAGTTTAAATTTCACAAGTGTGTGACATAGTTTTGGAAACTCTATATGAGATTCAAGAATTTGTGACTAGTATTTGATAAAACTTTATCAAATGGGAAAATGAGCTATGTAACGATTGTAGATCTTGCTGAGATGATCAAACTTGGTATTCAAAGATTTTCCATCTGAGGTCATTTAGTGTCTCATTTGAGCAAGTTTGACCAAGTCAAATTTAGTCAAATAAAAAAAGAACACTTTGACTCTAGTATTATGAACTCTAAATGACTTTAAATTGAAAAGTTTTGAATACCAAGTTTGTTAAAATCATCAAGATATACAATTGTTGTTTTGGTCAACTTTCCATTTGAGGAAGTTTGAATGGTTCAAATTTGTGATTTTTAAATCTCGACGCCTACAAACTAGTTTTCCGAACCCTAGATTGTCTCAAATTGAAAAGTTTTGAATACCAAGTTTGTTCAGCTCATCAAGATATACAATTGTTGTTTGGGTCAACTTTCCATTTGAGAAAGTTTAGATAGTTCAAATTTGTAATTTTTAAATTTCGACGCCTACAAACTAGTTTTCAGAACTCTAAATTGTCTGAAATTGAAAAGTTTTGAATATTAAGTTTGTTCAACTCATCAAGATATAGAATCCTTATATAGGCCATTTTTTCATTTGAAAAAGTTGTAGAACAAAAATACTATATTTTCTGTCAATTTTGGTCAAAAATCGAGAAAAAATTGAAACATTGACGTTACAATAATGTGATAATAAATTTTCTATCGAATAATATTAGTTTTATTAATTTTAAGTTACAAATATATTTTTGCATTAACAAAATACTTAGTATTAGTAACATTTATATTCTATATTCATAAAAGAAATTAAAAACTTTAGGTTACAAAATTTTCCTATTTACAATAAATAATTAGTTAATAAATAGTATTTTTTAAAAATAAATATTGCAAAGTATTGAAGTTGCTATAGAATTAATTGATTAACCTAGTATTAAACAAGGAGAACAAAATCAAAATTCAGGCCTTTCCAATTACTCTCAAGGTCACCAAAATTTTCAGCCTTGATCCCGGCCCCAGCCGGGAACCAGGACTAAAGGGTGGGCGGCAATTTCAAAGCCCACCCAAAAATATCTTTAGTCCCGGCTAGTAACACCAATCGGGACAAACGCCATTTAGTCCCGGCTGGTAAACCGAGCCGGGACTAAAGGGTTGGACCTTTAGTCCCGGCTCGGCTTACCAGCCGAGACTAAATGGCGTTTAGTCCTGGCTGGTGTTACCAGCCGGGACTAAAGGGTCTCGACCTATATATATCGAACGGTTCCTGTTCTGTTCATCTTCTACTTTTGATCTACATGTCGATCATTGCCGCCGCCACCGCCATCTTCGATCTCGCCGCCTCCGCATTGACCCGCTTGCCACGAGCTCGCTCTCGCCTACCCGCCGTCGTCATCTACCCCCGCCACATTCTATCCGCCCCGCCCGCATCGCTACCGCCTCTCTCTCCGCATCCTATCTTCGCCGCCGCACTTTTGAGCCCACCCTCCGTCGCCGACCGCTTCTCGCCTGACCTCATCGTCGAGCTCGTTTGTCGCCTTGCCGCGCCCGTCGTCCCTCCCCGCCGCCCGTGCCAATCCGCCCAGACGATCTCGCTGTCTCAGTCAGATACGTCGTCCTCGCTGAGGTGCTCACTTTCGACCGTGGCAACAAACACGCATCTGCCCGACCATCCATCCACCCAGCTAGCACCTTCTAGCTAGCTGCTCTCGACCATATTTTTTTACAAAATTTCTAGTTTTTTACATTATTTTTGATATATATATGTTAGATTAAAATGTCTGTTAAATTTAATTACTAGTTTATTTAGACAGTTTTTACATAGTTTTATATATATATGTTAGATTACAATATATTAAAATTTAATTAGTAGTTTATTGTTAGTTTTTTAGTTAGTTTTTAGATAGTTTTTGATATATGTTAGATTTAAATGTATTAAAATTTAATTAGTAGTTTATTGTTAGTTTTTTAGTTAGTGTTTAGATAGTTTTTGATATATGTTAGATTTAAATGTATTAAAATTTAATTAGTACTTTTTTAGATAGTTTTTTTAGATAGTTTTTTATTATAGTTTTTGATATATGTTAGATTAAAATGTATTATCTATTACTAGTTTATCTAATTTCATGTTAGATTTATTTAATTGGATTTAGTAATTATATATTCTATCTCTCTATATATATGTTAATTAGATTTAATTTTGATTTAGTAATTCTATCTGTGTTTATATGTTTATTATATTTAATTGGATTTAGTAATTATATATTCTATCTCTCTATATATATGTTAATTAGATTTAATTTTATTTTAGTAATTCTATCTATATATCACTTGGATATTTTATTAGTAATTCTATTTATATCACATGCATATCTAGAGAGAGATTCTATATGTATACATATGTACTTAATTATTTCTATGTGTATATACACATGTACTTATTTCCATGTGTTGAGAGAGAGAAAATTGTATCTAGAGAGACATTCTATGTGTTATCACATGCATATCTAGAGATATATACATATGCACTTATTTCTATGTGTTGAGAGAGAGAGAGAAAATTGTATCATTCTATGTGTATATATACATGTACTTATTTCCATGTTTTTGGATCAAAAGTGTTTTTAATTCGATTCCAAAACCTATACCTTATTATTGTTTATCCTTATCAAATATTATGTGTTATTATATTTAATTCGATTTAGTAATTCTATATGTGTTATCACATGTACTTATGTTATGTGCCATAGTAATTCTATCTATGTGTTATTTTGAAGATACAAATGGTCGCTCCAGATGATAACTTGAATGATGACATAATGGCGGATATTATCAACGTCGGCACCAATGAGGATGTAGATGACACAAGTCAGTATTTTGCTGATTATGAGGATATCCTGAATATCCCGGTGGTTGAAGATCAACAAATTGTCGCGCAAGAAAATACTGGCGAGGTATATTCGATTATCTATCATCTCTTATAGATGCATGCGTACGTATATTTGTTGTTAATCGTTGTATTTCTACTCATGTAGCCGGTCTCTGGATCTACATCAACCACCGACAAGAGTAGGAAAGTCCGAGGGCCAAAAAAAGCCATTAGAGGGCCGTTTCATAATATCGTAATTCGACACCGACACACCGCAAACCATTGGGACCACATGCTCAGACATATGTCAATCAATGTGGGGTCATTATAAGAGATAGGATCCCAGTTACTGCTCATGAATGGAAGCAAAAGATATCCGCTCCTAATGTTAGTTTTGTATCTGATCGTGACAAGAACCTAGCTTGGAGAGATATCACTCAGCATTTCACATTATAAGCAGATGATGCTTTGAAGGAGCTAGTGAGGGATTGGACAATGAAGAAGATGGCAACATTGTTCCAGAGTTGGAAGAAGACATTGTATAAAAAGTTTATCTTGAAGAATGGTACGCCGAATTTCAATGCTAAGGCGTTTGTCAAGTTGGAGTCCCATTGGGATGACTTCGTAGAATACAAGACATCTCAAGAGAGTGAGGAACGATGATGATGAGGAATCAGAGAATGCCCGATAGAAGCAATACCATCATCGCATGGGATCGGTGGTTATAGGAGTGCTATTCCCAAGTGGAAGAACCTAGAAGCGAGAGATTACGCCAAGGAATCATACCTAAAACAATAGAGAAGAACTGGCCTCAACGCATGAAGAATTGGTTCTACGCTCATGGGGAAGCCTAGACCCGGATTACCTCGGCAAGCTAATTTTGGCCAAAAAATTGAGAGAGCAACACGAGAGACTAGCTCGTGCTAGGGAAGAAGGCGATAGTGGTGTTTTAAAGCCCAACAGAGAGAGGGATGAATTGACATATGCCCTAGAGAATCCCAAACACGGTGGTCGAACAAGAGGCTATGGGGTGGTTCCGTGGCTACAAGCATTCCCGGCAGACAAGGATACCTACAGAAGCCGCCAGAGAAAGAAGGATGAGGAGGTAGACCGAATCCGTGTATTGGAGCAATTTGTTAATGAGTCACGATAAGCATTGCTTGAGTCACGTGAACGAGAAAAATCTCTTGAGGCAAGAATGCAGGAGGAGATCAAGAGGCAAGTGCAACTAGCAATGAGTCAAATGCAATCGCAATCAATGCCGGGAGTCACCATTAGCCCCGTTGGTCAGATGAAAAGCAGTTGTGCTTCCATGGAGCTGCCAGTTATTCAAGGTGACGCTGGGTTGCGCTTCCCGGTTGATGACATTACCGAGCCTCTAACAACATGTGAGCTGCACATTCCAGATGGTAATAATGCATCAATCATGGTGGTTGTTTGGGTTGTATCTCTAATGGACCGAACGAAGACACCAAGAATCCATGGGTCAGTTATTCAACGTGGATATGCTAGCGTCTCGGTCGATAGAGTGCTCAAAGGTTACAGCAATATTCCTCTTGACATTGAAGGCAGTGATGGGGAGAAGACACTAGGAGAAACAGAGAAGACATTTATTCCATGGCGCAAACGCTTCATCATCATTCCTGGGGCGCCACCGCTTCCCCTACCTCACCCTAGGTACGAATGAAAGTGAATGAAATATTATTTTCCATTAATTTTATATTGGCTTCAAAAATAATTGACCCACAACTTGTTTTTGTAGCAGGGTCTCCCCCAGCCTAACCCAATCATTCATTCCCCATCTCATCACAGCGTCGCGGGGGGCGAGACGACTTCATCCCCACGGTGATCTCCAACTCCTACACCGGCCCCATCGCCCCCACAATGATCTCCAACTCCTACACCGGCCCCACCGCCTCCACAACGATCTCCAACGCCTCCACGCCGGACTCCAACACCGGCCTCATCGCCTCCACGCCGGTCTCCAACACCGCCCCCACCCCCTCCACAGCGACGCACTACAAAGACGTCTAAGGTCCCGACGGCAAAGAAGACCCAAAAAAAAGAGTTATTTCTCAAGAAATACTTCCTGAAAAGACTGATGAGCAAATAGCAGCTGAAGAAGACAAAAAAGTGAAAGATTTTTTTATAGATATCCAAAAGCAGAGACAAGCGAAGCTTAAGGAGAAGTCGTACTTTTACATACCACGAGATCAACCGAGGCCGAAGGTCGAAGCTCACAAGAAAAAAAGATGCTTGAAGTTCGTAAGCCTCCGCCACTATCGACTATGACCGCTCCTCGTGAAGTCACATGATGCACATAAGAAAAGGAAAAGAGCATCGGGGAAGGATGTCCCACACTCGGACAATGTAGCAACCAATGTAAAATCTTGTTGTTGCTAATGAATATGGTTCCAACATAGAAGTCTATCGACCAAACAACTCTAGAGAAGTGTCGGTTCAAGAATGCAAGACTGAATGGTTGAAACAAAGGGTCATGCAAAAGACCATTTGAAAGCAGTTCAAGAGTCAATAGCGAGATTTCTTCTAAAAAAGTGCTAAATCCCAACGACAAGTTCTACTTTGATCCTAAGGAATAAATGTTGTAAATTAAATGTTTATTGATATCGTTATTTTTGAGAACAAGATTATGAAAGTGTTGTATATATACATATATATCTATAATATATATAGTTTCATACTTTATTCGAATATAATAATGCTCGAGATGAGAATTAGATGTAATTATATGTGTGCATGTATTTATATTAGCAAATAGAGAATACGTACATAAAAACATATTATATATTAAACAAATATGTGTAACTGAACTGAAAACAAATTAAACAAAAAAAAAAAAAAAAATGAACCTTTAGTCCCGGTTGGGGTTACCAACCGGGACTAAAAATCTTGCCATGTTTGCTTTCAATTTGGAGGGCCTTTAGTCCCGTTAGGTAACACCAACCGGGACTAAAGGTTCCTCTTTAGTCCCGACTTCGATGACCCGATGCTTCAAGGTTCCACCTTTAGTCCGGATCGTTGTCCCGTGCTGATAACCGGGACTAAAGGCCGTTACTGTCCCGACAACAAGGCCATCCTGTAGTAGTGTATAGTTATCATAAAATTATTAATTATTATTTCTTCAAGGAACTAATCCATATGTTTTTACATATTTTTCTTTGTATGGCACCTCTATATATTTTCAATATGCAATTACTTCAGAAACCTTACCATTAATCATGGTGGCTCTTGTTACATCACATTCATCTACCTTATGAAGTTATGAATTTAAATTTTGATTTTTCAAATTTTATTCTTATTGATTGCTATGGATTTTTTCACTCCTCATATTAAGTTGAAACTCTTATGCTTATTGTATATTTCATTAACTCTTCTTTTTGCACTTTTTAAAATAAGGATTTTAGATCGTAGAGTATGTTCTTAAGTACTACAATAGCATGTGCCATTTTTTGAAACATGCACCATATCGCTTAAGATAAGTCATAAAGCTTGAAGTGAGATCTCAGATTGAGGTAGCAATGCTATATCCTCAAGAGAATTTTAATACTTAAACTTTATAATGATCAACTTTTACTCTAAAGTATTTTAGTGGTCACCCACACTTCTCAAGATGATTGAATTTTACTATAAAGGAATCATATTTGCAGTTATGGTTATACTATCAACATAGACATATCACATATTTAGTTAAATACATAAACATATATCTAAAGCAACAATCTATATAAATTGTATTTTATGGTTACTAGTTTTAAATAATTTGTTAGAATCTTTAATATATGAGTTATTAAGAAAACATTTTTTATATGATGAAACATAACATATGTATTTTATTGCCCATGCATGTTGGCACCACACATATGTTTACTTTAATCAAATCTTACTGTACTAATATTGATAGAGGTGGGGGTAATGTAGAAACATATACACGCTCTATTTGTTATCTAAACTTTTTTTGGTAATAGGAGATGTTGCTAATTTCGATGCAAATTTGGGGGGTATTTAAATTTTCTAATAATTAGAAGAAAACTGAGTTATGTAATTTTTCTAGTACTCTTTATTTTGTATTAAAAAATTCCCTTTTATTAAAAAGAGTCCATATCCTAGTAGTATTGCTTTCCACTTAAGTTGAAACTTGGCTTGCATCCTGACACTAAACAGGTTGAATTAGTTATATCATAGGATTATATGCGTGTACTATTATTTGTATATCATAGAGCGCATACAATTAAATTAATAATATTAATATGACCCATAGAAATGGCCCCTATTTCCAAGGGCCGCTGATGTTCCTATCACCCATAGAAATGGCCCCTATTTCCAAGGGTAGATGGTATTTCATAGCTTCCTACTTGCCCTTAGACGTCTCTTGATGCATTTTCTTGATACAGCCACCTCTAGAACACTAACTAAAGAAGTAGAAGATTAAGAAGCAGCGAAATTTAATCACCAAGGAAATTAACAGTCGGAGCATCTCGCATCATCGTAGATCAATGCACGTTGTCCGACTTGAGCGTCCCTAAGATAGTGACAAGTGCAGCAATAGCGGAGATGACAGCGGCTATGGTTTTCATGTTCCTCTACACAAACGCATGCACCTGCCACCTTGCACTGGTCCCCATCTGACACATGACCACGTAGCTGTAGATCTTGTCGTGGATGTGAACTAGATATATAATAGTACCACCAACTATATGCATGGGTGCAAGAATATATCAACGATGTCTTATATAATCTGACATGACAACAATAGACGACAGTTGATCTGCCACACAGGAATTGAAGCTCTATAAGTGGGGAGTCGACTAGGCTCTTCATCATGCCCTGCTGTAAGTTTTTCTTTCCTTCTCTCTTGGTTGTCTCTGAGTCACCACTATTTTGTGTTTGTAATTAACATGACATTGCCCTTTTCTCGTATGGTAGCTAGTAGTTTCACTGTGATCTTTGTATAGATCTTTTTCATCTAATAGTTCCAACTTTTTGTACAGTACTCTTCATCTGACTGATTGGAGCATGGAGCCGCCAGCTGCAGCGTGGGTACCTTTGGACCTTCAACGGTCGAACTGGACCATGGAATATGCAGGATGGGCTCCTGGCTACCCTGTGGAGTCAGAGTCCACTGAGACATTTGATAGAAGCTGGCTCCAAACATCTAGCGGACGGCAGATGGTTGAGCATGCTGCAGCCACAGATGAGGATTCCATTGACAAAGCAGCACAAGAGTTTGAGGCTTATTTTCAAAATATGGGAGTGAAGGTCCCAATCAATCCGATTCATGTGTTTGAGGATGCAGCACGTGAGTTCAAGGTTGATATCGACATGATGAAGATGAAGATCCATATGTACCCTCCAAGCATCAAAGATTTTGATAACAAATTCTTTACCGTCCCGAGGTTGGTGGCCATTGGGCCTTACCACCATGGCCAGAACCAGCTCAAGCAGGCGGAGAAAGCGAAGTATGTGGCTGCCTACCACTGCATCATGGAGTCGGGCCACTCAGTACAAGACATGTATGATGCCGTTGTCTCCCGCCGCATATGATGCCCACAGCCTATACGACAAGGATGTGATGGCAGGCATCAGCGAAGACGACTTCCTTCATATGATGTTCTATGATGCTTGTTTCTTGGTGCAGTACTTTGCTTGTACCACGGATGGTTGTGGCACCATGGACCCATCGTTGCGTGGCTTCTTCGACTTCAACCGCAAGGCAATCCGCCATGACATCGTGCTGCTCCAGAACCAGATCCCCTGGTGTGTGTAGAGGCTGTCTTGAGGTTCAGGCCCGTGGATTTGAAGGCCTTCGTCGCGTTCTGGAAACAGTACCTGCAGGACCGCCAGGTTCTCGGCGAAAAGCCTCTTGTGTTGGATGATAGCTTCGAGCCACCGCATCTCCTCGGCCTCCTTCGGTTCTACATTGTGGGAAAAGGCAACACCAAGCCACCCATTCAAGTGAAAAACCAAGATGATATCATTTTCTGTGAGTGCCATTGAACTAGCTGAAAACGGCATCAAGCTCAAAGCCAATGAAGAAACAACGGAGCTCATCCACATGGGCGTCAACAAGAGAGGGATCTTCGCCGAGCTCTCCATGGCGCCGCTGTCGCTGGACGACGAACGTGCCAGCTTCCTCATCAACATGGCGGCTCTCGAGCTGTGCACGACCTCCAATTTCCAGGATGCTGAGCCCGAAGACTCTGCCGTCTGCTCGTACCTTCTCCTCCTCTCCTGCTTGTTCATAGGGAGGAGGACGTGCAGGAGCTGCGGACAAAGCATCTCCTGCAAGGAGGAGCAGGGCTGATCAACAAGGACGCTCTTGCATTCTTCACGAGACTTCAGAGCCTGCCCCTACGTGGATCCAACTGCTATGTCCGCATCATGATGGAGATTGAGAAGTACAAGGTCAATAGGCGGATGCAGATCAAGGTCCAAGCGTTTTTTTACAAGAACAAGAGAACCATCTTCGCAATATTCTCCGTAGTTGGTGTACTTGTCAGTATCTTAGGCACACTCATGTCTCTCAAAAAGCGTTCTACGGTTTAGGTGCCTATTGTTGGTGGAACTGTAGGTGGACGGCTCCAATCCCTCAGGGCTCGTTTGGGTACACCCGTTCCCCATGGGATCGAAGGGGATTGAGGAGGAATTGAACTAATTTCCACTCAATCGCCTCGAAGCCCCACGGGGAACGATTGATCCAAAGGGGCCCAAGAGTTCAAATAATGCTGATATGCACCTACGTAGGTGATTGATTGAGTTTAACTGTTATATATGTTGAGGCGCGGATGCTATATACTTTGTTCCTCAGAAAACTTCCATGTATTTAAATACCATTTTTATAATGAAATGTTGGAGCTATCTCTTGTTGTTCAGTTGTCTTGTGTCAGTATTGTCTATATGCCTGTTCATCATGGTTCATGGAATTCGGAACCTAGTTGTATAAGGGATTGGTTATATTTACATGGTGTTTTGGTATACTGAATTTCCTAAGATTTGGCATTGCATTACTCTTCTTTGTCTACAGAAAGTTTAAACACCTAGCGAGGCCTAGGTGACGTCTAGGAACTGACTAGCTGCTAGGCAGAGTCTATCCAGTGCCTACAGTAAATTTTGAAATAGTGCCTGTAGATACAGAATCTGCTTTGTACAATAATGACATACTGGCACACCACCGCACCTGCCCGGCCTGATCTTAATTGCTCAAAAACTTGTCCCAATTAGGTTATAACACTAGTCCATCAACCCATGCTCTCGCATGGGCTACATTTTAAAATAATCCCTTCATTCGAAATTATAAGACGTTTTGACTTTTCTATATATAATATTTTTACTATATATCAAGGCAGTACATGTAAGTATGTATCAAAACCTATATAAGAAAACTCAAAACATCTTATAATTTGGAATTGGGGCTGACTAATAAAGAACTACTTATATTAAATCATATGTTATTTCTCGTTGTTTATTTTCTAATATAATAGACATGATAGATACTCTGTAGACTATATTTAGTTATCATAAACTTATTAATTACTATTCTTTTTAAGAAACTAATCTATATATTTTCATCCATATTCATAGTTTTCCTTTGCATGACACCTCTATATATTTCAAACATGCAATCACTTTGAAATCATACCATTAATCATGGTCGCTCTTGTTGCATCATGTATCTTATGAAGTCATGAACCAAAATTTTGATTTTTTAAATTTTATTATTATCGACTGCTAGGGATTTTTTCTCTCTCCTCAAATTAAGTTTGAAACTCTTGAGCTTATTGTATCTTCCATTAACTCTCCTTTTTGCATTTTTTAAAATAAGAAGTTTAGGTCATAGAGTATGTTCTTAAGTACTAAAATAGCATAGGCCATTATTTGAAACTTGCGCCATATCACTTAAGATAAGTCATAGAGCTTGAAGTGAGATCTCGATAGGGGTTAAACCTTGTAATTATCGATTTTTTACTCTAAAGTATTTTAACAGGCCAGAAAATATAGCCACCAGTGGTCTCCTACACTTCTCAAGATGATTGAATCTCCCTATCAAGGAATTATATTTGCAGTTATGGTTATACCATCAAGATACACATGTCAAACATTTTAGTTAAAATACATGTTTATAACTAAATAACAATCAAATAAATTATATGTTATGGTTACTAATATGGTTTTACATAATTTGTTAGTATCATTAGTATATGAGTTGTTAAGAAAATATTTTTTATATGATGAAAAATAACAATGTATTTTATTGCTTATGCATGTTGGCACGGTATGTATATTAACTTTAATTAAATCTTACTATATTAATACTGATAGAGGTGGGGTAATATAGAAATATATATATGCTCTATTCGTTATCTAAATAATTTTTTGGTTATAGGAGATTTGATAATTTAGATGCAGCTTTGTGGGGGTATTTAGTTTTTATAATAATGAGATGAAAATTGAGTTATGTAAATTATCGATCATAATAAAGGACGTCAACAATTAAATACAAATTTAGGTCTACTTTAGATAATGCTTCTTAAAAACATATGTGGGTAATACAATTTAGAGTCATGAGTTATTTTATATTATTTGACAAAATAGTTGTGGGGATATGACCCCCGGTATCTATAGGACAAGATATGGGCCGCACCATCATATGTGGCCCAACCCACAAGATCAAGGCTTGCGGCGCACGACACTAGTCGGCGTGCATCGCAAGGCTACATGAAGATATGATTTATTGTATAATACCAAATAGGATATTTTTCTTGTAACCCTACTCCTCCAGAGTATATAAGGAGAGGCAGGGATCCTCTAGACGACACCTCATTCATCGCCATACGGATCCTTAAGCTTAGCCTAAGGCATCTGAACACACGCAATATCATACGATAGCCATTACAAACTAACAGACCACAGGAATAGGGTATTACGTCGCACTGATGGCCCAAACCTGTCTGACTCTGGTGTCTCTGTTGCCTTCTTATTCTGGATTACGCGCATCTCTGCCGATCAATCTACCTTCGTAGGATACTCCTCGGAGGACTGCCGACGATATTCTATCGACAGTTGGCGCGTCAGGTAGGGGTGTGCATGCTGTTTCCATGATGAACAAGATGGTACGATTTCTGAGCTCTCTGTTCTCCCCAAGCGCGGCCAAACCTTCACGGTTGGTTCAATCTCCTAGTTCATCAATGACAACGGTGATGGCGAGATCGTCGAGCCGGTGCAGAACTCTACTGCGTCGATTACGCCTACGCCAGCAGATCCGATCTCGGAACCACCTCCGAGGTCATCTTCATTAGCAACTCATCGGTCGCTCTGTCGCTACCCGAGGAAGCAAATCGACAACGATGACTTGACAGTATCTATCGATCAGATCCAATCTGCCCGGGCCCCATCAGCATAGCCGTAGAGATGGCACCTTAATGGCCCTTTCCTTTGGGCTCACCAGCATCGCTGCCTCCTACCAAGGCGCTCTAAGGGACAAATTCGCCGACCAGATTGGAGACATCTATCCTCTCGCCGACCAGACTAAAGATAAGTACCTTCTTATATGTGCATTTAATACAACTTTCTCCTCGCCATGCTTCTCCAATTATTATTTCTCCTGTTATTCTCCATAATTAAATGTCTCCATGTTTAATATCTCCGTGTTTAAGATGCTCCATGATGCAATATCTTCTCTGTAAACTTGCCGACCAGCCGCGTTCTCACTTGCGTTACCAGAAACAGCTCCGTTCTCGATCTCACTCCTACACGTGCATGAGCGTCAGCCCTCTGCGTTATGGGTGGTTGGCGGTGGCTCTCTCAACGCCTTTGTGCTCTTCTGGCATTACACGGTGCTAGCCACTCCATGCTATAGAGTTTGGGCTAGTTGGGGCTAGTGATACGATACAGAACCAACTGGCAAGAAGTTACTCATATTTAAAATATGAACACTTCATACAAACATAATGTCTATCTATTTTGCTCTGCTATCTTCATCACCGAGTTCATATATTTTTACATCATGTACTACCCATTCTACATATTTAGTGCAGGATCATCGTACTGGTGGTCGGACCACTTGGTACTCGGACTTCTTCGCCGATTAACTGGTCGGACCGCTAGGTTCATAGACTTCGTCGTCGACCAGTTGGTCGGAGTGCTCGGCGGTCACTTCTGCTCGACGCTCACTTCACCGCCGACTAGTTGGTTGGGCTGCTCGATGCTCGATTCTTCGCCAACCAACTGGTTGGATTATCCGTCGCTTCATCGACAGCTACGCTAGGGGCTCGTTAGCTAAGCTAGGGACTCCTCGGTGTTTGGATTGTTCATCGCTTTATCATTAGACTTCGCTGCCGACCAGTTGGTTGGGATGCTCGGCGCTCGATTCTTCGCCAACCAACTGGTCGGATTGTCCGTCGCTTCATCGTTAGCTACGCTAGGGGCTCACCAGCTAAGCTGGAGACTCCTCGGCATTTGGATTGTTCATTGCTTCATCGTCAGACTTCACCGCCGACCAGTTGGTTGTGCTACTCGACGCTCGATTCTTCACCAACCAACTGGTCGGATTGTCCATCGCTTCATCATCAGCTACGCTAGGGGCTCGCCAGCTAAGCTGGGGACTCCTCGGCATTTGGATTGTTCGTCGCTTCGTCCTCAGCCATGCTGGGGGCTCGTCAGCTAAGCTAGGGACTCCTCGGTGTTCGGTTTCTTCGTGCAAGCGTCACCCGCTAAGCTGGGGACTCCCTTGGTGGTCGGATTTTGCTACGTCTTATCGGTGTGCTGTCAAGTTACTCCATGCTATTCGGATCAGGGTGCTGATCTTTAGCAGCACGTCTGAGGTCTTGATACACACATGACAGATGACATTGGCAAGCTTACAGGCTTATTTTCTTTGACCCTGCTACAAGATTTATTTCTTTATCTTCTAGCAGGCTCGGGGACTATGTGGCTACACTTTACCAAGCGGTGAATGTGGTGCTCTTTTCTTGATTTACCCTTCTTATTGACTAAGTCATAGATAGTTCCTCGCAAACGGAGTCTAAGTGGCTACACTTCGCCTGGAGATTTTTCCAATCTTGAGCCCCTTACATCCTTCTAGCAAGCCTTACTTGGCTAAGTCCGAGATCGATTAAATTGTTAAATTGGTCGGCTCCTACTTTCACCACTCAGGTCACCAGTTTAACTGGTCAGCTCCTACTTTCACCGCTCAAGTCACCGGTTACACTGGTCGGCTATGACTTTCACCGCCCAGGTCACCAGTTTAACTGGTCGGCTTCGATTTTCACCGCCCAGATCACCAGTTTAACAGGTCGGCTTCGACGCTCACCGCTCAAGTCACCGGTTACACTGGTCGGCTACGACTCTCACCGCTCAGTTCACTAGTTAAACTGGCCGACTTTGACTTCCACCGCTCGGATCACCGGTTAAACTGATCGGCTTCACGTTAAACTGCTCGAACTTGTTCAAGACAGTGTTGCTCCAAGGATACAAGGCGCTCGAGGACAAGCTGTGAAGATATGACCCCCGGTATCTATAAGACAAGACATGGGCCGCACCATCAGATATGGTCTAGCCCACAAGATCAAGGCGTGCGGCGCACGGCACTGGTCGACGTGCACCATAAGGCTACATGAAGATATGATTTATTATATAATACCAAATAGGATATTTTCCTTGTAACCGTACCCCTCCAGAGTATATAAGGAGAGGCAGAGGTCCTCTAGACGGCACCTCATTCATCCCCATACAGATCCTTAGGCTTAGCCTAAGGCATCTGAACATACGCAATATCAAACGATAGCCAATACAAACCAATAGACCATAGGAGTAGGGTATTACGTCGCGCTGACGGTCCGAACCTGTCTAACTCTTGTGTCTCTATTGCCTTCTTGTTCTGGATTACGCGCATCTCTACCGATCAATCTACCTTCGTGGGATACCCCTCGGAGGACTGCTGACGATATTCTATCCACAATAATAGAAGTGTATAATTATTTAGAAAATAGTATAGAACCAATAGCTACTATAATTATCGATGGTGATTAGGTTATACCTAAAATGTTTCTAATTTTTATGAGAATTTTTAGGATTTATCTTTTGTTTTCATACCAAGTCTTGATAGGATTAACATGATGGCTCCAGTGGGGACTTCTAGTTAGAATTTCTAGTATTTATCCTTTTCTAGTGGGACATGTAATTAGTTGAAGTCTAGTCTTAAGATATATAAACTCTTGATACTACCATTTTTGTGACTTGGTAAATCTATAGTTCATCTTTTAAATTTTAATCAAGTTGTTGCAAAATTTTCACATGTTATAGAAATTCTAGTATTCTTTATCTTTCATTGAAAAATTATTTTTTATTAAAAAGGTTCTAGGTCCTAGTAGTATTTTTTCCACATAAGTTGAAACTCGGCTTGCATCCCAACACTAAACATGTTGAATTTATTTATCATAGGATTATATGCGTATAGTTATTTATATATTATAGAGTGCATAAAATTAAATGAATAATATTGATGGGACATAATGTTTCATTAAAAATGTATAAACTTATTCAAAATAATTACTTATGAAATTTATTATCGTGGAGTATTAATATAAAATGTTTTTGCTACATGGTTTATTAAGTGAACATTTTTCCATGTTTCATAAGTCGTCAAAATAAATATTTGTCCTAATATATACATGTTTATTTGATATACATGGTGGAACACAATAGTATAGTTATTTTATATCATATTTTATGGATATTGAGATTTTATAATAGCATATATAATACTTTTATGTATAGATTTTAGAGATTTTTTGTTTATTTTTTATAATGGCTAAGGTACATATAAATAAGGTAATACACAACGACGTATATGGATAGGTTAAATACAAACCCAGAATATTACTTTGCATTATCTTACATAACGATAAAGGTGGATAATTTATAAAACCATAAGGAGGTATTCAAAATTAGTTTTCATAATGGTAGATGTCGGTAACTTAGATACAAAGATAGAGGATTATTTTAAATTATTTTCATAATAACAAATTTTGGTAATTCTTATGGAATGTTAGGGGGTTATTTTAAAATATGTCTTCCAATGGTCGAGGTGGGTAATTTAGATGCATATTTAGGGGTTATTTTGAATTATTTTTCATAATGGCATATGTGGGTAATTTATTTATAAATATAGGGGGTTATTTTGAATTATCATTTGTAATGTCAGAGGTGTGTAATTTATATGCAAAATTAGGGGTTACTTTATGTATTTTTCATAATGCCAGTGGTGGATATTTTTTAATAAAATATAATAGATCTAATGACTGTTATTGATGATGATGATTAGAGTCTACCAAATCAAAGGACGGATGTTTCTGATTATTGTGAGAATTTCTAGGATTTATCTTTATTCCTAGCGCGTTTGGGAAGAATTAACGTGGTGCCTCCTTTGGGGTCTCTAATTAGTTATAGTAAGATAAGATTGTTTAAGTATACTTTTATCTCGATAATGACACTTACTCCCGCATGGTTGCTGTTATATATAGTACTCTCCATCGCTTTGTATAAGATGTACAGGTACGACCAACTACATTACTGTATGCCGTATGCCGTATGCACTCATTAGATTTTGTAACAAGTTGTTCTTTCATAACGGCGGAGAAGGCTTGAAGAAAAGGCAATTAATTGGAAGGCAACACCAGTGATCTGGATCTGTAAATTAGACTCGAGATTCTTGGATACCGAGTGACCAATCTTAGTATCTTACATGTTCCTTTGCCAACCGACTAATATATAGACAACACTGTCAAAACACACTGGCCAAAGAATCTCAGAAGATTATAGGATGGTGAAAACATTATAGGACCAGGCGGCTCATACAGGCAGCTCAGTAGCACACCGTACCCTTCGTTATGAGCAAATAAAAGTAACGCGATGATCCTCCTAGCTGCTCGCTCACATAAAAACAATTAATGTAGTTATTAAAATGTAATCAATATTTACAAAGAGGCCACATGGCATTAACATAAAGTAGGAATTAGCAGTGACGCTACAACACAGAGCGACGATTCAATTTCCTTTGGCAGTCGAGCTAGAAAATTGTAACTCCCGTCGCAGCCCCACCATGATTCATGATAGAACGTTGCCATGGCTAGGCCTAGGACCATCACCGCAGCACAGCTAGTTAGTCGCTGTCGGTGTTTTGCAGATCGACTAGTGAATTTATACTGGTTTAGGACGGAGCTCTACGTCCAGTCTCAGAGATGATCGAGTGCGTATTCCTCGGTTGAATGCTCTGAAGTTCTTACAATGGGAGGTGCAAGAATGGTGGAAGAGATAGAAGAGTCGAGCTAGAGCTAGGAGATGAACTGTCTGAATGAGAGTTTCGAGAGTCAGATGCCTATGGAAGGGTGCCCTGACTCCCCTTATATAGAGTCCGGGGCCAGGTCACATACAAAGATGGAGGTTCTCCCGACCGAGGGGTCATGAGACTGTGGGGAGGACCTAGCTAACTTGGCTTGCAAGAAACGCCATCTTGTCTTGGTGTAGCGCACGTCCGGGCGTGGTTGTCGTCATGGTCTTGTGCCACGTCGCGGCATGGTGTGGTGTGGTGCTGCTGTGCCGGTTATGGCGGCACTGTGGGTACGATGGTGGTTCACCAGCCATCCTGTGCGATATGGTCTAACCGTGGCCTTCGTCATTGCCCCCTGATCTTCCGGGGGTGTCGTACATAAGTTGGTAGCTGCCCCAGTGTCGTCGATCATCTTGTTGCTCGTGAAGCGGGGTGGCCACGATCCCAAGCTCGGGGTCGTGGCCTTCGCTGGCTTACAGATGGCCTCTAAAGTCAAGGCGCATATCGTGGACCCCATCCCGTAGTGGGTGGGGTCATATACCTTCTTGTCGACCGTATTTGGATGGTGGGTCACCGTACTGGCCGTCACTGCTCGGCGGTGTTGTCCTGTCTTCGCTGCGTGGCGCAGGGATAGCGTCTGATCGGGTCGAGGGGAGTGTTGTCCCCTCGGTCCTTGCGGGGTCAGTGCAGCGTGCCTGCTGTTGTCAGAGCAGGTGCGCTTGGCAGAGCTCGATCCCTCCTCGTTGTTCCCAGGGGTCGGGACGGAGGAGAGAGAGTCGTGAGGCATTGCACGGCGTCAAGGTGAAGGCGCAGAGGAAGGGATCGTGGTGGACCCCTGCCTTAGTGTTTAGCCTAGGTCCACGTAGCTTAGCAGGGCCTCGATCGTTTGGTCTTATACTAGCTAGTGTATTGTGGGCCACCTGAGCCACTATCTAATCGATGCCTTGAGATACCTGGGGTATCGTAACCCCGACAGTAGCCCCCGAGCATTTTTGCGATCATGAAGTGATCATGAAAGCTTTGATATTTGCATGTGTTGAGTGCGGGTTCGTAGTCGTGGCTAGCCCGAGCTTCGGCGCTCGACCCCTTGCGAGCTAGTGTGTCAGTGTGCTGCGTACCGGGGGACGTGATCCAGACGAGGCCAAGTGGTCTTGTCGAAACTGTACAGACTCTACCTTTATGAAGATCTCGATTTCCCCAACCTCACGCGGGCATCTGACATTGGCTGTGACCTCCCGTGGTTCGCCACGTGGCATGGGGGTCTCAGGCTGCTCAGTCCACCCTTGGGCCTACAAATAGAGGCCTTCCTTCCATTTGAACTACTTGCAACCACGCTTGTGAACTTGCTCTTAGGCCTTTCGAAAGGCTAAACAAGGAAGAGGGAGAGAAAGAGAGAGTTCCCAAGCATGCGACGCACTAGGGGTCAATTGCAATGGCGGGAAGCCAGAGTTGCCCCTTCCAACAACTGGTGCTGGAAGGAGAGGATATGCCATGGTGCGCACGCACTATGGAGATCATGCAACACCATCTTGGGCGAGATGGTTTCCCCCTGACTCCATGGCTCTCTGCTCGTGCCCTGGTGGTGCTCGTGAAATCCCATGGGTGCACGCTGAGGCGTCCTTGAGCTGGTGCGACCTCCGTGTCTCTCCCCGTGCTCTTGTGCTCTAGTAGTCTCATTGCTATGGGAAGGCTGACGCGGTGTTCTTTTCCACCTTGTCCTTCCATGCCAGTAGGAGGGGCTACCGAAGCATACTGGAGATGCCACCGGTGTGGTGGTTCTAGATTTGACTCCTTGTACGCGGCTTGCCACGCTTGTTTCTGAGATTTGAAAAAGAGGGGCCTCTTTTCCATGCTATTAGTTTTGAGGTTGTTACGAGCCCCTGAGCTTTGTAGTCGGGGTCAGGCTCGATGGTCTGGGGCTACAATTTAGAGCGAGTTGATGACTCTTCTCTACGCGTGGCGGTCAGGTCGATCCTTGCTTGAGCATCTTTCACGTGACCATGCTTCTATCTCGTTTTGAGGTTTTCCTATAGTGGTTGGGTCATGGCCGCTTTTCCTGGTGGCAGCACGGTCCGAGATGCCCTCGTCAGCCGAGGATTGCCGCTTGGTCTCGAAGCATTCCTTGCCATGTGTAACTGGGGCGTGGTCTACACAAGTTTTAGAACCTTCCTTGAGGGGGTGCCCCTGCAAGCTTTTTAGCCATTGGCCCAGCTAATCTTCCGTAGCAAGGCTGCTAGCCTCCACTGGTCCATGAGATTCTAGGATGGTTATGGGCCAGTGACCCGAGATGTAGGGAGGAGCTGATCATGGCGTGGCCTCGACCCTTGGCGGGTCAGTGGGACCCTGCTCCTTCCTTTCCCGATGCCCTTTTCGACCCCGAGGGGTCGTGATGCCTAGTCGTTTGGCACATTTGGTTTTGCCCCACGTGGGGAGAGGCTTGTCCACCATAACCACATTGTTGGAGCAGTGTGCCTCATCGAGGTCAATGGGTAATTCGAGTGGGACCCAATATCCTCCCCAATAGATGTGGAGTTTGGTTGTGCCTCATTGAGAGACGTCCCATAAATCATTGGCCGTCAAGAACGTCGGTCCCCAACCGCCTCCAAAGTGGCCAGAGGGCAAGATGCCTCCCACACAAATGGGGTCAACCTGGGCGATTTCAAAATGAACGACTCGAACACAAGAAGAGATGGTCACAAGGCTTCGCACCATCGATAAGAGCCGTTGGGGTCCATCTCATCCTGCCCTTACCTCTTTGTGGCCTCGAGCCCGTCTAAGGGCTGGCCCAAGGGAAGGTTTCCTAAGTACGACACGGGGTCATAGACGCGGCGGGCTACTCTACGCATGGACTTAGGGGCTCGCTGCCTCCTTGGTCACGGCATGACTTAATGGCGCCTGCCCGCGTGTGAACGTGTAACATGCCGCGCCACGCAGTTGGTGTGGCGCTGTGGCTTGTTTGCCGAGGGTCCGTCGAGCCTGTCCCAGTGTGGACTTTGCTTGGGCGTAGCTCGCATCCCTATATGCCACCACATAAATGACCCCATTAGCTCAAGTTCCCTTACCTTGTTCTTGCCTTCTATTGCTGTACGCTGCAATTGAAAGAGGGACGAAATGGAATCGAACTTGAGAGATTTACCTTGGAGGTGTGTTGCTGCTAGTGGCTATTCGGTGCCACTGCCCTCTATCATTCTTCCTACCCTCATCCTAGCGCTGTGCCTTGCATGCGTAATAAGATGAGTGAATGCGTACCTTTGATGTTGATGGAGGTGAGGCTGCTACGACTCGTCGATGAGGGTCTTTTCCCGCCGAAGGGGGTCGCCGGATGAAGGGACGCCGCCGGTGAGGTGCTCGCCAACCTGCGACCTGGGGAAATGGTGTCCTTCACCAATTTCCATTAGTGCGGGTTTGGGATTTCTTCAAGAGTATGAGGTCCAGCTGTAGCACCTTCCTCCCAATGTGGTGTTGCAGCTCGCAGGCTTTGTTGTCGTCTATGAGGCCTTCCTGGGGATAGAAACCAACAAAGATCTATTTCGGTGGGTCTAAGAGGTGAAGACCAGCAAGGTGCATGGCTCTGATGGCGGCGTGCTCTCCCTAGTGGGCGGAATGAACATCCAGATACGCCATGGGATCTCCCGCAGTTACCCGTGCCTACTGCTGAGGACTTCAAATTCTGGCTGGCTCGGGAACAGGTTTTATATTCGGGACGATGCTGTTGCCCCCCTCCCTCCCTTCTCCGGCGTCACGCCGGTGAGGTTGGCCTCATGGAGTTGGGGGTGCGATAGGATGTGGTCGTCAAAGGTGACCAAGATCATGGGGGTCCTCAAAAGCCGGGTGTTGGCCGGCTTAGACGGTGCCGCGGTCCTACGGACCATTGTTAAACAAAATGAGGGAACGAGATACCCTTACCGTGGGCTCTCGGTACATGTTAAATAGGCAGAGAACAGCTCCCTGCGTGGCCGCATACACCGGGTGTTGTTACAACAAACTCACATGCTAGATCTATCTACCTCCATACATTTGTTACATGCATGCGCACAGCTCAACAACCTGAGACCATGGCAACACCCTGGCCTATACAACGTACCTAGATATTGTTATCTTCAACATCCCCTCTCAATCTCAACCAGCCACTAGGTTGAGATTGGACCTGAATCTGTTAATCTTGGCCGCAACCACCGGTTTGGTAAACCCATCAGCTAGCTGGTCATCAGTATGTATCCATCGAATATCAAGTAGCTTTTGTGCTACTCTTTCCCTCACAAAATGGAAGTCTATCTCTATATGTTTTGTACGTGCATGAAAGACTGGATTGGCAGAAAGGTAAGTGGCACCAATGTTGTCACACCAAAGCCTAGCTGCTCGCGGATGTGGTATTCTCAACTCCTCAAGTAATTTCTGAATCCACATAACCTCAGCTGTAGCGTTTGCAAGTGACTTATATTCTGCCTCTGTGCTCGAACGCGACGACACCGCTCGCTTCTTCTTCAGCACTCACCGAAAATTAAATTCGGTCCAAGGAAAACTGCAAAGCCACCAAAGGACCTTCATCATCGTGGACACCCTACCCAATCAAGATCGAAAAATGCACTCACCATTGTAGACCTAGATGAACTGATCTTCAACCCTAGCTTCAGAGTTCCTTGTATATACCAAGTATTCGTTTGACAACACTCAAAGGAACTGAGGTCGGTGCATGAAGAAATTGACACACCTTGTTCACCGAAAACGATATATCGTGTCCGGTAAGTGTAAGATATTGCAATGCCCCAACTATGCTTCAGCACCCTCGTCGCATCCTCGGTTCCAAGAGGTTCTCCTTCGGTCACACTCAACTTTTCAAGAGAGGAAAGAGGAGTGTCAATAGCTTTACACTTATGCATACCTGCACGTTGCAGCACATCTGCCGCATACCGCTCTTGGGAAAGCTTGAGACCATCACCGAGCTTGTTTACCTCAATGCCAAGGAAGTAGTGTAGGTTTCCAAGATCCTTGAGAGCAAACTCTTGTTCCAAGTCCTTTAGTAATGCACCCGTCGCCTTTTGTGAGGAACTTGCCACTATAATGTCATCCACATATACAAGAACAAAGATAGTATGACCACCCTTGCTGTAGTAAAATAATGACGCGTTCCGCTTTGAAGGTATGAAGCCCAAGGCTATCAACTTTGCACACAGCCTCGCATACCAAGCACGTGGTGCTTGTTTAAGACCATAAAGAGCCTTCTCAAGCTTGCAAACAAACCGTGGTCGCCTTGGATCTGCATAACCGGGAGGTTGCCACATGTAGACCTCTTCTTCCAATATGCCGTGCAAAAAGGCATTTTGCACATCTAGTTGCCGAAGCGTCCAACCCCTTGACACGGCAATAGACAATATGAGGCGAATTGTTGCCGCCTTGACAACTGGGCTAAATGTATCCTCGTAATCAATTCCATAGCGTTGACGAAAACCTTTGGCAACGAGACGAGCTTTATACCTGTCAATGGTACCATCAGCTTTCCTCTTCACCTTGTAAACCCATTTGCAGTCGATCACATTCTTGCCGTTAGGTGGTGGAACAAGCTGCCAAGTCTTGTTGTTCATGAGAGCCTTGTACTCAACATCCATGGCTCCTTTCCACTTAGGATCCTGAAGAGTTTCACTAACCGTAGAAGGTTCCTCAGTAACAGCTGCTGACATGCCCCAGCGTATCGTGCCATCCGTGTACCGCTTGGGTTGTCGGATGCCGTGTTGAGATCTTGTGGTAGGACGTGGCGGCGGTGGATCAGGCACAGGCATGGACGCGGATGCATCAGGCACAGAAGATCCGGAGCCACAAATCTCGCCTGTCAGCTCAACAGCAGGCGGAGCAGGCGGATCCACGGTCTGTTCTGGCGACGGATCGAGCTGTGCAGCCACACCGGAGCCGACAGAGTTGGTGTGAGAGGCAGTCCGCGCCTCAGCCGCAAACGATCCGGAGTTGGGGATGCGGACGAACGACAGCCCCGGCTCCAAAACGGGAGGCACCGATCCCGAGCTGGATGCGGTTGCAGTACTGGCCGCCGAAGTATCTTCGATCGTCGTGCTGTCGCCGCCCGGGAAACACATGAAATGACGACGGATCCGCACCGGTTCATCATCAGCTGGTCGCGCCGTTTGTGCATCAATCTCCACTGGATTTTTTTCTGCAGGTGCAGGACAAGCAGGAGAACTCGAATCCGGGTTAGTAGATACAATATCAGGACTATTTTGATCCAGTAAAATTGCATCCCCAAACGTAGAAGAGGGAGGCAAGAGGGAGGGTGGCAGTAGGGCAATCTCAGCACGAAGTTGAGCACCAGCGTTGGGGTGGAGATGGGCAAAGGGAAAAACATGCTCATCAAAAACTATGTCGCGCGAAATATAGACACGACCTTCAGAGGGATCAAGACATTTGAATCCCTTATGAGAATCACTATAACCGAGGAACACACACCTCTTGGAGCGAAACTGAAATTTTTTTGTGTTGTATGGCCGAAGATTCGGCCAGCAGGCGCACCCGAACGTACGAAGGAATGAGTAGTCCGGTTTATGGCCAAGAAGGCGCTCATATGGCGTCTCATTACCAATAACCTTGGATGGGAGACGATTAATGAGAAATACGGCAGTGAGGAAAGCTGCATCCCAAAATTTGAGCGGCATAGAGGCGTGTGCAAGCAATGAGAGACCAACTTCAACTATATGCCGATGTTTGCGCTCGGCAGAGCCATTCTGTTGGTGAGCATGTGGGCAAGAGACGTGATGATCTATCCCTATGCGCTGGAAAAAGGAGTTTAGGGTTTGATATTCCCCACCCCAATCAGATTGGACAGCCAAGATTTTACGTCCAAATTGTCGTTCAACTAGGCTTTGGAAATCACGAAAGCGAGCAAAAACCTCAGATTTATGACGCAAGAGATAAACCCAAGTAAATTTGGTGTGATCATCAATAAATGAAACATAATAATTGTTCTTCCCGACCGACGATGGTGCAGGACCCCATACATCTGAGAAAATTAAATCCAAAGGACTAGCTGAAACACTGGTAGAACGTGGGTAAGGAAGCTGATGACTCTTCCCACGTTGACACGCATCACAAATAGCATCTTTATTGGACTTGCAAAAGGGAAGACTATGACGATTGATGACTTGTTGGACGACGGTAGAGGACGCATGCCCTAGCCTAGCATGCCACACGGACTCGGACCTGGGACGGCTTGAACACACCAAGAGCTTGATTATTGTGCGAGGGTTTGAGGGGTAGAGACCGCCTTCACACTGCCGTGCAGCAGAGGTTCTCTTGGTCCCCTGTCCTTCTGAAAAAAAAATCATTGGGATGAAACTCTAAGAAGGCATTATTGTCACAAGCTAAACGATTTACAGAAATAAGACTTTTGTGGGCTTGTGGCACATGGAGAATCTTATTAAGATGAATCTGACTACGTGGGGTATGCAAAGTACTGCGACCAATATAGCTGATATCCATACCTGACCCGTTGGCGGCATGCACCTGCTCGCCACCGTTGTACTTGTCGCGGAACGAGAGCTTCTCGAGCTCCCCGGTGATGTGGTCGGTGGCACCAGTGTCCAGGTACCAATTAGTGTCCACCCCGTACGAAGTCATGGCGGAGGACGCACTCTTCTGCGGTGGACCTGTGACAGAGGCATCAAAGCGCTTGAAGCAACGATCGCCATATGCCCCTCCTTGCCGCAGAGATCGGCGAGAAAACACCAGCGAGGAAGTTCTTGCCACGCTCGCCATTGCCACCGCGCCCGCCATTGCGGCCACGCCCAGGACCGCCCCTGCCGCCGCCACCGCGGCCGCCACGACCACGGCCGCCCTTGGCGGCGAGGTTGGCAGAGGAGTGGGAGCCGCCATCACGGATCTCACGTCGTTGTTCATGGCTCACCAGCTGAGCCTGAAGTTCCTGGAGCGAGATGGGTTCAACACGATTGGACACGCTTGGTCACAACCGGGTCAAATTCCTCGCCAAGACCCATCAAGATGTAGGAGACGATCTCATCGTCGTCGAGTTTCTTGCCGGCCGACGCCATATCGTCAGCCAAGCCCTTCATCTTGGTGAAGAACTCCGCCACGGTGGAGGAGCCCTTGGTCGCCGTGGAGAGCGCCATCCTCGTGGACATGATGCGCGCCCGGGACTGAGAGGCCTGGAGGCCTTGGATCGCGGCCCAGAGATCGGCCGCCGTGGTTGTGGATGCCACCTGGGAGAAGACATCCTTGGAGAGGGAGGAGAAGAGATAGCCGCGGACTGGACCGTCCCCGGGCAAACCACTTCTCGTATTTCTGGGTTGACCGCCGTGGCGGTTTGCTTGTCGGCAGCATAGCAATGGCGGCGTCCTCCGGGAGGAACTCGGGGAGGAGGCTTGGAGGTGGGCTTGGTGTAGCCCAGAGTTGGGCACCACAAGGGTGGCCGAGACCTGAGCGAGCCACATGGTGTAGTTCCCTCGAGTGAGCTTTTCCGACGGCGGTGGAAGGAAGCCGAAGGAAAAGGCAGCAGCGGCGGCGTCAGAGGAAGGTGCCATGAGGAAGCGGGATCGATCTAATCCGCAGGGATATGTGTTAGGCTGATACCATGTTAAACAAAATGAGGGAACGAGATACCCTTACCGTGGGCTCTCGGTACATGTTAAATAGGCAGAGAATAGCTCCCTGCGTGGCCTTAACTACAGATGGTATGAATCCTTTTGGGGAGCAGAGCACTAGTCATAGCACTTGGCTAGTTACTCTATGTATCTACAACCTTCCTCCATGGTTATGCATGAAGCGGAAGTTCATTATGATGCCGATCCTCATCCAAGGTCCGAGGCAACCTGGCAACGACATTGATGTCTATCTGAAGCCATTAGTTGAAGAACTTCTAGTTTTATAGAACAAACTAGGTGTACATGTCTGGGTTGAGTACAAACAAGAACACTTTGACCTACGAGCAATGTTGTTCGTAACAATCAATGATTGGCCTACTTTAAGTAATCTTTCAGGTCAGACAAACAAAGGATATAATGCATTCACACATTATTTTGATGACCTTGATAGAATATATTTGAAAAGATGTTGAAAGGTCGTGTACCTTGGCCATCGTCGATTCCTTCCTTTGAATCACCAAGTAAGAAAGAAAGGGAAGCATTTTTAAGGTAAGCCAGACCACCGGAAGAAGCCTCATAACCGAACCGGGGAAGATGTACTCGCAATGGTCAAGGATGTGAAAGTAGTATTTGGAAAGGGACAAGGCAGCGAATCTATTCCCAAAGATGCTAAGGGACACGCACCCATGTGGAAGAAGAAGTCCATCTTCTGGGAGCTACCCTATTGGCAAGTCCTAGAGGTCCGCAACGCAATCGACGTGATGCACCTGACAAAGAATCTTTGTGTGAACCTGTTAGGATTCATGGGTGTGTACAGGAAGCCAAAGGATTCACTTGAAGCACGCTAGGACTTGCAGGGCATGAAAGAATGAGACAACCTTTATCCAGAGAAGACAGATGATGGACGTCATTACTTAAGTCCTGCTAGCTACACGCTTAGCAAAGAAGAGAGGGACAACATGTTCGAATGTCTAAGCAGCATCAAGGTCCCATCGGGATTCTCCTCCAATATAAAGGGTATAATAAATGTGCCAGAGAAGAAATTCCTAAACTTAAAGTCCCACGACTGCCACGTGCTTATAACGCAATTGCTTCTAGTTGCTTTAAGAGGAATTCTACCTCCACATGTACGTCTAGCCACCGTGAAGCTATGTGCATTCCTCAATGCAATTTCTCAGAAGGCAACCAATCCAGTGGAACTAGCTACTCTACGGAATGATGTGGTTCAATGTCTTGTCAGCTTTGAGTTGGTGTTCCTTCCATCCTTCTTTAATATCATGACACACCTCCTAGTTCATTTGGTGAAGGAGATTAGTATTCTTGGACCTGTGTTCTTACATAACATGTTCCCCTTCGAGAGGTTTATGGGAGTCTTGAAGAAATATGTGAAAGTCCGTTCTATGCCTGAAGGAAGCATCGCCCAGGGCTATGGAACAGAGGAGGTCATTGAGTTCTGTGTTGACTTTATTCCTGACCTTGCCCCGATTATCGTTCCTGAATCACGACACAAGGGGAGACTCAGTGGTAAAGGAACTTTAGGGAAGAAAACATATATCAGCATGGAAGATGATTATTTCAATAAAGCACACTACACAGTTCTTCAGAACTCATCATTGGTGCATCCGTACATCGAGATACATAAGGAGTTCTTACGATCCAAGTTTCTAGGGAAGACTAAAGCTTGGATTAGGCATTAGCACATGGAAAGTTTCAGTGGTTGGTTGTGAAAAGAATGTCAAGGCGATGACAATATTGATGAGCAACTGTATTTGTTGGCTAGGCAACCATCGTGGCATATCCTCGCGTACCAAGGGTAACAGTCGACAAAGAGTATGGAATGACAACAGTGGACCTCAACAATATTGGGTACAAAGACGAACCATTCGTCCTTGATGCCAATGTGAGTCAGGTGTTCTATGTGAAAGACATGTCTACAAAATCAAAGAGAGGAAAAAACGAAGACATCAACCCAATGATCAATGAGCCAAAGCGCCACATAGTTCTTTCTGGGAAAATAAATATAGTGGGAATTGAAGATAAGTCAGACATGTCAGAAGATTATGAAATAAATGTCCGAATTCCACCCTTCATAGTGAAGAAACATCCAAGCATCATGTTAAATGATGAAGACACTCCATGGTTACGACAAGATCATAACCAAGGGTCATACGTCAAGAAAAAATTCACAGTTGTGCCCGCATGATACAACGATGCATGTTTAATATATGTTTCAAATTTCACAAGTGTGTGACATAGTTTCAGAAAGTCTATATGAGATTCAAGAATTTATGACTAGTGTTTGATAAAACTTTCTCAAATGGAAAAATGAGCTATGTAACAATTGTAGATCTTGCTGAGATGATCAAACTTGGTATTCATAGTTTTTTCATCTGAGGTCATTTAGTGTCTCATTTGAGCAAGTTTGACCAAGTCAAATTTGGTCAAATGAAAAAACAATACTTTGACTCTAGTATTATGAACTCTAAATAACTTCAAATTGAAAAGTTTTGAATACCAAGTTTGTTAAACTCATTGATATCTACAATTGTTGTTTTGGTCAACTTTTCATTTGAGAAAGTTTGGATGGTTCAAATTTGTGATTTTTAAATTTCAACGCCTACAAACTAGTTTTCGGAACCCTAAATTGTCTCAAATTGAAAAGTTTTGAATACCATCTTTGTTCAGCTCATCAATATCTACAATCCTTATATAGGCTATTTTTTCATTTGAGAAAGTTTGAACAAAATGTAGTTCAAATTTCACAAGTGTGTGACATAGTTTTGGAAAGTCTATATGAGATTCAAGAATTTGTGACTAGTGTTTGATAAAACTTTATCAAATGGGAAAATGAGCTATGTAACGATTGTAGATCTTGCTGAGATGATCAAACTTGGTATTCAAAGATTTTCCATCTGAGGTCATTTAGTGTCTCATTTGAGCAAGTTTGACCAAGTCAAATTTAGTCAAATAAAAAAAGAACACTTTGACTCTAGTATTATGAACTCTAAATGACTTTAAATTAAAAAGTTTTGAATACCAAGTTTGTTAAAATCATCAAGATATACAATTGTTGTTTTGGTCAACTTTCCATTTGAGGAAGTTTGAATGGTTCAAATTTGTGATTTTTAAATCTCGACGCCTACAAACTAGTTTTCCGAACCCTAGATTGTCTCAAATTGAAAAGTTTTGAATACCAAGTTTGTTCAGCTCATCAAGATATACAATTGTTGTTTGGGTCAACTTTCCATTTGAGAAAGTTTAGATAGTTCAAATTTGTAATTTTTAAATTTCGACGCCTACAAACTAGTTTTCGGAACCCTAGATTGTCTGAAATTGAAAAGTTTTGAATATTAAGTTTGTTCAACTCATCAAGATATACAATCCTTATATAGGCCATTTTTTCATTTGAAAAAGTTGTAGAACAAAAATACTATATTTACTTTATTTTTATAGGTTCAACAAAAAAATCCTGTCAATTTTGGTCAAAAATCGAGAAAAAATTGAAACATTGACGTTACAATAATGTGATAATAAATTTTCTATCGAATAATATTAGTTTTATTAATTTTAAGTTACAAATATATTTTTGCATTAACAAAATACTTAGTATTAGTAACATTTATATTCTATATTCATAAAAGAAATTAAAAACTTTAGGTTACAAAATTTTCCTATTTACAATAAATAATTAGTTAATAAATAGTATTTTTTAAAATAAATATTGCAAAGTATTGAAGTTGCTATAGAATTAATTGATTAACCTAGTATTAAACAAGGAGAACAAAATCAAAATTCAGGCCTTTCCAATTACTCTGGCGGGCTGCCAAAATTTTCAGGCCTTCAGTCCCGGCCCAGGCCAGGAACCGGGACTAAAGGGTGGGCGGCAATTTCAGTGCCCACCCAAAAATATCTTTAGTCCCGGCTAGTAACACCAATCGGGACAAACGCCATTTAGTCCCGGCTGGTAAACCGAGCCGGGACTAAAGGGTTGGACCTTTAGTCCCGGCTCGGCTTACCAGCCGGGACTAAATGGCGTTTAGTCCTGGCTGGTGTTACCAGCCGGGACTAAAGGGTCCCGACCTATATATATCGAACGGTTCCTGTTCTGTTCATCTTCTACTTTTCGATCTACATGTCGATCATCGCCGCCACCGCCATCTTCGATCTCGCCTCCGTCGCCCAGCCCCGCCCGCCCGTCGAGCTCGTCTCTGCCGCGCCGCCGTCGTCATCTACCCCCGCCCGGCCACGCTATCCGCCCGGCCCGCATCGCGCGCCGTCTCTCCGCCGCATCCTATCTTCGCCGCCGCACCCGAGCCCACCCTCCGTCGCTGACCGCTTCTCGCCCGGCCTCATCGTCGAGCTCGTTTGTCGTCATGCTGCCAGCGTCGTCAAATCCCTCGCCTGCGGCCGTGCCAATCCGCCCAGACGATCTCGCCGTCTCAAATCAGACGTCAGTCCTCACGTGCGAGGTGCTCAGCTTCGCCCCGTGGCCGCCAACACGCCTCGCCTGCCCGCCATCCACCCCACTAAATTTAGCCTCAAGCTAGCTAGCTGCTCTCGACCATATTTTTTACAAAATTTCTAGTTTTTACATTATTTTTGATATATATATGTTAGATTAAAATGTCTCATTAAATTTAATTACTAGTTTATTTAGACAGTTTTTACATAGTTTTATATATATATGTTAGATTACAATATATTAAAATTTAATTAGTAGTTTATTGTTAGTTTTTTAGTTAGTTTTTAGATAGTTTTTGATATATGTTAGATTTAAATGTATTAAAATTTAATTAGTAGTTTATTGTTAGTTTTTTAGTTAGTGTTTAGATAGTTTTTGATATATGTTAGATTTAAATGTATTAAAATTTAATTAGTACTTTTTTAGATAGTTTTTTTAGATAGTTTTTTATTATAGTTTTTGATATATGTTAGATTAAAATGTATTATCTATTACTAGTTTATCTAATTTCATGTTAGATTTATTTAATTGGATTTAGTAATTATATATTCTATCTCTCTATATATATGTTAATTAGATTTAATTTTGATTTAGTAATTCTATCTGTGTTTATATGTTTATTATATTTAATTGGATTTAGTAATTATATATTCTATCTCTCTATATATATGTTAATTAGATTTAATTTTATTTTAGTAATTCTATCTATATATCACTTGGATATTTTATTAGTAATTCTATTTATATCACATGCATATCTAGAGAGAGATTCTATATGTATACATATGTACTTAATTATTTCTATGTGTATATACACATGTACTTATTTCCATGTGTTGAGAGAGAGAAAATTGTATCTAGAGAGACATTCTATGTGTTATCACATGCATATCTAGAGATATATACATATGCACTTATTTCTATGTGTTGAGAGAGAGAGAGAAAATTGTATCATTCTATGTGTATATATACATGTACTTATTTCCATGTTTTTGGATCAAAAGTGTTTTTAATTCGATTCCAAAACCTATACCTTATTATTGTTTATCCTTATCAAATATTATGTGTTATTATATTTAATTCGATTTAGTAATTCTATATGTGTTATCACATGTACTTATGTTATGTGCCATAGTAATTCTATCTATGTGTTATTTTGAAGATACAAATGGCTGCTCCAGATGATAACTTGAATGATGACATAATGGCGGATATTATCAACGTCGGCACCAATGAGGATGTAGATGACACAAGTCAGTATTTTGCTGATTATGAGGATATCCTGAATATCCCGGTGGTTGAAGATCAACAAATTGTCGCGCAAGAAAATACTGGCGAGGTATATTCGATTATCTATCATCTCTTATAGATGCATGCGTACGTATATTTGTTGTTAATCGTTGTATTTCTACTCATGTAGCCGGTCTCTGGATCTACATCAACCACCGACAAGAGTAGGAAAGTCCGAGGGCCAAAAAAGCCATTAGAGGGCCGTTTCATAATATCAGAATTCGACACCGACACCGGCAAACCATTGGGACCACATGCTCAGACATATGTCAATCAATGTGGGGTCATTATAAGAGATAGGATCCCAGTTACTGCTCATGAATGGAAGCAAAAGATATCCGCTCCTAATGTTAGTTTTGTATCTGATCGTGACAAGAACCTAGCTTGGAGAGATATCACTCAGCATTTCACATTATAAGCAGATGATGCTTTGAAGGAGCTAGTGAGGGATTGGACAATGAAGAAGATGGCAACATTGTTCCAGAGTTGGAAGAAGACATTGTATAAAAAGTTTATCTTGAAGAATGGTACGCCGAATTTCAATGCTAAGGCGTTTGTCAAGTTGGAGTCCCATTGGGATGACTTCGTAGAATACAAGACATCTCAAGAGAGTGAGGAACGTATGATGAGGAATCAGCAGAATGCCCGATAGAAGCAATACCATCATCGCATGGGATCAGGTGGTTATAGGAGTGCTATTCCCAAGTGGAAGAACCTAGAAGCAGAGATTACTGCCAAGGGAATCATACCTAAAACAATAGAGAAGAACTGGCCTCAACGCATGAAGAATTGGTTCTACGCTCATGGGGGAAGCCTAGACCCAGACACTGGCAAGCTAATTTTTGGCCAAAAAAATTGAGAGAGCAACACAGAGACTAGCTCGTGCTAGGGAAGAAGCTGATAGTGGTGTTTTAAAGCCCAACAGAGAGAAGGATGAATTGACATATGCCCTAGAGAATCCCAAACACGGTGGTCGAACAAGAGGCTATGGGGTGGTTCCGTGGCTACAAGCATTCCCGGCAGACAAGGATACCTACAGAAGCCGCCAGAAAAAGAAGGATGAGGAGGCAGACCGAATCCGTGTATTGGAGCAATTTGTTAATGAGTCACGATAAGCATTGCTTGAGTCACGTGAACGAGAAAAATCTCTTGAGGCAAGAATGCAGGAGGAGATCAAGAGGCAAGTGCAACTAGCAATGAGTCAAATGCAATCGCAATCAATGCCGGGAGTCACCATTAGCCCCGTTGGTCAGATGAAAAGCAGTTGTGCTTCCATGGAGCTGCCAGTTATTCAAGGTGACGCTGGGTTGCGCTTCCCGGTTGATGACATTACCGAGCCTCTAACAACATGTGAGCTGCACATTCCAGATGGTAATAATGCATCAATCATGGTGGTTGTTTGGGTTGTATCTCTAATGGACCGAACGAAGACACCAAGAATCCATGGGTCAGTTATTCAACGTGGATATGCTAGCGTCTCGGTCGATAGAGTGCTCAAAGGTTACAGCAATATTCCTCTTGACATTGAAGGCAGTGATGGGGAGAAGACACTAGGAGAAACAGAGAAGACATTTATTCCATGGCGCAAACGCTTCATCATCATTCCTGGGGCGCCACCGCTTCCCCTACCTCACCCTAGGTACGAATGAAAGTGAATGAAATATTATTTTCCATTAATTTTATATTGGCTTCAAAAATAATTGACCCACAACTTGTTTTTGTAGCAGGGTCTCCTCTAGCCTAACCCAATCATTCATTCCCCATCTCATCACAGCGTCGTGGGGGGCGAGACGACTTCATCCCCACGGTGATCTCCAACTCCTACACTGGCCCCATCGCACCCACAACGATCTCCAACTCCTACACCGGCCCCATCGCCTCCACAACGATCTCCAACGCCTCCACGCCGGACTCCAACACTGGCCTCATCGCCTCCACGCCGGTCTCCAACACCGCCCCCACCCCCTCCACAGCGACACACTACAAAGACGTCTAAGGTCCCGACGGCAAAGAAGACCCAAAAAAAAAGAGTTATTTCTCAAGAAATACTTCCTGAAAAGACTGATGAGCAAATAGCAGCTGAAGAAGACAAAAAAGTGAAAGATTTTTTTATAGATATCCAAAAGCAGAGACAAGCGAAGCTTAAGGAGAAGTCGTACTTTTACATACCACGAGATCAGCTGAGGCAGAAGGTCGAAGCTCACAAGAAAAAGATGCTTGAAGTTCGTAAGCCTCCGCCACTATCAGACTATGACCGCTCCCTCGTGAAGTCACATGATGCACATAAGAAAAGGAAAAGAGCATCAGGGAAGGATGTCCCACAGCTCGGACAACAGAAGCAACCAATGTAAAATCTTGTTGTTGCTAATGAATATGGTTCCAACATAGAAGTCTATCGACCAAACAACTCTAGAGAAGTGTCGGTTCAAGAATGCAAGACTGAATGGTTGAAACAAAGGGTCATGCAAAAAGACCATTTGAAAGCAGTTCAAGAGTCAATAGCAGGATTTCTTCTAAAAAAAGTGCTAAATCCCAACGACAAGTTCTACTTTGATCCTAAGGAATAAATGTTGTAAATTAAATGTTTATTGATATCGTTATTTTCGAGAACAAGATTATGAAAGTGTTGTATATATACATATATATCTATAATATATATAGTTTCATACTTTATTCGAATATAATAATGCTCGAGATGAGAATTAGATGTAATTATATGTGTGCATGTATTTATATTAGCAGCGTAGAATACGTACATAAAAACATATTATATATTAAACAAATATGTGTAACTGAACTGAAAACAAATTAAACAAAAAAAAGAAAAAGAAAATGAACCTTTAGTCCCGGTTGGGGTTACCAACCGGGACTAAAGGGTGCGGCCATGTTTGCTCGGCTGGAGGGCCTTTAGTCCCGGTTGGTAACACCAACCGGGACTAAAGGTTCCTCTTTAGTCCCGACTCGATGACCCGGTACTGAAGGTTCCACCTTTAGTCCCGGGATCGTTGTCCCGGCGCGGTAACCGGGACTAAAGGCCGTTACCGTCCGGGACAACAAGGCCATCCTGTAGTAGTGTATAGTTATCATAAAATTATTAATTATTATTTCTTCAAGGAACTAATCCATATGTTTTTACATATTTTTCTTTGTATGGCACCTCTATATATTTTCAATATGCAATTACTTCAGAAACCTTACCATTAATCATGGTGGCTCTTGTTACATCACATTCATCTACCTTATGAAGTTATGAATTTAAATTTTGATTTTTCAAATTTTATTCTTATTGATTGCTATGGATTTTTTCACTCCTCATATTAAGTTGAAACTCTTATGCTTATTGTATATTTCATTAACTCTTCTTTTTGCACTTTTTAAAATAAGGATTTTAGATCGTAGAGTATGTTCTTAAGTACTACAATAGCATGTGCCATTTTTTGAAACATGCACCATATCGCTTAAGATAAGTCATAAAGCTTGAAGTGAGATCTCAGATTGAGGTAGCAATGCTATATCCTCAAGAGAATTTTAATACTTAAACTTTATAATGATCAACTTTTACTCTAAAGTATTTTAGTGGTCACCCACACTTCTCAAGATGATTGAATTTTACTATAAAGGAATCATATTTGCAGTTATGGTTATACTATCAACATAGACATATCACATATTTAGTTAAATACATAAACATATATCTAAAGCAACAATCTATATAAATTGTATTTTATGGTTACTAGTTTTAAATAATTTGTTAGAATCTTTAATATATGAGTTATTAAGAAAACATTTTTTATATGATGAAACATAACATATGTATTTTATTGCCCATGCATGTTGGCACCACACATATGTTTACTTTAATCAAATCTTACTGTACTAATATTGATAGAGGTGGGGGTAATGTAGAAACATATACACGCTCTATTTGTTATCTAAACTTTTTTTGGTAATAGGAGATGTTGCTAATTTCGATGCAAATTTGGGGGGTATTTAAATTTTCTAATAATTAGAAGAAAACTGAGTTATGTAATTTTTCTAGTACTCTTTATTTTGTATTAAAAAATTCCCTTTTATTAAAAAGAGTCCATATCCTAGTAGTATTGCTTTCCACTTAAGTTGAAACTTGGCTTGCATCCTGACACTAAACAGGTTGAATTAGTTATATCATAGGATTATATGCGTGTACTATTATTTGTATATCATAGAGCGCATACAATTAAATTAATAATATTAATATGACCCATAGAAATGGCCCCTATTTCCAAGGGCCGCTGATGTTCCTATCACCCATAGAAATGGCCCCTATTTCCAAGGGTAGATGGTATTTCATAGCTTCCTACTTGCCCCTTAGACGTCTCTTGATGCATTTTCTTGATACAGCCACCTCTAGAACACTAACTAAAGAAGTAGAAGATTAAGAAGCAGCGAAATTTAATCACCAAGGAAATTAACAGTCGGAGCATCTCGCATCATCGTAGATCAATGCACGTTGTCCGACTTGAGCGTCCCTAAGATAGTGACAAGTGCAGCAATAGCGGAGATGACAGCGGCTATGGTTTTCATGTTCCTCTACACAAACGCATGCACCTGCCACCTTGCACTGGTCCCCATCTGACACATGACCACGTAGCTGTAGATCTTGTCGTGGATGTGAACTAGATATATAATAGTACCACCAACTATATGCATGGGTGCAAGAATATATCAACGATGTCTTATATAATCTGACATGACAACAATAGACGACAGTTGATCTGCCACACAGGAATTGAAGCTCTATAAGTGGGGAGTCGACTAGGCTCTTCATCATGCCCTGCTGTAAGTTTTTCTTTCCCTTCTCTCTTGGTTGTCTCTGAGTCACCACTATTTTGTGTTTGTAATTAACATGACATTGCCCTTTTCTCGTATGGTAGCTAGTAGTTTCACTGTGATCTTTGTATAGATCTTTTTCATCTAATAGTTCCAACTTTTTGTACAGTACTCTTCATCTGACTGATTGGAGCATGGAGCCGCCAGCTGCAGCGTGGGTACCTTTGGACCTTCAACGGTCGAACTGGACCATGGAATATGCAGGATGGGCTCCTGGCTACCCTGTGGAGTCAGAGTCCACTGAGACATTTGATAGAAGCTGGCTCCAAACATCTAGCGGACGGCAGATGGTTGAGCATGCTGCAGCCACAGATGAGGATTCCATTGACAAAGCAGCACAAGAGTTTGAGGCTTATTTTCAAAATATGGGAGTGAAGGTCCCAATCAATCCGATTCATGTGTTTGAGGATGCAGCACGTGAGTTCAAGGTTGATATCGACATGATGAAGATGAAGATCCATATGTACCCTCCAAGCATCAAAGATTTTGATAACAAATTCTTTACCGTCCCGAGGTTGGTGGCCATTGGGCCTTACCACCATGGCCAGAACCAGCTCAAGCAGGCGGAGAAAGCGAAGTATGTGGCTGCCTACCACTGCATCATGGAGTCGGGCCACTCAGTACAAGACATGTATGATGCCGTTGTCTCCGCCGCATATGATGCCCACAGCCTATACGACAAGGATGTGATGGCAGGCATCAGCGAAGACGACTTCCTTCATATGATGTTCTATGATGCTTGTTTCTTGGTGCAGTACTTTGCTTGTACCACGGATGGTTGTGGCACCATGGACCCATCGTTGCGTGGCTTCTTCGACTTCAACCGCAAGGCAATCCGCCATGACATCGTGCTGCTCCAGAACCAGATCCCCTGGTGTGTGGTAGAGGCTGTCTTGAGGTTCAGGCCCGTGGATTTGAAGGCCTTCGTCGCGTTCTGGAAACAGTACCTGCAGGACCGCCAGGTTCTCGGCGAAAAGCCTCTTGTGTTGGATGATAGCTTCGAGCCACCGCATCTCCTCGGCCTCCTTCGGTTCTACATTGTGGGAAAAGGCAACACCAAGCCACCCATTCAAGTGAAAACCAAGATGATATCATTTTCTGTGAGTGCCATTGAACTAGCTGAAAACGGCATCAAGCTCAAAGCCAATGAAGAAACAACGGAGCTCATCCACATGGGCGTCAACAAGAGAGGGATCTTCGCCGAGCTCTCCATGGCGCCGCTGTCGCTGGACGACGAACGTGCCAGCTTCCTCATCAACATGGCGGCTCTCGAGCTGTGCACGACCTCCAATTTCCAGGATGCTGAGCCCGAAGACTCTGCCGTCTGCTCGTACCTTCTCCTCCTCTCCCTGCTTGTTCATAGGGAGGAGGACGTGCAGGAGCTGCGGACAAAGCATCTCCTGCAAGGAGGAGCAGGGCTGATCAACAAGGACGCTCTTGCATTCTTCACGAGACTTCAGAGCCTGCCCCTACGTGGATCCAACTGCTATGTCCGCATCATGATGGAGATTGAGAAGTACAAGGTCAATAGGCGGATGCAGATCAAGGTCCAAGCGTTTTTTTACAAGAACAAGAGAACCATCTTCGCAATATTCTCCGTAGTTGGTGTACTTGTCAGTATCTTAGGCACACTCATGTCTCTCAAAAAGCGTTCTACGGTTTAGGTGCCTATTGTTGGTGGAACTGTAGGTGGACGGCTCCAATCCCTCAGGGCTCGTTTGGGTACACCCATTCCCCATGGGATCGAAGGGGATTGAGGAGGAATTGAACTAATTTCCACTCAATCGCCTCGAAGCCCCACGGGGAACGATTGATCCAAAGGGGCCCAAGAGTTCAAATAATGCTGATATGCACCTACGTAGGTGATTGATTGAGTTTAACTGTTATATATGTTGAGGCGCGGATGCTATATACTTTGTTCCTCAGAAAACTTCCATGTATTTAAATACCATTTTTATAATGAAATGTTGGAGCTATCTCTTGTTGTTCAGTTGTCTTGTGTCAGTATTGTCTATATGCCTGTTCATCATGGTTCATGGAATTCGGAACCTAGTTGTATAAGGGATTGGTTATATTTACATGGTGTTTTGGTATACTGAATTTCCTAAGATTTGGCATTGCATTACTCTTCTTTGTCTACAGAAAGTTTAAACACCTAGCGAGGCCTAGGTGACGTCTAGGAACTGACTAGCTGCTAGGCAGAGTCTATCCAGTGCCTACAGTAAATTTTGAAATAGTGCCTGTAGATACAGAATCTGCTTTGTACAATAATGACATACTGGCACACCACCGCACCTGCCCGGCCTGATCTTAATTGCTCAAAAACTTGTCCCAATTAGGTTATAACACTAGTCCATCAACCCATGCTCTCACATGGGCTACATTTTAAAATAATCCCTTCATTCGAAATTATAAGACGTTTTGACTTTTCTATATATAATATTTTTACTATATATCAAGGCAGTACATGTAAGTATGTATCAAAACCTATATAAGAAAACTCAAAACATCTTATAATTTGGAATTGGGGCTGACTAATAAAGAACTACTTATATTAAATCATATGTTATTTCTCGTTGTTTATTTTCTAATATAATAGACATGATAGATACTCTGTAGACTATATTTAGTTATCATAAACTTATTAATTACTATTCTTTTTAAGAAACTAATCTATATATTTTCATCCATATTCATAGTTTTCCTTTGCATGACACCTCTATATATTTCAAACATGCAATCACTTTGAAATCATACCATTAATCATGGTCGCTCTTGTTGCATCATGTATCTTATGAAGTCATGAACCAAAATTTTGATTTTTTAAATTTTATTATTATCGACTGCTAGGGATTTTTTCTCTCTCCTCAAATTAAGTTTGAAACTCTTGAGCTTATTGTATCTTCCATTAACTCTCCTTTTTGCATTTTTTAAAATAAGAAGTTTAGGTCATAGAGTATGTTCTTAAGTACTAAAATAGCATAGGCCATTATTTGAAACTTGCGCCATATCACTTAAGATAAGTCATAGAGCTTGAAGTGAGATCTCGATAGGGGTTAAACCTTGTAATTATCGATTTTTTACTCTAAAGTATTTTAACAGGCCAGAAAATATAGCCACCAGTGGTCTCCTACACTTCTCAAGATGATTGAATCTCCCTATCAAGGAATTATATTTGCAGTTATGGTTATACCATCAAGATACACATGTCAAACATTTTAGTTAAAATACATGTTTATAACTAAATAACAATCAAATAAATTATATGTTATGGTTACTAATATGGTTTTACATAATTTGTTAGTATCATTAGTATATGAGTTGTTAAGAAAATATTTTTTATATGATGAAAAATAACAATGTATTTTATTGCTTATGCATGTTGGCACGGTATGTATATTAACTTTAATTAAATCTTACTATATTAATACTGATAGAGGTGGGGTAATATAGAAATATATATATGCTCTATTCGTTATCTAAATAATTTTTTGGTTATAGGAGATTTGATAATTTAGATGCAGCTTTGTGGGGGTATTTAGTTTTTATAATAATGAGATGAAAATTGAGTTATGTAAATTATCGATCATAATAAAGGACGTCAACAATTAAATACAAATTTAGGTCTACTTTAGATAATGCTTCTTAAAAACATATGTGGGTAATACAATTTAGAGTCATGAGTTATTTTATATTATTTGACAAAATAGTTGTGGGGATATGACCCCCGGTATCTATAGGACAAGATATGGGCCGCACCATCATATGTGGCCCAACCCACAAGATCAAGGCTTGCGGCGCACGACACTAGTCGGCGTGCATCGCAAGGCTACATGAAGATATGATTTATTGTATAATACCAAATAGGATATTTTTCTTGTAACCCTACTCCTCCAGAGTATATAAGGAGAGGCAGGGGTCCTCTAGACGACACCTCATTCATCGCCATACGGATCCTTAAGCTTAGCCTAAGGCATCTGAACACACGCAATATCATACGATAGCCATTACAAACTAACAGACCACAGGAGTAGGGTATTACGTCGCACTGATGGCCCAAACCTGTCTGACTCTGGTGTCTCTGTTGCCTTCTTATTCTGGATTACGCGCATCTCTGCCGATCAATCTACCTTCGTAGGATACTCCTCGGAGGACTGCCGACGATATTCTATCGACAGTTGGCGCGCCAGGTAGGGGTGTGCATGCTGTTTCCATGATGAACAAGATGGTACGATTTCTGAGCTCTCTGTTCTCCCCAAGCGCGGCCAAACCTTCACGGTTGGTTCAATCTCCTAGTTCATCAATGACAACGGTGATGGCGAGATCGTCGAGCCGGTGTAGAACTCTACTGCGTCGATTACGCCTACGCCAGCAGATCCGATCTCGGAACCACCTCCGAGGTCATCTTCATTAGCAACTCATCGGTCGCTCTGTCGCTACCCGAGGAAGCAAATCGACAACGATGACTTGACAGTATCTATCGATCAGATCCAATCTGCCCGGGCCCCATCAGCATAGCCGTAGAGATGGCGCCTTAATGGCCCTTTCCTTTGGGCTCACCAGCATCGCTGCCTCCTACCAAGGCGCTCTAAGGGACAAATTCGCCGACCAGATTGGAGACATCTATCCTCTCGCCGACCAGACTAAAGATAAGTACCTTCTTATATGTGCATTTAATACAACTTTCTCCTCGCCATGCTTCTCCAATTATTATTTCTCCTGTTATTCTCCATAATTAAATGTCTCCATGTTTAATATCTCCGTGTTTAAGATGCTCCATGATGCAATATCTTCTCTGTAAACTTGCCGACCAGCCGCGTTCTCACTTGCGTTACCAGAAACAGCTCCGTTCTCGATCTCACTCCTACACGTGCATGAGCGTCAGCCCTCTGCGTTATGGGTGGTTGGCAGTGGCTCCTCGGCAACGCCTGTGCTCTTACGCGTACACGGTGCTAGCCACTCCATGCTATAGAGTTTGGGCTAGTTGGGGCTAGTGATACGATACAGAACCAACTGGCAAGAAGTTACTCATATTTAAAATATGAACACTTCATACAAACATAATGTCTATCTATTTTGCTCTGCTATCTTCATCACCGAGTTCATATATTTTTACATCATGTACTACCCATTCTACATATTTAGTGCAGGATCATCGTACTGGTGGTCGGACCACTTGGTACTCGGACTTCTTCGCCGATTAACTGGTCGGACCGCTAGGTTCATAGACTTCGTCGTCGACCAGTTGGTCGGAGTGCTCGGCGGTCACTTCTGCTCGACGCTCACTTCACCGCCGACTAGTTGGTTGGGCTGCTCGATGCTCGATTCTTCGCCAACCAACTGGTTGGATTATCCGTCGCTTCATCGACAGCTACGCTAGGGGCTCGTTAGCTAAGCTAGGGACTCCTCGGTGTTTGGATTGTTCATCGCTTTATCATTATACTTCGCTGCCGACCAGTTGGTTGGGATGCTCGGCGCTCGATTCTTCGCCAACCAACTGGTCGGATTGTCCGTCGCTTCATCGTTAGCTACGCTAGGGGCTCACCAGCTAAGCTGGAGACTCCTCGGCATTTGGATTGTTCATTGCTTCATCGTCAGACTTCACCGCCGACCAGTTGGTTGTGCTACTCGACGCTCGATTCTTCACCAACCAACTGGTCGGATTGTCCGTCGCTTCATCATCAGCTACGCTAGGGGCTCGCCAGCTAAGCTGGGGACTCCTCGGCATTTGGATTGTTCGTCGCTTCGTCCTCAGCCATGCTGGGGGCTCGTCAGCTAAGCTAGGGACTTCTCGGTGTTCGGTTTCTTCGTGCAAGCGTCACCCGCTAAGCTGGGGACTCCCTTGGTGGTCGGATTTTGCTACGTCTTATCGGTGTGCTGTCAAGTTACTCCATGCTATTCGGATCAGGGTGCTGATCTTTAGCAGCACGTCTGAGGTCTTGATACACACATGACAGATGACATTGGCAAGCTTACAGGCTTATTTTCTTTGACCCTGCTACAAGATTTATTTCTTTATCTTCTAGCAGGCTCGGGGACTATGTGGCTACACTTTACCAAGCGGTGAATGTGGTGCTCTTTTCTTGATTTACCCTTCTTATTGACTAAGTCATAGATAGTTCCTCGCAAACGGAGTCTAAGTGGCTACACTTCGCCTGGAGATTTTTCCAATCTTGAGCCCCTTACATCCTTCTAGCAAGCCTTACTTGGCTAAGTCCGAGATCGATTAAATTGTTAAATTGGTCGGCTCCTACTTTCACCACTCAGGTCACCAGTTTAACTGGTCAGCTCCTACTTTCACCGCTCAAGTCACCGGTTACACTGGTCGGCTACGACTTTCACCGCCCAGGTCACCAGTTTAACTGGTCGGCTTCGATTTTCACCGCCCAGATCACCAGTTTAACAGGTCGGCTTCGACGCTCACCGCTCAAGTCACCGGTTACACTGGTCGGCTACGACTCTCACCGCTCAGTTCACTAGTTAAACTGGCCGACTTTGACTTCCACCGCTCGGATCACCGGTTAAACTGATCGGCTTCACGTTAAACTGCTCGAACTTGTTCAAGACAGTGTTGCTCCAAGGATACAAGGCGCTCGAGGACAAACTGTGAAGATATGACCCCCGGTATCTATAAGACAAGACATGGGCCGCACCATCAGATATGGTCTAGCCCACAAGATCAAGGCGTGCGGCGCACGGCACTGGTCGACGTGCACCATAAGGCTACATGAAGATATGATTTATTATATAATACCAAATAGGATATTTTCCTTGTAACCGTACCCCTCCAGAGTATATAAGGAGAGGCAGAGGTCCTCTAGACGGCACCTCATTCATCCCCATACAGATCCTTAGGCTTAGCCTAAGGCATCTGAACATACGCAATATCAAACGATAGCCAATACAAACCAATAGACCATAGGAGTAGGGTATTACGTCGCGCTGACGGTCCGAACCTGTCTAACTCTTGTGTCTCTATTGCCTTCTTGTTCTGGATTACGCGCATCTCTACCGATCAATCTACCTTCGTGGGATACCCCTCGGAGGACTGCTGACGATATTCTATCCACAATAATAGAAGTGTATAATTATTTAGAAAATAGTATAGAACCAATAGCTACTATAATTATCGATGGTGATTAGGTTATACCTAAAATGTTTCTAATTTTTATAAGAATTTTTAGGATTTATCTTTTGTTTTCATATCAAGTCTTGATAGGATTAACATGATGGCTCCGGTGGGGACTTCTAGTTAGAATTTCTAGTATTTATCCTTTTCTAGTGGGACGTGTAATTAGTTGAAGTCTAGTCTTAAGATATATAAACTCTTGATACTACCATTTTTGTGACTTGGTAAATCTATAGTTCATCTTTTAAATTTTAATCAAGTTGTTGCAAAATTTTCACATGTTATAGAAATTCTAGTATTCTTTATCTTTCATTGAAAAATTATTTTTTATTAAAAAGGTTCTAGGTCCTAGTAGTATTTTTTCCACATAAGTTGAAACTCGGCTTGCATCCCAACACTAAACATGTTGAATTTATTTATCATAGGATTATATGCGTATAGTTATTTATATATTATAGAGTGCATAAAATTAAATGAATAATATTGATGGGACATAATGTTTCATTAAAAATGTATAAACTTATTCAAAATAATTACTTATGAAATTTATTATCGTGGAGTATTAATATAAAATGTTTTTGCTACATGGTTTATTAAGTGAACATTTTTCCATGTTTCATAAGTCATCAAAATAAATATTTGTCCTAATATATACATGTTTATTTGATATACATGGTGGAACACAGTAGTATAGTTATTTTATATCATATTTTATGGATATTGAGATTTTATAATAGCATATATAATACTTTTATGTATAGATTTTAGAGATTTTTTGTTTATTTTTTATAATGGCTAAGGTACATATAAATAAGGTAATACACAACGACGTATATGGATAGGTTAAATACAAACCCAGAATATTACTTTGCATTATCTTACATAACGATAAAGGTGGATAATTTATAAAACCATAAGGAGGTATTCAAAATTAGTTTTCATAATGGTAGATGTCGGTAACTTAGATACAAAGATAGAGGATTATTTTAAATTATTTTCATAATAACAAATTTTGGTAATTCTTATGGAATGTTAGGGGGTTATTTTAAATTATGTCTTCCAATGGTCGAGGTGGGTAATTTAGATGCATATTTAGGGGTTATTTTGAATTATTTTTCATAATGGCATATGTGGGTAATTTATTTATAAATATAGGGGGTTATTTTGAATTATCATTTGTAATGGCAGAGGTGTGTAATTTATATGCAAAATTAGGGGTTACTTTATGTATTTTTCATAATGCCAGTGGTGGATATTTTTTAATAAAATATAATAGATCTAATGACTGTTATTGATGATGATGATTAGAGTCTACCAAATCAAAGGACGGATGTTTCTGATTATTGTGAGAATTTCTAGGATTTATCTTTATTCCTAGCGCGTTTGGGAAGAATTAACGTGGTGCCTCCTTTGGGGTCTCTAATTAGTTATAGTAAGATAAGATTGTTTAAGTATACTTTTATCTCGATAATGACACTTACTCCCGCATGGTTGCTGTTATATATAGTACTCTCCATCGCTTTGTATAAGATGTACAGGTACGACCAACTACATTACTGTATGCCGTATGCCGTATGCACTCATTAGATTTTGTAACAAGTTGTTCTTTCATAACGGCGGAGAAGGCTTGAAGAAAAGGCAATTAATTGGAAGGCAACACCAGTGATCTGGATCTGTAAATTAGACTCGAGATTCTTGGATACCGAGTGACCAATCTTAGTATCTTACATGTTCCTTTGCCAACCGACTAATATATAGACAACACTGTCAAAACACACTGGCCAAAGAATCTCAGAAGATTATAGGATGGTGAAAACATTATAGGACCAGGCGGCTCATACAGGCAGCTCAGTAGCACACCGTACCCTTCGTTATGAGCAAATAAAAGTAACGCGATGATCCTCCTAGCTGCTCGCTCACATAAAAACAATTAATGTAGTTATTAAAATGTAATCAATATTTACAAAGAGGCCACATGGCATTAACATAAAGTAGGAATTAGCAGTGACGCTACAACACAGAGCGACGATTCAATTTCCTTTGGCAGTCGAGCTAGAAAATTGTAACTCCCGTCGCAGCCCCACCATGATTCATGATAGAACGTTGCCATGGCTAGGCCTAGGACCATCACCGCAGCACAGCTAGTTAGTCGCTGTCGGTGTTTTGCAGATCGACTAGTGAATTTATACTGGTTTAGGACGGAGCTCTACGTCCAGTCTCAGAGATGATCGAGTGCGTATTCCTCGGTTGAATGCTCTGAAGTTCTTACAATGGGAGGTGCAAGAATGGTGGAAGAGATAGAAGAGTGGAGCTAGAGCTAGGAGATGAACTGTCTGAATGAGAGTTTCGAGAGTCAGATGCCTATGGAAGGGTGCCCTGACTCCCCTTATATAGAGTCCGGGGCCAGGTCACATACAAAGATGGAGGTTCTCCCGACCGAGGGGTCATGAGACTGTGGGGAGGACCTAGCTAACTTGGCTTGCAAGAAATGCCATCTTGTCTTGGTGTAGCGCACGTCCGGGCGTGGTTGTCGTCATGGTCTTGTGCCACGTCGCGGCATGGTGTGGTGTGGTGCTGCTGTGCCGGTTATGGCGGCACTGTGGGTACGATGGTGGTTCACCAGCCATCCTGTGCGATATGGTCTAACCGTGGCCTTCGTCATTGCCCCCTGATCTTCCGGGGGTGTCGTACATAAGTTGGTAGCTGCCCCAGGTCGTCGATCATCTTGTTGCTCGTGAAGCCGGTGGCCACGATCCCAAGCTCTGGGGTCGTGGCCTTCGTTGGCTTAGATGGCCTCTAAAGTCAAGGCCGCTATCGTGGACCCCATCCCGTAGTGGGTGGGGTCATATACCTTTCTTGTCAGACCGTATTTGGATGGTGGGTCACCGTACTGGCCGTCACTGCTCGGCGGTGTTGTCCTGTCTTCGCTGCGTGGCGCAGGGATAGCATCTGATCGGGTCGAGGGGAGTGTTGTCCCCTCGGTCCTTGCGGGGTCAGTGCAGCGTGCCTGCTGTTGTCAGAGCAGGTGCGCTTGGCAGAGCTCGATCCCTCCTCGTTGTTCCCAGGGGTCGGGACGGAGGAGAGAGGTCGTGAGGCATTGCACGGCGTGCGGTGAAGGCAGAGGGAAGGGATCGTGGTGGACCCCTGCCTTAGTGTTTAGCCTAGGTCCACGTAGCTTAGCAGGGCCTCGATCGTTTGGTCTTATACTAGCTAGTGTATTGTGGGCCACCTGAGCCACTATCTAATCGATGCCTTGAGATACCTGGGGTATCGTAACCCCGACAGTAGCCCCCGAGCATTTTTGCGATCATGAAGTGATCATGAAAGCTTTGATATTTGCATGTGTTGAGTGCGGGTTCGTAGTCGTGGCTAGCCCGAGCTTCGGCGCTCGACCCCTTGCGAGCTAGTGTGTCAGTGTGCTGCGTACCGGGGGACGTGATCCAGACGAGGCCAAGTGGTCTTGTCGAAACTGTACAGACTCTACCTTTATGAAGATCTCGATTTCCCCAACCTCACGCGGGCATCTGACATTGGCTGTGACCTCCCGTGGTTCGCCACGTGGCATGGGGGTCTCAGGCTGCTCAGTCCACCCTTGGGCCTACAAATAGAGGCCTTCCTTCCATTTGAACTACTTGCAACCACGCTTGTGAACTTGCTCTTAGGCCTTTCGAAGGCTAAACAAGGAAGAGGAGAGAGAGAGAGTTCCCAAGCATGCGGCGCACTAGGGGTCAATTGCAATGGCGGGAAGCCAGAGTTGCCCCTTCCAACAACTGGTGCTGGAAGGAGAGGATATGCCATGGTGCGCACGCACTATGGAGATCATGCAACACCATCTTGGGCGAGATGGTTTCCCCCTGACTCCATGGCTCTCTGCTCGTGCCCTGGTGGTGCTCGTGAAATCCCATGGGTGCACGCTGAGGCGTCCTTGAGCTGGTGCGACCTCCGTGTCTCTCCCCGTGCTCTTGTGCTCTAGTAGTCTCATTGCTATGGGAAGGCTGACGTGGTGTTCTTTTCCACCTTGTCCTTCCATGCCAGTAGGAGGGGCTACCGAAGCATACTGGAAATGCCACCGGTGTGGTGGTTCTAGATTTGACTCCTTGTACGCGGCTTGCCACGCTTGTTTCTGAGATTTGAAAAAGAGGGGCCTCTTTTCCATGCTATTAGTTTTGAGGTTGTTACGAGCCCCTGAGCTTTGTAGTCGGGGTCAGGCTCGATGGTCTGGGGCTACAATTTAGAGCGAGTTGATGACTCTTCTCTACGCGTGGCGGTCAGGTCGATCCTTGCTTGAGCATCTTTCACGTGACCATGCTTCTATCTCGTTTTGAGGTTTTCCTATAGTGGTTGGGTCATGGCCGCTTTTCCTGGTGGCAGCACGGTCCGAGATGCCCTCGTCAGCCGAGGATTGCCGCTTGGTCTCGAAGCATTCCTTGCCATGTGTAACTGGGGCGTGGTCTACACAAGTTTTAGCACCTTCCTTGAGGGGGTGCCCCTGCAAGCTTTTTAGCCATTGGCCCAGCTAATCTCCCGTAGCAAGGCTGCTAGCCTCCACTGGTCCATGAGATTCTAGGATGGTTATGGGCCAGTGACCCGAGATGTAGGGAGGAGCTGATCATGGCGTGGCCTCGACCCTTGGCGGGGTCGCGTGGACCCTGCTCCTTCCTTTCCCGATGCCCTTTTCGACCCCGAGGGGTCGTGATGCCTAGTCGTTTGGCACATTTGGTTTTGCCCCACGTGGGGAGAGGCTTGTCCACCATAACCACATTGTTGGAGCAGTGTGCCTCATCGAGGTCAATGGGTAATTCGAGTGGGACCCAATATCCTCCCCAATAGATGTGGAGTTTGGTTGTGCCTCGTTGAGAGACGTCCCATAAATCATTGGCCGTCAAGAACGTCGGTCCCCAACCGCCTCCAAAGTGGCCAGAGGGCAAGATGCCTCCCACACAAATGGGGTCAACCTGGGCGATTTCAAAATGAACGACTCGAACACAAGAAGAGATGGTCACAAGGCTTCGCACCATCGATAAGAGCCGTTGGGGTCCATCTCATCCTGCCCTTACCTCTTTGTGGCCTCGAGCCCGTCTAAGGGCTGGCCCAAGGGAAGGTTTCCTAAGTACGACACGGGGTCATAGACGCGGCGGGCTACTCTACGCATGGACTTAGGGGCTCGCTGCCTCCTTGGTCACGGCATGACTTAATGGCGCCTGCCCGCGTGTGAACGTGTAACATGCCGCGCCACGCAGTTGCTGTGGCGCTGTGGCTTGTTTGCCGAGGGTCCGTCGAGCCTGTCCCAGTGTGGACTTTGCTTGGGCGTAGCTCGCATCCCTATATGCCACCACATAAATGACCCCATTAGCTCAAGTTCCCTTACCTTGTTCTTGCCTTCTATTGCTGTACGCTGCAATTGAAAGAGGGACGAAATGGAATCGAACTTGAGAGATTTACCTTGGAGGTGTGTTGCTGCTAGTGGCTATTCGGTGCCACTGCCCTCTATCATTCTTCCTACCCTCATCCTAGCGCCGTGCCTCGCATGCGTAATAAGATGAGTGAATGCGTACCTTTGATGTTGATGGAGGTGAGGCTGCTACGACTCGTCGATGAGGGTCTTTTCCCGCCGAAGGGGGTCGCCGGATGAAGGGACGCCGCCGGTGAGGTGCTCGCCAACCTGCGACCTGGGGAAATGGTGTCCTTCACCAATTTCCATTAGTGCGGGTTTGGGATTTCTTCAAGAGTATGAGGTCCAGCTGTAGCACCTTCCTCCCAATGTGGTGTTGCAGCTCGCAGGCTTTGTTGTCGTCTATGAGGCCTTCCTGGGGATAGAAACCAACAAAGATCTATTTCGGTGGGTCTTCGAGGTGAAGACCAGCAAGGTGCATGGCTCTGATGGCGGCGTGCTCTCCCTAGTGGGCGGAATGAACATCCAGATACGCCATGGGATCTCCCGCAGTTACCCGTGCCTACTGCTGAGGACTTCAAATTCTGGCTGGCTCGGGAACAGGTTTTATATTCGGGACGATGCTGTTGCCCCCCTCCCTCCCTTCTCCGGCGTCACGCCGGTGAGGTTGGCCTCATGGAGTTGGGGGTGCGATAGGATGTGGTCGTCAAAGGTGACCAAGATCATGGGGGTCCTCAAAAGCCGGGTGTTGGCCGGCTTAGACGGTGCCGCGGTCCTACGGACCATTGTTAAACAAAATGAGGGAACGAGATACCCTTATCGTGGGCTCTCGGTACATGTTAAATAGGCAGAGAACAGCTCCCTGCGTGGCCGCATACACCGGGTGTTGTTACAACAAACTCACATGCTAGATCTATCTACCTCCATACATTTGTTACATGCATGCGCACAGCTCAACAACCTGAGACCATGGCAACACCCTGGCCTATACAACGTACCTAGATATTGTTATCTTCAACATCCCCTCTCAATCTCAACCAGCCACTAGGTTGAGATTGGACCTGAATCTGTTAATCTTGGCCGCAACCACCGGTTTGGTAAACCCATCAGCTAGCTGGTCATCAGTATGTATCCATCGAATATCAAGTAGCTTTTGTGCTACTCTTTCCCTCACAAAATGGAAGTCTATCTCTATATGTTTTGTACGTGCATGAAAGACTGGATTGGCAGAAAGGTAAGTGGCACCAATGTTGTCACACCAAAGCCTAGCTTTGCTTTCATGGATGTGGTATTCTCAACTCCTCAAGTAATTTACGAATCCACATAACCTCAGTAGAAGCGTTTGCAAGTGACTTATATTCGCCTCAGGTTTCGAACGCGACACGACCGCTTGCTTCTTCGCAAGCACCAGAAATTAAATTCGGTCCAAGGAAAATCGCAAAGCCACCAAAGGACCTTCCGTCATCGAGGACACCCTACCCAATCAAAGATCGAAAAATGCACTCACCATTGTAGACCTGGATGAACTGATCTTCAACCCTAGCTTCGAGTTCCTTGTATATACCGAAGTATTCGTTTGATGAAGACTCCAGTGGAACTGAGGTCGGTGCATGAAGAAATTGACACACCTTGTTCACCGAAAACGATATATCGTGTCCGGTAAGTGTAAGATATTGCAATGCCCCAACTATGCTTCATGCCTCGTCGCATCCTCGGTTCAAGAGGTTCTCCTTCGGTCACACTCAACTTTTCAAGAGAGGAAAGAGGAGTGTCAATAGCTTTACACTTATGCATACCTGCACGCGCTGGGTAAAGACATCTGCCATGATACCGCTCTTGGGAAAGCTTGAGACCATCACCGAGCTTGTTTACCTCAATGCCAAGGAAGTAGTGTAGGTTTCCAAGATCCTTGAGAGCAAACTCTTGTTCCAAGTCCTTTAGTAATGCACCCGTCGCCTTTTGTGAGGAACTTGCCACTATAATGTCATCCACATATACAAGAACAAAGATAGTATGACCACCCTTGCTGTAGTAAAATAATGACGTATCTGCCTTTGAAGGTATGAAGCCCAAGGCTATCAACTTTGCACACAGCCTCGCATACCAAGCACATGGTGCTTGTTTAAGACCATAAAGAGCCTTCTCAAGCTTGCAAACAAACCGTGGTCGCCTTGGATCTGCATAACCGGGAGGTTGCCACATGTAGACCTCTTCTTCCAATATGCCGTGCAAAAAGGCATTTTGCACATCTAGTTGCCGAAGCGTCCAACCCCTTGACACGGCAATAGACAATATGAGGCGAATTGTTGCCGCCTTGACAACTGGGCTAAATGTATCCTCGTAATCAATTCCATAGCGTTGACGAAAACCTTTGGCAACGAGACGAGCTTTATACCTGTCAATGGTGCCATCAGCTTTCCTCTTCACCTTGTAAACCCATTTGCAGTCGATCACATTCTTGCCGTTAGGTGGTGGAACAAGCTGCCAAGTCTTGTTGTTCATGAGAGCCTTGTACTCAACATCCATGGCTCCTTTCCACTTAGGATCCTGAAGAGCTTCACTAACCGTAGAAGGTTCCTCAGTAACAGCTGCTGACATGCCCCAGCGTATCGTGCCATCCGTGTACCGCTTGGGTTGTCGGATGCCGTGTTGAGATCTTGTGGTAGGACGTGGCGGCGGTGGATCAGGCACAGGCATGGACGCGGATGCATCAGGCATAGAAGATCCGGAGCCACAAATCTCGCCTGTCAGCTCAACAGCAGGCGGAGCAGGCGGATCCACGGTCTGTTCTGGCGACGGATCGAGCTGTGCAGCCACACCGGAGCCGACAGAGTTGGTGTGAGAGGCAGTCCGCGCCTCAGCCGCAGACGATCCGGAGTTGGGGATGCGGACGAACGACAGCCCCGGCTCCAAAACGGGAGGCACCGATCCCGAGCTGGATGCGGTTGCAGTACCGGCCGCCGAAGTATCTTCGATCGTCGTGCTGTCGCCGCCCGGGAAACACATGAAATGACGACGGATCCGCACCGGTTCATCATCAGCTGGTCGCGCCGTTTGTGCATCAATCTCCACTGGATTTTTTTCTGCAGGTGCAGGACAAGCAGGAGAACTCGAATCCGGGTTAGTAGATACAATATCAGGACTATTTTGATCCAGTAAAATTGCATCCCCAAACGTAGAAGAGGGAGGCAAGAGGGAGGGTGGCGAGGGGGCAATCTCAAAGACGGTTTGAGCACCGGCGTTGGGGTGGAGATGGGCAAAGGGAAAAACATGCTCATCAAAAAACTATGTCGCGAAAATATAGACCACGACCTTCAGAGGGATCAAGACATTTGAATCCCTTATGAGAATCACTATAACCGAGGAACACACACCTCTTGGAGCGAAACTGAAATTTTTTGTGTTGTATGGTCAAGATTCGCCAAGAAAGCGCACTTAACGTCTGAAGGAATGAGTAGTCCGGTTTATGGCCAAGAAGGCGCTCATATGGCGTCTCATTACCAATAACCTTGGATGGGAGACGATTAATGAGAAATACGGCAAGAGGAAAGTCGCATCCCAAAATTTGAGCGGCATAGAGGCGTGCAAGCAATGAGAGACCAACTTCAACTATATGCCGATGTTTGCGCTCGGCAGAGCCATTCTGTTGGTGAGCATGTGGGCAAGAGACGTGATGATCTATCCCTATGCGCTGGAAAAAGGAGTTTAGGGTTTGATATTCCCCACCCCAATCAGATTGGACAGCCAAGATTTTACGTCCAAATTGTCGTTCAACTAGGCTTTGGAAATCACGAAAGCGAGCAAAAACCTCAGATTTATGACGCAAGAGATAAACCCAAGTAAATTTGGTGTGATCATCAATAAATGAAACATAATAATTGTTCTTCCCGACCGACGATGGTGCGGGACCCCATACATCTGAGAAAATTAAATCCAAAGGACTAGCTGAAACACTGGTAGAACGTGGGTAAGGAAGCTGATGACTCTTCCCACGTTGACACGCATCACAAATAGCATCTTTATTGGACTTGCAAAAGGGAAGACTATGACGATTGATGACTTGTTGGACGACGGTAGAGGACGCATGCCCTAGCCTAGCATGCCACACGGACTCGGACGGCTTGAACACACCAAGAGCTTGATTATTGTGCGAGGGTTTGAGGGGGTAGAGACCGCCTTCACACCTGCCGTGCAGCAGGGTTCTCTTGGTCCCCTGTTCCTTTACGAAAAAATCATTGGGATGAAACTCTAAGAAGGCATTATTGTCACAAGCTAAACGATTTACAGAAATAAGACTTTTGTGGGCTTGTGGCACATGGAGAATCTTATTAAGATGAATCTGACTACGTGGGGTATGCAAAGTACTGCGACCAATATAGCTGATATCCATACCTGACCCGTTGGCGGCATGCACCTGCTCGCCACCGTTGTACTTGTCGCGGAACGAGAGCTTCTCGAGCTCCCCGGTGATGTGGTCGGTGGCACCAGTGTCCAGGTACCAATTAGTGTCCACCCCGTACGAAGTCATGGCGGAGGACGCACTCTTCTGCGGTGGACCTGTGACAGAGGCATCAAAGCGCTTGAAGCAACGATGCGCCATATGCCCCTCCTTGCCGCAGATCTGACAGAAAACACCAGCGAGGAAGTTCTTGCCACGCTCGCCATTGCCACCGCGCCCGCCATTGCGGCCACGCCCAGGACCGCCCCTGCCGCCGCCACCGCGGCCGCCACGACCACGGCCGCCCTTGGCGGCGAGGTTGGCAGAGGAGTGGGAGCCGCCGTCACGGATCTCACGTCGTTGTTCATGGCTCACCAGCTGAGCCTGAAGTTCCTGGAGCGAGATGGGTTCAACACGATTGGACACGCTGGTCACAACCGGGTCAAATTCCTCGCCAAGACCCATCAAGATGTAGGAGACGATCTCATCGTCGTCGAGTTTCTTGCCGGCCGACGCCATATCGTCAGCCAAGCCCTTCATCTTGGTGAAGAACTCCGCCACGGTGGAGGAGCCCTTGGTCGCCGTGGAGAGCGCCATCCTCGTGGACATGATGCGCGCCCGGGACTGAGAGGCCTGGAGGCCTTGGATCGCGGCCCAGAGATCGGCCGCCGTGGTTGTGGATGCCACCTGGGAGAAGACATCCTTGGAGAGGGAGGAGAAGAGATAGCCGCGGACCTGACTGTCCTGGGCAAACCACTTCTCGTACTCTGGGTTGACCGCCGGCGCGGTCTGCTTGTCGGCCGCAACAGCGGCAGCGTCCTCCGGGAGGAACTCAGGAGGAGGCTTGGAGGTGGGCTTGGTGTAGCCCCAGAGTTGGGCACCCTGAAGGGTGGCCGAGACCTGAGCGAGCCACATGGTGTAGTTCCCTCGAGTGAGCTTTTCCGACGGCGGTGGAAGGAAGCCGAAGGAAAAGGCAGCAGCGGCGGCGTCAGAGGAAGGTGCCATGAGGAAGCGGGATCGATCTAATCCGCAGGGATATGTGTTAGGCTGATACCATGTTAAACAAAATGAGGGAACGAGATACCCTTACCGTGGGCTCTCGGTACATGTTAAATAGGCAGAGAACAGCTCCCTGCGTGGCCGCATACACCGGGTGTTGTTACAACAAACTCACATGCTAGATCTATCTACCTCCATACATTTGTTACATGCATGCGCACAGCTCAACAACCTGAGACCATGGCAACACCCTGGCCTATACAACGTACCTAGATATTGTTATCTTCAACAACCATGACCGAGTGACGAGTTCAGCCATTGAAGCAGCGGGTGACCCTGTTGTGTGACTATTCTGGGGTTGAGGACCTAAACCGTGAGACCATGTAGATGCTCGAGGCCTCTGAGGTCACTAAGCAGGTCACTGGGCTGGTTTCTTCTAGGACCGCCGTTGCGGCCAGGGACGCGGTGGAGGCCTTCTCGGCGAATTTTTGGCCTAACCTGGTAAGCCACCTTGATCCGTTCCCTTTTCATCGTTAAGGGTTGTTGGTTGACTGATTTCATTTTCGCAGCCTATGCCCTCGTTTAGCTCCCGGTTCTAGCTCCCTCACCCTGGGGGCGCTAAGCGCGTCGCCCAGGAAAAGGCAGCTGCCAAGGAGAAGAAACACCTCAAGTGGCAGAGGGTGATGAAGCATATGGAGTGCTTGAAGTATGGGGCTTCATCGTCGGATGATGATTATGATGATGTTGAGGAGGGCTCTGAGGATGAGGATGAGGATCTAGTGGTCCTTCTGAGCGCCCTCGACGTTTTTGCGTAGATCCAATGATGGCGCCGGACCGAGTGGCGCTGACCGCTCAGTGAATGTCGCAGATGAGGAAGGCACCACTTAGAAGCGTGCAGCTTTGTCGCCGCTAAGGGGCCTAAGCCCGAAGCGCCCTTGCACCGCTGTCGATGGTGGCTAGGATTCCTCGTGCACGGCTTCTGTTAACCTTTCCCTGGCAGGGCTTGAGGCCCCAGCCCAAGGCGAGGGTATCAATGACACGACGGTGACAGGCGCTGTGCCCGGGGCAGACGGCGAGGCTCGCCACCCTTCCTTGGAGGTGTCTAGGGGAGAGGACCAACACCTCCTCTAGCACCTTCTCATTGACGTGGTGGTTGAGCACCATGCACCCTCGGCGCCCCGCGTGGGGACGACAGAGGCCGTGGATGCAGGGGCTGCTAGAGACCGCGGCACAGAGGAGATCAGTGCTGCCGACGTGATCAGGAGTGCCTCACCAGCCTCTGGCCTGGCGGCGTCACTGGTGGCACCACCTGCCATGACCCTTCTGATGGAACTACGCATGGAGAGGTGGATTATCCTTCCCTTCGTGGAACGTTCAACTAGGTATGCCATTCTTTGATCTCTTCTTTGCTGTGGTTGTATACAATGCTTGGTTGTTTGATCCTGATGAACTTTGTGGTGCAAGGAGCACCTCCTAGGGCTCACAGTCCTGAGGCCTTCGGTGAGCGGTGTGCGCCCTTCCATGTGGCTAGAGTGGTCGGGTGATAACACTGCCTTGGGGATGATGCCCAGGATCCCCCTCATCGTGACACTACGTTCACCCCTTGAGGAGAGCTCCACTATGGCGGGAGATTGCACTCGTGCTAGTGCAGAGGCAAGCACGGCCATGGGGGATAGTTTGACCGATGGCGGGCGTGGTGCTGCTACTTCCCTAGAGGGGGCACGGGCTCGTTGCCCACTACTAGCCCCCCACCTAAGGAGGCGGCTTCTCATGGCTTGAGTATGGAAGCTCTTGTCCACCATGAGGAGGAGCTTGAGTGGGTGAGGACTTCTTCATATGGCCGCATCCCATGAACTCCGGCGAGGCTTTATTCGTGGTCGATGACGCGACCGAACAAACCGCGAGGGAGGTCGCTTCCTGGAGTCACGAAGTTGTCCAGGCGACCTTGTCCAATATGGGTGACGCAATCGCTGTGGTTGCCCAGCTAGGCATGGAGGCCCAGTGACAGATGGCCGATGAGGTGGTGGGCCAAGCACAGGTAGGACATTCGGTCTTCTGATTTCATTGTGCTTGTTCTGTGCTTGCTGTGATCGTCTGATCACCCCTCTTCTCTGCAGGGGTTGATGAAGACTTCGATGGAGAAGTCGTGATTCTTGCGCCTGGCCTATCAGGCACATGCAGAGGGTGTCGCCGACCACGGTCGCCTGGATGCAGCGGAGGCCGAGGTGCAGCGCTTGCGCTGGGAGCTAGAAGCTTCCCAGAGGTTGAGTGAGGAACTGCTCCATTGAGAGACGTGGGCTCGGTCCCAGATCAAGGCTCTAACATCCCAGATAGCCAGTCTTAAGGATGCGTTGGTGTCTAGGAGATAGAACTCATCTCGGCTGGCGCTGCCCGGGACGAAGCCAAGCAGGGGCGTTAGTGTCTCAAAGCTAAGTGCCAGAAACTACACTCTGCTTGTGGCGGTGAGTTTCCTTCTACTTTGCGTTGTGCTTTCGTCTTGTTATTGTGCCTGGTCGTGAACCAGTTGTTCTCTTCAGGGTTGCACGTGTGGGCGCTCTCAGATCAGGAGGAGAAGGCAGCTATGAACCAGAAGGCGCTAGAGATGGGAGACCAGCTGGCGGTGCTGACTCCCTCTGGTCATGCTCTTTGTGACATCGTGCTTGGCACCGGTTGGTGATATGCCCAACTGGCACTTCGTCTTGACGAGGCCCACCTCCAAGTGGACCCCCTGATCTTCGAGGGAGTTCATTACGGTGTTCATGCCGCCTTGATGTCATTCGGCTCGCACTATGGCGGCATCGACTTTGATGCCGTTGGGTGACGTTATGCATCAAGGAAGTCTGACATCATCATCCTCGCCATAGGCAGTGCCGCCGCTCGTGGTGTAGAAGTCCTTGCGAGTAAAATGTCAGCCACCTACATCTGCCACTAGTACTAGGCTTCCGGTATATGAGGGTTTCCAGTGTAAATGTTCTGTGTGCTGTATGACAACCTTACTATGATGAACGTGTTTGTGCTTTGTGTCTATGTGATGTGTGATCGGTGCATTTGTTTGTCATTTTGCCATTTTCAGTTTTCTTCTCATTCAAGTTTGGAATGTGCTCTGTTCCCCTTAGTCTTGAGCGCACAAGTGCGCGTTTTAGCCTAGGGGCTGGCCCGCGGGGCTTAAACAATGCATGGCCTGATGGCACTGTAAGACGTTGAGGGCATGTCATAGATCCGGTACGATGCGGGAAGAAAATGAGTGGGCAGCAAGGGTTCTGTTTCTTATCGTTTCCTTTGCCTTGAGCGAACAAGCGCCCCATTCCCTTTAGACTCGTGTGTGGGTGCTTGGCCATGCCTAGGAGCTGGTCCACAAGGCCTTGCCGGAGCGACCTCTTTAGTACGAACGAGAAGTCAAGAACCGGGTCACCGGTTCGTCATGGCACGAGGCACGATCACAAAAGATTCAAAATAGGTCACTGGGGCGATGACAAACAGGGCTGCGCTTTTGGAACTCACATGTGTATGCTCATATGTGTAGCCCCAGCGAGTGAGTTGTGTCCGGCTACTGGCGCCAGTCAGTTCTTTGGTCCACTCTACAAGTTGGCTCTAAGTTCAAAACTATGGGTGAGCCTACACATGTATGTGAACGTGCTTAGGTAGAAAAGCTAGGGATAGAGTTGACGTAACTGAGCGGTGTACCAGAAGCTGTCGTGGATCTAGCTATCATAGCTCAGCTCGTGGTGAGCACCCAAGTGCTCGTCCATGGCGGGCTCGTTGTGGTTCATGAGCCATAAGCTGGTGAGGGCGCGTCTCTATCGCTCAAAGCGGTCCACTACTACAAAAAATAATGGAGACGGGCGTTTTTGGTTTTTGCATGAGGGCATTGCAACCGCCTCCAATCAAAGGTCACGGTTAATCCGTGACCTACGGAGGCGGTTGTTTTGCCCACCTCCGTAAATCTAACACAAAAAACAAAAAAAAAGAAAAACCTAGACATGCCTGTCGAGCCCATCCACATGCCCGCTGAGCCCATCCAAGGGCCATCGCCATCGCCGCCGCCGCTGCCATTAGCTACTCGCCGGTGCCTGCCGGGATGGGGCCGCCCATCGCCGGATCTGTCCTCCTGTCGCCGGATCGGGCCGCTCATCATCGCACGTCGCTAGATCCACCGGATCGACAATGGATCAAGAGGACCGCCGCCACCTCGCCTGCGCCAGCCCTTGATCCATGAGCCACGAGGCTGGATCCATCAGATCCATGAGCCCCGAGGCCGCATTCGCTAGATCAGCGAGCCTCGACACCGGATCCGACGTGCCGCTGCCGGAGGCCCTGCATCCCGCGCCACCGCCGCTGCTCAGAGGTTGGAGAGGAGCACCGCCACCACTGCTAGGGCGGGGGAGGACCACCACCGCCATTGCTTGGGTTGCATAGGAGCGCCGCCACTGCTGCTGGGGTTGGAGAGGAGGGCCGCCGCCACTGCTCAGACGGTGGGTGAGGAGCACCGCGCCGCTGCTCAAAGGATGGGAGAGGGGCTCCACTCGGTGGGGAAGGCTAGGGAAGGGATGCCGCTCGAGAGGGAGGGACTGAGGGAGACAGATGCGCTCAGGACAGAGGGAGTGAGGAAGAGACCGATGGAGGGACCGAGGGAGAGACGTCGCTCCTGCGCTGGCTATGAGAGAGAGGAGAGAGGGAGGGAATTAGAAACCCTAGAGTCCTATATATATATGATCCCGATAATGAGGTATGGGCCGCGATTTTCATGGGCGTGTGGCCTGTTAATGGAGGCGGGTCTTTTGAGAGGCCCACTTTCGAAAATGGCCTGATTTTTGGAGGCAGGCCTCTTCGAAGACCCGCCTCGGTTAATCAATTTTTGGAGGCGGTTATTTTTTGACCGCCTCCATTAATCGATTTTACGAGGCGGCCAAATGTGATCGCCTCGGTAATAGCCCAGTATTTTAGGAGGCGGTTGAATTTTATGCCCACCTCCATTAATATTTGGGCACTGTCACCTAAAATCATTTGTGTACTAGTGATCGCAGCCGGTGTGAGTCGACCTCAAGGACGGCCTTGGGTCGATCCTTACCAGCTCGACCTCCACGGCGGGCTCGTGAGCCCCCAGGGATGGTTTCTTCATGTTCGGCTTGTGGATGCCCGTATCTGGGAGGGCTCATGAGTTCTGATGCCCAAGTCCTCGTGGCGCAACGATGTTGTCGTTGTCGTGTCTCCACTTCTAGGTGTGGTTGCCGCTCTTAATGAAGAGCTGGTGTGACCTATCGCTGGGGAAGTGGGCTCTGAGGGCCACGTGGCTCGGTCCACTTGGTGCAGCGTGTCATGCACTCAGAGGATCCACTTCCCTAGATGCACGTGCCTCCAAGTGAGAGCTGGCAGTTTGTGTTCGCGCGATGAATGACTAGTCCGTCGTGAGGGATTCGACCCTAGTTCTGGGTTTGGCCCTATGAGGCGTGGCACCGTATGGCCACATGATCACTAGCGACATCGCCACATGGTAGCGAATGGTTTCATTGCTCGGGTGCGCCCTGACTTATCGCGTTCTGCTGGTAGCGAAGACGCCGCTCAGGGCATGGCTCTACCATGGGATCCAGGCTTCCCATGTGGTGGGCCTAGATGGGGTAGAGGCCGGTGATGGGCATTAACCCATCGGCGCGAACAATCTCATGGTTTCCCAAAATGATGTGGCCGCCAAGGACCATTCCATGGGTGAGCTCACCATGAGCCATAGGCCTCTGGTTTCATAGGCGGAAGACCTAGCCATGGCCGGTGATGAGAGAGGGTACTGGCCCCCTATGTAGGTGAACTCTAGGATGCAGCCGCTAGGGGCCATTCTGAGAGTGTGCCCACCTTAGGCCACGTGGTCCAGGACTCTAGGGTGGAGGACCTGGCTATGGTTAAAGATGGATGTGGGCGCTGGCCCGTCGACGTTGGCAGATTCAGGGTTCCCATGATGGATGCGGCCACTGGGGGGCGTTCCGCAGGTGAATCCATCAATGGTGCGAGGAGCCATCGCTTCCTTCTCAACAATGAGAGTGCGCGACTACCCCCTACCTGGCGCGCCAACTGTCGATGTTTTATAGACCGACTAGTGAATTTATACGAATGTCGCGCTGCTCTAGGAAGATAATGGTAGTATTCAAAAGACACAATGAGTTATACTAGATCAGGCTGGAGCGCTACGTCTAGTCTCAAAGATGATCGAGTGCATGTTCCTCGCTTGAATGCTCTGAAGTTCTTACAATGTGGGGTGGAAGAATGGGGGAAGAGGTAGGAGAGTGGAGCTAGCGCTAAGAGATGGACTGCCTAAATGAGAGCTACGAGAGTCGGATGCCTATGGAAGGGTGCCCTGGCTGCCCTTATATAGAGTCCGGGGCCAGGTCACATACAAAGATGGAGGTTCTCCTGACCGAGGAGACGAGGGGGGAACCTAGATAACTTGGCTTGCAAGAAACACCATCTTGTCTTGGTGTAGTGCACGTCCGGGCATGGTTGTCGTCATGGTCTTGTGCCCACGTCGCGGCATGGTGTGGCGTGGTGCTGCTGTGTCGGTTGTGGCGGCACTGTGGGCATCATGGTGGTTCGCCAGCCATCCTTCACGACGTGGTCTCACCGTTGCCTTCGTCATTACCTCCTGATCTCTCAGGGACATCGTACAGGAGTTGGTAGCCTCCCCCAGGTCGTCGATCGTCTTGATGCTCATGGAGCCGGTGGCCACGATCCCGAGCTCTGGGCTCGTGGCCTTGGTTGGCTTAGATGGCCTCTAAAGTCAAGGGCGCTATCGTGGACCCCATCCTGTACTGGGTGGGGTCGTACACCTGTCTTGTCGAGCGGTATTTGGATGGTGGGTCACCGTACTGGCCGTCACTACTCGGCGGTGTTGTCTTGTCTTCGTTGCGTGACGCAGGAATGGCGTCTGACCGGACTGAGGGGACTGTTGTCCCCTCGGTCTTTGCGGGGTCATTGTGGCGTGCCTGCTCTTGTCAGAGCAGGCGTGCTTGGTAGAGCTCGATCCCTCCTCGTTCTTCCTAGGGGTCGGGATGGAGGAGAGGTCTTGAGGCGTTGCACGGCGTGCGTTGAAGGCAGAGGGAAGGGATCGTGGCCGACCCTAGCCTAAGTGTTTGGCTCAGGTCCGCTTAGCTTAGTTGGGCCTCAATCGTTTGGGCATATACTAGCTGGTGTTCCGTGGACGGCCCGAGCGACTATCTAATCGATACCTTGAGATACCCAGAGTATCATAACCCCGACAGTCGCCCATGCCCAATAGGCAACTGGCCGATGAAACTGAAACTACCGATCATTTTTTACGTCTCTTTGATCGCCTGAACTGCAGGACTGATCCCTGATCATCATCGCAGCATTGCCCTAAAGCTTAAAGGCTGATCGGTTGGTTCCCTTCTCTTCCCAGCATTTTCTCAATTGAGAATCCAATCTATCCGTTGGGGTATAGTAATATATAGTGAATTTTTTAACACCATATAGCAGTAGAGCTTGTAATACCAAAATTGCCAACTGAGGCACATGGTTCATCTTATTTTGTATGCATGTGCGGTATAAGTTACTGTATGCCATAGAATACACTAGACTCCATCAACCCATGCTCTCGGATGGGCTAGAATTTTAGAAGATATAAGTTAATATTTAATAAATATGACTATTAAATACTCCCTCCGTCCTGTAATATAGATCCTCAAATATAATTCATTATAGAGGACAAAAACTAATTTTATATTAAATATTTTCTATTTATCAAACAATCATCATTAATGACATTGAATTAGTGTCTGATTTGGAAATAAAATGAGGGTACATGCGTCTTTTATATTTTCTCTTAAAATTCCTAGAATACACTATATTACATAGGAGTAATTATTTATATTAAACTTTATGTTTTTCTCATTGTTTATTTTTTAAAATAATAGATACTCGTGGTCTATATCCAGTTACCATAAACTTAATAATGGTTTTCTTGTAAGCGCCTGATCTATACATTTTTCATTCATATTCATATTTTTCTTTTGTATGGCACCTTTGAAACCTTATCCTTAACTACGGTAGCTCTTATTGCATGAGCTATCTTATGAAGTCATGAATCTAAATTTTAATTTTTCAAATTTTATTTTTATTGACTGCTACATATTCTTTTTATTATCAAGTTAAGTTAAAACTCTTGTGCTTCTTGTATCTTCTATTAACTCTATTTTTGCACTTTTTGAAATAAGGATTTTAGGTTGCAGAGTACGTTCTTAAATACTATAATACCATAAGAAATCATTTGAAACAAGCACCATGTCGCTTAACATAAGTGATAAAGCTTGAAGTGAGATCTGGAATGGGTGTAGCATTGCTGACCTTAATAAAATTTTAATACTTAAGCCTTATAACGATTGACTATTTACTCAAAGTAATTTTAAAGGACCGAAAAAATATCGGCATAGTGGTCTCCCACACTTCTCAAGATGATTGAATTTTCTTATGAAGAAATTATATATGCATTTATAGCTATACTATCAGTATAGATGTGTCAAACGTTTTAGTTAAAATGTATAAATATATCTAAAGTAATAACCTATACAAATTATATGTCATAGTTACTAATATGATTTTAAACAATTTACTAGTATCATTAGTATATGAGTTTTTTTTTAAAAAAAATTGTGTGACGAAACATTATATATATTTATGGCTCATGCATGCTAGCAATTATATGCTTTATGATTATTTAACATTTTTTGTAATAGAAGATGCTGACAATTTAGATATAGATTTGAGGGAATGTTTAATTTTTCTAATATGATGAAAATTGGGTTCCGTAAACTATCTATTGTAGTAGAAGGAAAATTTAGGTCTACATTAGATCATATTTCTTAATACCATCTGTACTTAAAGCAAATCTTAAGTTTCTTGCGTCATTTGCAAACTCCGGGAATTCTCTGTCGACTGCTCTCCACTGGGACCCATCAGCAGGGTGTCTCAACATATTGTCTACCTTACGGTCTTCTTTGTGCCATCGCAACAATTTTGCATGTTCTTTGTTTCTGAACAGATTTTCAAGCGTGGTATTATAGGAGCATACCACATAACCTTGGCAGGGATTTTCTTCCGCGGACTTTCGCCCTCAACATCACCAGGGTCATCTCGCCTGATCTTATACCGCGATGCATGGCATACCGGGCATGCATCCAATTTCTCGTACTCTATGCCACGGTAGAGGATGCAGTCATTAGGACATGCATGTATCTTCTGGATTTCTAGCCTCATAGGACAGACAACTTGTTTTGCTTCATAGGTAGTGGCGGGCAATTCGTTGTCCTTCGGAAGCATCTTCTTTTGGATTTTTAGTAACTCTCCAAATCCCTTGTCAGATACACCATTCTTTGCCTTCCATTGCAGCAATTCTAGTGTGGTTCCCAACTTTTTTTGCCCAGCATCACAAGTTGGGTACAGCAATTTCTTGTGATCTTCTAGCATCCGCTCGAGCTTGATCTTCTCCTTTTCACTTTCACATTCTCTTTGTGCATCACGAATGACCTGACAAAGATCATCAGCAGGCTCATCTTCTGCAGCTACCTCTTCTTCAGCTTCTCCCATTGTAGTATCATTGAAGCACGCACCATCGGGAATAATATCATTGTTGTCCCATTGTTCTTCTTCACCTTCTTCCATTACAACGCCGGTTTCTCCGTGCTTCGTCCAACAAATATAGTTTGGCATGAAACCCGACTTGAACAAGTGTGAATGAAGAGTCCTTGAGCAAGGATATTCCACCGTATTCTTACATATGGCACATGGGCAGCACATGAAACCGTCGCGTTTGTTTGCCTCGGCCGCACATAACAAAGAATGCACGCCGTCGATGAACTCTTGGGAGCGGCGATCAGCATTGTACATCCAATGCCGGCTCATCTGCATTACATGACATAAATACCATATTAAAACCTAGATCATAATTAATTATTTATACAACATGCGTGCCACCATAAAAGGTACAAATTTATGAAAGCATCGCTACAATGTAGACAATCCCAACTACCACTAAAAGAACTAAAGCTACAATACATTTCAGGAGCACAGGATTTCGCGACCAATCTCAACTAAAACAGACAGATCCCCCGATTGTGCAACATCTTTGGGCTTCTTCGGCTAGATCACTGCCTCATTAGCCGCCGTATCTGCCTGTTGTGCAAGATATTTTTGCACGAGTTCAATATACTCTTCCTCCCAGTAGAAGCCTGAACATCGTCCACTGTCATCCCACTAAAATTAAAACAAAAAATTAGAACTTTAATCACAACCATCATGAAAATAGGTATAAACTAACCATAATCATTAAATACGACAAAATAACTCACATTGCGATCCGGACACTTGTAGAAGATACGACCCTTGTTGGGACCCTCCTTCTTCACTCGGTACTCCAACACAATCTTCGTCTCATCACGACACTTGCCGCATGGAATAAGAAGGAGGCCCGGCCTAAGTCGCTTTGGAAACCCATGAGAGGCCGAGGACCCGAAAGCAGTTGCCATCTACTCTCTATACTCATTTTTTAATACACTATAAATTTCTCATTTTATAAACAAATAAAATTAAGAAACTATAAAATTATCTATATCTCTAAACAATGATATTTTTAATGGTCATTGTGTTCTCATCTTTTACTGCGGCAGGTAAGTAATTCACATGATATTTCCGCAAATTAACAGAAGAATGGGAGTGTACACACATAACAATCGATTATCGTTTATATTTATATATATACTACGTTTGGGTACAGTGATTGACAGACTACTGCGACGATATCAGGACGTGTGAATAAATAACCATCCGTACTAGTTGACCTTGCTTATGTGATCATCTCGGCGAGCATTTCTCCACCGGACGGCACCGTACTTGGCCACGGAAGAGCTCCGATTCTACGAGGAAGGGAACACGGTCTTCCATGACCGTTGTCGCTCTCCCTCGTAGAATCAAAGCTCCTCCTTGACATCCGTTACCGCTCGGCAGAGAACATGCTCGCCGAGATGAACACGGTCCGCAAGTTCAACTAGCTACTTTAACCTTCCTTCATGTAAATATGCAAGCTTGAAGTGATTTTGAGCTCAAATTGCTTACAAATGAAAAAACCACAATAAAGAACCATATATATATAGTGAACAAAATGGGATAAGACAATGGTGAAACATGCGAGTATGAAGTTGGTAACCTTTAGAACCGAAGAATCGACGGAGGAATCGAAGAAATCGACGGAGGAGTCGAAGAATGGATGGAGAAAGAGCAAGAACACTGCTTAAATTTGAACTGAAGCTCTCGGACAGGCTCGGGGAGGAAGAAGACAGCCAACAGGATTTATAGGGGGGACCTTTAGTCCCGGTTGGTGGATCCAACCGGGACTAAAGGTCACTTTCCAGTCCCGGGTCACGCCACTAGCCGGGACAAGAGCTTTACTCCCGGTTGGAGCCACCAACCGGGAGTAAAGGTCGACGTTTAGTCCCGGTTAGTGGCTCCAACCGGGACTAAAGGTCCCCTGCCACAACGGCCTGGCACAGGAGACGTTGGGCAAGGACCTTTAGTCCCGGTTGGAGCCACCAACCGGGACTAAAGGTCTCTCTAGTCCCGGGCGCAATATTTCCCGGGACTAGAGCCTGGTTTGGCCCTTGGATCAAAGGTCTGTTCTCTACTAGCGTAGCACAGGCGTGGGTAATTTAAACATGGATTCATCCGTTCCTTTATGTTGTTTTACACAATAGCAGAGTTGTGTAATTGTTTGGAAAATAGAATAGATCCAATAGCTGTTGTTATCACTGGTGATTCTGTTAAACCAGATGGTTCTGATTTTTGTGAGGTTTTCTAGGACCTATCTAATTTTTTGCTATCGAGTCTTGTAGGGATTAATGTGAAGACCCTATTGAAGACCTCTAATTAGCATTTATGGTATTTATATGTTTATTGCATGACATGTATTTAGTTGAATACTAATCTTAAGACATATAAACTCTTGTTGAAACTCTTTGTGTGACCTCATGAATTTATATTTTGATTTTGAACTTTTAATGAAGTTGTTTTAAATTTTTCCAAATGCTTAGTAGAAACTCTAGTGTTTTTTCATCTTTTATTCAAAAATTAATCTATTATTAAAAGAGTTTAGGTCCTAGTAGTACTATTTTCCACATTTTAAGTTCAAACTTAGCTTGCACCCGAAACCAAACATGTTGAATTTGTTATATCATATGATTATAAGTGTGTAGTATGATTTTATATATCTTAGAATGTTTAAAATTAAATTACCAATATTGATATGACATAATGTTTCAGTGGAAATGTATAAACTTTATAATAACAACTTATGAAAAATAGTATCATGGGGTATTAATTTAAGTTGAATTGAATTGTCAGTGTTATTTCTATGTGGTTTGGTAAATGAACATTTGCTTCATAAGTAAATATTTATCCTAATGTATACATGTTTACTTGGTATACATGGTGAAACATAGTATTATGGCTATTTATTTCACAATTGTAGAAGTTTATAATTTAAAAATATATACATACAATATTTTATGAATATGAATTTTTATTTTTATATAATGACTAAGATAGATACAAATATAAAAGAAATACTTTATATTATCTTTTATAATGTATGGGTAGGTTGAGTGCAAATTTAGGAGCTTACTTTCTATTATCTTTTATAATGATAAAGATGGGTAATTTATAAAATTATTAGGCGGTGTTCTAAATTATCATTCATAATATATAGTAAATGTGGGTAATTTAGATACAAAGTTAAATGTAGAAAAGATGAGTAATTTAGATGCAATGTTACGGGGTTATTTTGGATTATGTTCCATAAACTAAAAAGTGTCTAAAGATGCAAATTTAGCGGTTTTTTTAATTATCTTTTGTAAAGATGGAACTGGATAATTTATACAAATTTAGAGATTTATTTTGAATTATCTTGCGTAATGGTAGTGGTGGGTAATTTAGATGTCAAATTAAGGGGGTTACTTTATGTTTTTCCTAGCGTGTCTAGTGAGAATTAACGTGGTAAGATGAGCATTACTTAGAATAGAACAAAGTAGAGGTAGAAGAATCATCGACCTGCCAGTATTTTAATTATTTGGAGGATATGCTTCTACATGGCCGCAACTTGTTAAACATATAGTCCAATTGGCCACTTCGAGTGAAGAGGATGGACGTCATTCACATGGCCGGCCTGTCTATGGCTCTATACGCTATATGGTGTTGTGTGTGTGTGACTGTGTGACTGTGCATCTTCTGCCCGGCTGTAAGGTTTTCCTTTCTCACCATTTGTTTGATTTTCCGCTAGCTATGATATTTGTCCTAATGTGTTTCTCTGCGATATGTTTGTACCTCTTTTTTCACTCTTCGTTTCTTGTTTCCCTACACATAACTTTCTGCAGCAAATACACTCTGTCTCAGGTGCGGGGTTGGCAGATCGTTGCACGGAACCAGATGCAGCATGGGTGCATTGCGACTTTAAGCTGACCCATTGGAGCATGCAGCCAGCAGGTGACTTTCAGCTAGGACATTGGACCGCCATGGACATGGAACCAGCAGTATGGGCTCCTGGCCTCCGACTCCCAGTTGAGTATGCGTCTGCTGAGATATATGATAGCTGCCTTCAAACATACGTCGCTGCAAGCTCTAGGGTAGAATATGGACAGCTGGTTCAGTTTTCATCAGCCACACCGAATGATCCGATGGAGAAAGCATCACGAGAATTTCAGGTTGATTTCCACAACATGGAAATGAACATCTACAGCAATCCGATCCATGTGTTCGAGAAAGCCGCGCGTGAGTTCAAGTTCGACGTCGACATGATGAAGATGAAGATGCACCGGTACCCAGCAAGAATTCGATCCCTCGGTGAACTCTACACGGCTCCCATGACGGTGTCGATCGGCCCATACCACCACGGCCGCGACCACCTGAAGGCGGCGGAGAAGGTGAAGCACGTGGCTGCCTACCACTGCATCATGGAGTCAGGCCGCCCAGCTGAGGAGGTCTACCAGGCAGTCCTCGCCGTCGCTGGCTACGCCCGGAGCCTTTACGACGGGAACGTGGTGGACGGCATCGGTGACGACGTGTTCCTGCCCATGATGTTCTACGACGCTTGCTTCCTGGTGCAGTACATGCTCACCTGCACCGACGCCGGCCTTGCCCATATGGACCCGGCGCTGCGCAGCTTCTTCGACGCCAACGACAACGACGTCTACCACGCCATCATGCAGCTCGAGAACCAGCTCCCATGGCCGGTGGTCAGGGCCGTCATGAGGTTCAGGCCCGTGCCATTGAAGGAGCTCGTCGCTTCCCTGCGAGGCTGTCTGCAGGACCGCAAGGACCGGCACGAGAAGCCGTTCGTCATGGACGACACCTACGAGCCGCCGCACCTCCTCGGCCTCCTCCGGTACTACATCGTCGGAAGAAGCGACGTCAAGCTGCCAGCCCTACCGGAGACCGAGTCCATGTCCTTCTCCGTGAGCGCCATCGAGCTCGCCGAGATCGGCATCACGCTGACAGCCAGCAAGACTACTGAGCTCGTCCACATGGGCGTCAACAAGAAAGGGAACCTCTTTGCTGAGCTCTCCCTAGCGCCGCTGTCGCTGGACGACACGCGCGCCAGCGTGCTCCTCAACATGGCGGCTCTGGAGCTGTGCGTGACCTCCAGCTTCCACGACGCCGACGACGAGGCGTCGGCCGTCTGCTCGTACCTGCTCCTCCTCGGCATGCTCGTGGACAGGGAGGAGGATGTTCACGAGCTGCGGGCAAGGCGCGTCCTACAGGGAAGAGGAGGGCTCACCAATAGCAAGGCGCTCGGCTTCCTGACCAGCGTCCAGGGACTGCGCCTTGGGTCACGCTACGTCCGCACCATGGAGGAGATCGAGGACTACAAGGTGAACAGGAGGACAAGGACCAAACTGCACGCGTTTGTTTACAGGAATGTGGAAGTCATCGTCGCGGTCATCTCCGCCATTGCTGCGCTTGTCAGTATCATCGGCACAATCAGGTCTCTCAAATCTCGATAGGGTCCATTGGTCTACGATGGTGCCAGTGTGAGATGATCAAAATGTTGCTAGTTTCCTTGGTAATTAAAATTATTCCCTGTATCGATCTGGATCCCATTTGCAGTAAAATGCATTGTGTTGCCTTCTTTCTGACTCTCTAGCTAGTGTGTTCTGAATCTGACAGTACTATTGTCTATTCTATCAGTTGGCCGCGGAATCTTCTAGTTGGCCGCACACTGCTATATTGCTTTGCCAATCCTGTAATTTCCCATTCTTTCTTCCTGCAATCCTGCTGCCTTCTCTTCTTTGAATATATATCAACTTGGTGCAAATTGTAACATGGAGTTGATACGAATTACGATACAATATGGTTAGTGGTAGTTCTACATCTTATGGTCAGTGAGATATGGCTATTTATAGAAGGTAGCATCTACCATGTGACTACGTCTGGATGCATCAACATTGAAGTATATATTATACCCCAACTTGGACTAGTTTTGAGCAAGCTTGAACTGTTGTTCTACTACTTTCTTTTTTATAGTACGGATACGTGGTGGATCTCCGACATATAGTATAGTTTAATAATTGGGTACCATTCAAAATACTAAAATTTTAGAAAATGTTTGTAGGAATTTTAAATGATAATGAAATTATAATCTCCCACCCCTGCAGTTCACATTGTTTTGATAAATTCGAAAAAAGTTTTGGTTTGTTGCAGACAAGTGTTCTTCCTCCTAGCAGCAGATTGTGTAGCAATGGCGTGTATATGATTTTCTCCAATGGTCGTGGTCCAACTTAAAGTTGCCATTTTAACTCTGTATATAAAAGTAAAAATGCTAGCGGCATCCTCCGGAGTCCTGTGTAAGTGTTTGTCAAACGACACAAGTTAGAACATCTCACCCAACTTCTGTGGTGGTAAAATCACATCGTACACGCACGTGCTCTCACCCAACTCTATGACGGGCTAGACAAAAAGCTCGTTGAGCTGGCTCGGTGTCTTATTTCAAAAGTGCTTCGACCGAACTCATTTTCCCCTTAAAATAAAAATGACTTGATTATGAATGACTTTTGTCTATGGCTCAGCTCGTTAGCCATGGCACATTATTCAAGTCTATCAACCGATAGACACAGCGGCAATGAATTTTCTTGCGTCCTTTGTATGTCCTTATAATGTTATAATTGAGTTTTGAGTGGAACATTTGCATGGTACACGATATTGTAATAAGTGGCATGTTTCTATTAGAAACAAGACATGAAGATGGACTTATTCCCATTACCTAAAAGAAAGTTCCTCTTTTCTTTATTTTACTTGTCTTTTGTTTATTTTGTTCAAATCCACTAATTTTTTCTTCAGTTTCTCCATGGCATAATTTTTTATATTTTCTCCCCTCTTCTCTAGTTTCTTTATTTTATTTTCTGTTTTCCTCATGTTTTAAATTTTTTTTGTCCATGATCCTCTCTTCCAAATTTATTTTTCTTCCTATCTAACAATTATAATACATTTTTCTTTGTTTTCTAATATCTTTGTTGTATAATCTCCTCATCATCACACTATAAAAGAGTGAGTTTTTTTGTTGGGGGCTATCCCTCTTTCATAACCGTTCGATCTTTACGCCGTGTCATATGAGCCTTCCATCGTCTAAGATCTTACTCTCTCTCGTTAATAACTGTTCGATCTACACGCCATGTCATATGAGCCTTCCGTTGTCTGAGATCTAACATCATGTAATGTATACCACGCCTAAACCAATCTCATACCATGACCTAAAAAAGAAACTTCCCATGGCTCGACTCCCTCTCAGTCATGTATCATCACACTTAGCCCCTAACGCGTCCATCATGGACACGCACGTACTAGCTAGCCTACCCAGCAGGTACGTATCACACTATAAAAGAGCGAGTTTTTTGTTGGGGGCTATCCCTCTTTCATAACCGTTCGATCTTTACGTCGTGTCACATGAGCCTTCCATCGTCTAAGATCTTACTCTCACTCATTAAGCAGGTACGTACTTTTTAATCTCATGGCTATGTTTATGGTTCTATAATGTTTATTTATTTTATTTTTTATTAAGAGAGATTCTTTGGTTGCACACAACTCATAAGTCTTTTCTTACTCCGAAATCTGGTTGATCTACTCTTGGCTGCACCAGCAAAAACAAATCATGCAGCAGTATATGCACCGGTTACGGTTCCTAGCCAATAATTATCTTGGACCACGCACATTATGAGTTAATATATTGATATCGTATTAGTATGGTGGACTAATCATCATCATACTATGGCCAAGTTTGGGACTGTAGTCTACGGCCGCATGGTGCCATAGCGGAACGGCGACTCCATGACCGTGTTACCAGAAATCGACGGTGTGGACATCAGCCCCCACTCCAGATTGGTGTAACTCATTACTATAATTGTGTAAACTACTTCAACATTTTATGGATCAATTTTCATACACATGTGCGTGTCGCACGTGTATGATTGCTAGTATATATATATATATATATATATATTATAAGTAATTAATTCCTTGGGATGGCTACGTGGCTTTGCTTGTGGGCTGTTCCTGGGGTCTAAAGATTTTTTTCTCCTGACGGCTACGGCTATCTAGCAATCACTACTATTTATATTTACTACTCGAAGGATCCAATGAGGAGGAGGACTTTTTTTTATATAAGAAACAGGAGGACTCTCTGCTGCTGAACGATTTTGTTATGGGCCGAAACTTGCATCCGAACGGGCTGGGCTCAGACGAGACAAATTAAAGGGCCGGCCTGCTCAATGAGTTGGGATACTCCTGGCAACTGGAATTATAACACGTTATCAGCACGACAAGCTCTACATCGACATCGTAGTTGAAGCTGCCGCCGATCTTCGACGCCGACGTTCATGGCGATGACCCTACTACGATTACTTCGACGACGTAGACATCCCGACGTTGTTAGCAGAACGGATCTGCAACCTCTACTTGCAACGAATCTGCACTGCATCGATATGCACCGTCGCTGTCAGGCAAGCAGTTCTACGACAGTGCCAAACGCCCTACGTGGTATGTATCTACTAACCACTACCCTACGTGGCATGTGAGGTATATCAAATTGGCATCCTATATAAGGTATGAAAGAAATCGTATCTCATACATTGCGTTTGTCCTTACCAGCAAGACAGGCTTTTTGCTTTGCTCCTAATTACGGTACACGTAGTACGTAAAATTGGTATATGCGCGCAGTGCATACGTGAGTTGCCTCTAGGGTTAATTGTTGAAAAAAAAACAAGAGCATCAAGGCTGTCCTGTAGCCAGCAAACTGATATCATGTTGATCAGAACCTAAACTCCTGCATGAGCGCACATGACCATGTGGCTGGTATGCTGCCATGGCACCATGGCCGTCCCCAGATGAATCACGGACTCCGGATGCCATGCATGGCTCGCATAGTCAACTCGCAGCTGGCTTGTCAAGTGTCATGTGTCGGCCGGCTGCCAATCTAGACCCCACCTTCGCAGTTCGGAAACATGCCGTAGTCGCTCACGCGCAAGCATGTAGCTGTGGTGACGGACCGGTTTACTGTAAGATAAGGGGCAGTTAGAGTTTTACTATGAAAAAAAAAACTCTAATCCACATCGGATCGGACCGTAAGAAGTGGAGAAGGCCAAGAAGGTTTTTAACGGGATGAGAAGAATACGTGGCAGAATTGGCCTTATAGCAATGAAAAAAAAACAAGAAAAAAAGGAAAAGGCTGAATTTTCACGAAGAAGCCTATGTTTCCCGTAGAAACAATGCATACGTTGTTTATTCTTGAAGAATTGCACTTATGCTTTCTGGAAATTATGGTTTTAATTAATTAACCCTAGACCTTCTGTTTATGCATATTTACTATATATATCTTATACCCGCATATATAAGAACTTGTATATACAACATTAAATCTGTAGTTTAATTATTGTTGTTTTGCCTAAATTAATTCTTAAAATTTTCTATAATTTGAATTTAGTTCTGAAAAATGCTAGCGCAATATTATTATGAACTATATACCATGTAACCGCAAGAATAAAATCTTGAATGATTACACTAGAAACATGGTATAAGATATATGGGCTCTCTAAATTCTGCGGATCTTAGATTTATCACCTTTGAGATGCTCATATTTGTTTTTCCTAGAACAATAAATTTTTGGGATGAATGAATGGTTGGTATTAATTCTGAAAATTTGCATATGCCATAATCCTAATAAATGCTAGGATGTTTCTAAGAGTATTTTTTGCATAACCATCCACAATATTTTTGCACCTTGCTACTTGATTACATGTATGCACATGATGTAGTTATAATGATATATGCATACCTTCATTAAGAAGAAATATCCTGAACTTGCCGTGAATGGCAGAATAATATAGCATGGTCTTGTTAAATCCTAGCAGGATATTCTACTACCACTGAAGTGGGGTGGATCTTAAGCATTGTAATTCCTGATATTACTCTCAAAGAATGAGTAGGTGGCCAGGCTAAATCCTAAAGGTCTTATGGGACTCACCGAATGAGAAATTCTAGAAGATATCCTACATTATGATTGCATAATGCCAGAAATATTGAAAACTGGATTTTCAAGCTATATGACCATATGGGATATAATGCTGCTCTATAAACAAATACAATAAGCTTGAAGCTTTGTGATTAAAAGTCATAGAAGATGAGATGGTAAATAAGACTTTGTCTAATTCCAGAAGAAATATTTCTTGAAATAGAAAGACCGAGAGCATTGAAGTACTAGAAGTATTCAAATTTGTCATCCATAATTACTTAATATCAAGTAGAAATTGAGTTAGAATTTTTGGACAGCATTATGAATCAGGATATATGACTTGCATATGTTGTACTCCATGATTACATAGCACAACTATGAAGTAGAGCATGCATGAAGCTGCTAAATGTCAAACATAGAAGCTAAGACATGTAAGAATGGATAAGAAGTAGAATATTTAAAGGTTTTTCGTGAAGATGAACTTGAATCATGTGCTTACATATTAGTTTTGTCTTTGAAGTTACTATCCTGAAGTACTAGTAGTAGGGGTGGTGCATTAAGTTTTGATTCCCGTTGAATTAAGTGGTTCTTGTATACTCCTAGAAGAGTTAATGGGTTAATCTTTTGGCTTGATTATAAAACATGTTGCCAGCGGTTAGGACATTTCCCTCTCCGTCTCTCATGATTAACAAAGTAGATGAAAATAGAACACATAGACACAAGATAGGGAGACTATTCTTTATTCCTCAAAATATTTGTCATAACAACATAGAGCTCACACGTATATATAACACTGCCAAGGTCTATGAGTTTTGGTAAGAGCCCAAATACAAACGGACTAGGATTAGGATTTCTCCTTCTCCTTTCTTTCTAGGATAGAGTCTGTATGTTTTACAACACTCCGCCTTGGGCGATTACCACGATATGCACATGTCTCGTTAAAAACTCCATCAAAAAATCTAGAGGGGAAAAACAGTTCATGGAGAAAAGAGTATATCGCATTCGTTAATTGCATTGCACATGTTGTCTTATTAAAAACCTTGCGTGAGAAACCTTCAAGTAAAAACTCATATAGGAAAAAAGAGTACAACATTTAACCTTTTTGGTCATGTATTCTTCATAATATTCTATTCTTCATGAATATATATTTATCTTCATGATCCATGCATAAACTTCAGTGTTTTAGCAAATATGATCTACATGATCTTTGTAATTCTAGTGGTTTACCTTCAAGGTAGATTCAATAAAATATGCTCCCTCTCATAAAGCCAAATTTTGAACTTCATTGTTCAAACCACACTTTTCATAAAATGTGTGTTTAATTAATGATATGTATTACCAAAAAGTTGGCTCATAATTCTTCTATGAACTATATGGGTATAAACAAGAGCAATATGCTTCATGCATAATGACCACTTATCAGTTGTGCAAAATAAATAAGTTTATCCTTCAAGGTAATAAATCCTTTCAGAGGATTATGGGGTAAATCAGTTCATATTCAATATTTTCTAAATAGTTTATCAAATTTATACTAGAGTCTGAGTACTTATAATTCTTTCTTAGTGGATTTTCAAATTAAATGTTCTACAAGTCTTTTGGACTTTAATTGTACCACTAAATAATAAATCCAGTCTTGCATTTGGCATTTAGGGGATAATTCAATTGCCAAAATCATCATTATTCTTATACCTTCTACGGTATATAGAATTCTACATTTTCTTTCTCTCGGGTCTACATTCACTTCAGGGATTAATTGTGTTTATTCTTGAATTGACTGATAAATCCTTCATGGATGTTCTCATTCTTAGTGAATAATATTTCTCTTCTATGAGATATATTCTCTACTACATGAGAGATTATTATGTGATATACACAATGAGATAGTGTTATTCACTACAAAGTCATTCGATGACTATTCCTTCAGGACATGCTCTTCTTGAGACTTCAATATTCATTCAGGAATATATTATACCTTAGACTTCTTAATACTTGGTATGAGATTTAATTTCCATATGTTGCGATTTCTATTCTTCAGGAATAGTATGGATGTTTAGAATCCACTTACTAACTGGATATTTCATAATCATTAATTTCATTTGCCAGAGATATAACAGAACATTTATTTCTTCTTAGTAGGAGATTCAACCTCAGTTGCTTTCTTCATTGACCCGATATAATCACTACAGGCGACTTTGCCATGGACTTTGTTTTCTGGATCCGGATTCTCATAAGAGAAACATTTGCAATTATAGAGGTAGCGTTGTCGACAACTATTATTTTCTCCCAGTATTCTCACAATGTGAGATTATTCTATCTCTTTGTTATTTCCCAAACAAGAGATGATTTATTCTTCTGCATACCCAACACTAATGATGCGCGCGCTTAGTGTGTTGGATTTCATCTTCATGGTAATCCTCTTCATGAGGTGCCTAACCTTCTCCATGAGGTATTCTCTTCATGAGAATAGAGGAGTTTGTTTTTATTTCATTTGACAAGTATACATTAAACTAGAATCCACAAGCGTCCCCGTAGATTTTAGCTTAATAGTATATAATACTTAGTTTACTACAAGTAAAACTTCTGGTTTATAACTTGAAGTTATTCCTCTTATTTTTCAAAAATATCTGGCATATGCTCCACTTCATGCTTTATAAGAGCATTTATCAAACTATTGTTTGATTTAGTGTGTGATACTATTCCTGCTTCAATCTTCAAGGAATATTTTTCTCTTATAAGATCATTTTCCTTCAATGGAGATAATATTTGGCATTCAAAACAGGTTTTCTCTCCCCCTAATGCCAATATTAGATTTTTAATAGCATACTTCAAAAGATATCCCCCATCATGGGCATAAAATAATCTAATTAATACGTCTCCAACTACAAGCGGAGGCCCATTCATGTATGCTATGATGAAATTTTATGGGAAATATCCACGCACATATTTAAATATGGAGGTTATTACACACTAAATGCAGTGAGCTAGAATACATAAAGTGCACTTAAAATGTTCAGCATTCCTACAAATTCAGGGTCTCCCCCTGATTTACACATATCATAGTTTTGAAAACTATTTCATTTTCTAGCTTCTTTAATGTTTAGCCAAAACATTGATCCAAGTACTCATACCAAATTCACATGGAATTTCTTCTAGAATTTTCTAACTGCCATTAATGCAAAATGCCTTTTCTTCATAAATATATCCCAAATCATCATAAGTGTTTTATCTATCAACCCAATTTCCACTATAATCCATCCCATTCAATTGGGTCACTTCTCCATTTAGCCAATTTCAATTTAAGCAACCCCCTGATCTTAGGCTACTTGGCCCTAGACCAATTTATTGCTTATCATGCGATCCATTAAAAGCAAGATATTTCTTAGTTCAACGATAACTATATAGACATAGCATGCTAGCTAGCCAATTTAATTATGAGGAAGTGCAAAGGTAGCTACTAGCTACAAATGTAGCCGCTATGCTAGTATTCATGCAGGAGTGGAGATAGTTACAGTTGGATGAGAGCATAACATAATGATACACATTCATGTGTAATGTGGAATGTTGGTATTCAATCCAACGTAATAGATAACAATAAAATGCAAAGCTACAAGCTTACTTGCAATTAGTGCAATATAGAGAAAGTTAACTCAGTCCGAAGGGACATGACTAGAACTTCAAATCCGTATACATGCACTTAAAGATAGATTTAGGAAAGCTATGCCTATTAAATATTTATTAACCACATTTTCTCATGCCTTTACCCAAGTTCCTCCCCATTTTCGTGCCATAACTACTTCAAGTAGTAATATGCTTCATGCATCATCTATGAATAATCATTTCTAATGTTCCATAGAATCCAATCATACTTCTATAGTATTCATTGGTTCTGGCATGAAATTCACATATCAAGTGTACTATTCGTACTATTCATATACAACAACATATTTTGGGTAGGACATAGACTTCTAGCTTTTGGGCTATTAAAACTTAGTTTTAGGATTATACTATTTCTTGGCAAAATTGATCCTTCCAATATCAGGTAATATGCCAGTATAGTCTAATTGTTTATGTACTTCTAGGAAATCCAGCTTCCCTTCTACATACATGGTAGTAGCGCACAAAGAACTATAACTTTCATGGTTAATTGAGGCTTCTTAGAGGATAAAATCATTGCAAAAATTATTTAGATAGGCAATTGTTTATATGCGAAACATATAAATCTATAATTCATTCCATGCAAGATTAACACATATTACTGCAACTAAGAATTGCAACTAAGAATATGGAATGCTTCATTTTAGCCTTCAAGCCGATAAATTAACCATTAACTCTTCTTTGAGTAAGAACCACTTAATTCAACGGGAACTTAAAACTTAAAGCACTACCACCACTACCAAACCTTCGGGATATAGTAGTTTTAAGGGAAATTTTGCTGCAGGACACCGCTAAAATACATAATATGCTGATGGACACCGCCAAAACAAGAATTTGCCCAAAGACACCGCAAATTTGTGGTTCTTTGCCCACTCACACCGCATGGATTTATTTTAATCATTTTTCATATTTGCGAGGAGAGAAGGTGGGTGAAATGACTCTTTTGCCCTTGTCTTCAACCTCTGGCTGGTCACTGATTTTTGCTGTAACACATTGCTGCGGCCTTTTCTTCTCCGGCGAGGTCTCGTCCTGCTCCCCAGCACCGGTGAGCCCGCCACCACCACGTGCAGCACCGTTGACTCATCGCCACTTAGGCATCTCGTCTCCGAGATCAGGATCTGCAGACTCCATGGACGACGTCGCCTTCTACTCTGCTCCGGCCATCTCCATCCTTTCCTCATCTGCCATCAAGCCGTGCCACACCGCGCCGCTGCCAACACAGCATGCTCGGTCGAGTTGACCCGACGCTGGCCTCCCGCCCTCGCACGCAGCACGCGTCGCCGTCCTACCAGCGAGCCTGCATGGGGCAGCAAGCCACGGCATGGCCAGCACCGCAGCTCCAACCTACCATGCTGCCGGCCGACTGCTGCTCCCCTCCAGCCGAGGCCCTACCGCCCTCACGCGCAGCACGCGCTGTCGCTGTCCTACCGGCGAGCCCGCGCGGGACCCCCATGCCGTGCGCGGCCCAGCACCGCCGCTTAGCCTTGCCGTGCTGCCGGCCGGCTAGCCAGCGAGCCCGGCTGGAGCCCCTCCCTCCCACGAGCGTGAGGAGGAAGATGGACCTGTTGAAGTCTCAGCCCACCACGAGATGCCTAGGTGGCAGCGAGTCAATGACGCTGCACGAGGTGGCGATGGGCTCGCTGGTGTTGGGGACCAGGACGAGACCTCGCCGGAGAAGAAAAGGCAGCGACGATGTGTTATAGCAAAAATTAGTGACCAGCAAGAGATGGAAGATGAGGGCAAAAAGTCATTTCACCCACCTTCACTCTCCGTAGATCTGAGAAATGATTCAACTAATCAGTGCGGTGTGTCTGGGCAAAGAACCACGAATTTGCGGTGTCTTTGGACAAATTCTCGTTCTGGCGGTGTCCATCAGCATATTATGCATTTTAGCGGTGTCCTGCAGCAAAATTTCCCTAGTTTTAAAGACAAAACATATTTTAAGCACATGATTTAAGTTCTTCTTCTAGAGTAACCTTAAAAATTCTTATCCATTCTTACATGCTTTACCTTCTATGCTTGACATTTAGCAGCTTCATGCGCGCTTTATTTCATAGTGGTCATATGTAATCATGATCCTTCTAGGAGTGTAACATATGCAAGTCATATATTCTGGTTCATAGAGCCGTCTAAAAATTCTAACTCAACTTCTATTTGAATAATTTCTGATGATAAATTTAAATACTTCATGTATTACATTGCTCTTTGATATTCTATACATAAGAGATATTTCTTCGAGAATATTCAACGATAAAATCATATTTATCATCTTGTCTTCTATGACATTTAATACAAAGCTTCAGGCCATTGTATTTGTTTATAAAGTGGCGTATATATCTCATATGGTCATGTAAGCTTGAAAATTCAATTTTCAATAATATGGGATATATTCTAAAATCTCTCTTGCAGTGAGTCCCAAAAGACCTTTAGGATTTAGCTTGGTCACATACTCATTCTTTGATGCAGATCTGGCAACAGGTGGAGAGATGTTGGTAGGACAACACAACACATAGGTTAAGGACGTGGCAGACATCAATGTCCACAAGGAACAGGACGTTCCATTCACCCCAAGTGAGAAGGCTAACACTACAGCCAATATGCAGGATGCTATTTCAGAATCTAAGACACTTCCTGTCACCACTTCTTCACGGGAGTCTGTAGGCACAGAGATTGAAAAACTCAACGCCACCAACTAGCAGACGTTGGGTCTGGTGCTAGGCCATCTGCGCAGCATGCTGGTTAGCTCTCCTGCTGTAGACAAATCCTTACCAGTACAAGTTGATACTGAAGTAGTGAATGCTTATTTAGATGATCAGCTTGCTGAAACCATTGAAGTCAGTCAACCGCAGCAAGATTTAGACTTAACTATTGAAACCAGAGTGCAAGGGGTGCCTACTCAAAATCAACAATTAATCAATAACATAGACAGCCACTTACCTTCACCTATAGACAATTTCTTAGATTCAATATCACTGCCCATAATGCAACCTTTATTAGACGGAGGGCCCATGACACCTATGACAAACTCCCCTAGAGCAACTGTTCCTAACAAGCATATAAATCCTACACCAAGTGCAAACAAAAGACATAGCTCTAGATTAGCACAAAAGGCATAAGCTAATTCAGGCAAAGATGCTATCCAAATTGCACAAGATCTGCTAGTTAAGAAATTGGGGGAGCTATCGGGTTCAGTGGTACAGCAAAGTTCTGACGAATTCGACTTATATGCGAACCACTTCGACAGGCCCATCGACAAGTCAAAGACAGAGGCCATCAAGGTTCTCAATGAAGAGGGGATCAAGCAGCACAAGAAGGGAAACAACCGCAAGACCACGACGGTGGCGCCTGGCTTGGTGGCCTAGGCGTCAACCTCAAGTAGTCCAAATGGTACATGTTAGCCCATGTAGGCAAGGGGTTTGGGCTTGTTGCCCACTGTATCTTCATCAGTTCGTCCTTAGTAGAGCCCTGCATGGCTATGATTGTGCTTTCAAGCACTTGTTGTCCTTCAGACTTGTACTTTTCACTGGATATGCGCATGCTGGCCTAGTAGCCTTTGGCGGATGGATTGTAAGCGTCGTTGCAGTTGGACCATGGGGGAGAACTCTTTAGACCTGCTGGCTCTGGTGCCTTCGGTCACCCCCAGTGCTGCTGGTAGTTCGTATGGATTCCAGGTGTGTTGTTTCCGGTCGTCACCCAGGACATCAATGCAAGTAGATGTTTTCTGTTTTAATGTCAGCTAAAAATTGCAGTATAATGTGCTGGAATGTGAGAGGTTTGAATGATGGGGCGAAGAGAGCGACGGTTAGAAATCAAATCTTTTCAACTGGGGCCACAATGGTCTGCCTTCAACAAACTAAAATTGCATCCTAGAATCATAATCTCTTAGTAGAGACGGTTGGTCCAGACATGGCGAATAATGCAATGTGGTTGTAGAGGTATTCTGGTAGCAGCTTCCGACAGGTTTTTCAAGATAAGTCAGCCATATTTAACAACCAACACAGTATCATCACAGATTAAAATGTTGGCTAATAATGAAGAGTGGTCTATTACTGGTGTGTATGGACCACAGTCCGACGCGGACAAAATCCTTTTTCTTCTGTAAATCACAGACATATGACAGCATGCATGTCCTACTTGGGGATTTCAACTTAATCCTTAGCAGTGGCGGACCCAGGATTTGGCCAAGACTAGGGCCAAATCCTTGTCCTCTTCATCTTGTACACTGTAATGAGAAATTAGAATCAAAAGGTCGAAATTGGGAACTTGGAAATTGGAAATTTGGACACCGTAGTAGTACATCAATATAATAGTGTTTGCAAAAATGTATAGAAGATTAATAAATGTTAGTATAGATCTATTTCTGTTTACCTCATTAATTGATGGGGATGTCCGCCCCCTCCAGTCGCCTCCAAAATGTTCCACGATGGCGCTCCCCTCCGCCTGCCCATCCCCGACTCGCGCGCCGTCGTACGGAAGAAGAAGAAGGGTGAAAAACGCATTGCAAGCCTTTGCTTCAGGTGTTTCAGATGTTTCATAGGTAGGTGCAAATGTTTCGTATGTATGTTTAAAAAGTAAATTGGGAGGTTGCATATGTTGCAATGGTGTACACATACGTTGGAAGCTTCTGTTCCCAAAGTTTCATCTGTTTTTTCAGACATGTTGCAAGTGTGTTTATTTGGATATTGCATATGTTTCACACATATGTTGCAAGTGTTTTATCTGGATGTTTCTTATGTTCTTACAATGGTATTGAGGTGTTTTTTTAAGTGTTTCAGATGCATGTTTTAAGTGTTTTATCTATCTTTAGATGTATGTTGCAAGTGTTGCATGTGGATGTTTCAAATGTATAGCAGGTGTTGCATCTCCCTATTCACCTTCTGCTGCCTTGCCTTGATATCTACTCCTCCTCTCAGTTCTCCCTACTCGCCTTCTATTGCCTTGACTTGATATCTGCTCCTCCTCTCGGAGCTGGCCGGGCATCCAAACCAGAGGCACAGGCGGGCGTTGCCCCTTCCCTCTCTTCTCAATGCTGTTGACGTTCGGGCAGTGCGGGCCCCGCGCAGGACACGTGAAATGGAGCGTAGGCGTGAATGTCTAGACGTCCGGGCGCTAGCACTACCATTATAAATTCTACGTTACGTGTGCTAGTCCCCTAATCTATTGTCGTGATACATAAATTACTAGTGGGACAATAATTTCTATGACGCGCATCTAGAATTTATTTTTGCTATCTTTACGATAAACTATTGATTTGAAAAACTATGATTAGAGGCGGGCCACATTAATGGCTGCCTATTTCTAGAGGTGCTGCATACCCACCCCAAGCAGTCTTCTATTTCTAGAGCCCTTGAGTAGAGGATATTGCTACAGCCACCTCCATGAACGAAATATGACCTTGAGTGAAAGTGGTTTGTGTAGCAATGCTACATGCATGCAGTTAGTCATCACAGAGTCGATTTATTAATTGTCATACTTGCTCCACTCATCAAAACATGTGGTTTAAAACTGCAAACATGGCATAACTTTTTAAATTTCTTTTTTTTTTTACATAATGGAACGAAATTTTAGCCTCTACCATGCAAAGATGGTACACGGCTGAACTTTTAAATTTCATAGCTTGAAAACAAATATGTGCATATTTGTATTGAAAAAAACTATTGATATTACTGATAATTCGGAGGGGTTTAAGGTTCTATTCTAGAAGATATATTTCTTTTTGGAAGGCATTCTAGAATATATTGAAAGTAAACTAAAAGATATACACGGAAGACCACGCAAAATCAAATGTGTCATAGACTAGTCCGTTTGTAAGTGTGATATTATATTCTATATAATATATATACTCCCTTCATAGTTATTAAATTTTTAAAATTCATTAAAGAAATAAATACTAACGTTGTTTAAAAATATCTAAGAATATGTCTAGATTCTTATTATGATTCTTGTAAATTTGAAAGTTAAATATGTCATGTATATGCATGGTAGTATGATTTTATAAAGTTTTTATACAAGTTAGCGTCATGAATATAATATTGTGAAGCTATATAGTTTCTAAATATGTCATGAATATAATATTGCTATACCATGATATTCTGAGTTAAAGAATGATATATATATATAAACAATAAAGTATGTGACCCGAGCGGGTCTCCATACAAGATTACCTTTTTTTTGGGTAATCCATACAAGATTACTGTAGTTCAGAGTTCGGATCTATATAACTTTAGTCATCTCCATACAATAAAGTATGGAACTTTCAAATTTGGATCTGACATTGGCCCGTCTATATATATATATAACTGAATCTGGCACTAGCAAATTTGGGTCTACATCATATTCGCCAGTAATGTTACGGAAGTTATTCAGCTGCATTGCACAATCCAAGCATGCACCGTCGTCATCTCCTCTTCGATCGCCGGCGCCACAAGTCCAAAAACCTCGAGACTCGGACGCCGTGGATGTCGTGGACACGTGGGCGGCATCGCTACCGATCGATATCTTCCTAGAGATCGTTCTCTGCTTGGAACCCGCCGCGGTCGTCTGCTGCGCCGGCGTCTGCAAGCCGTGGCGGCGCACCATTATCTATAACGCCTCGATCCTCGGTCAGCACCTCGACCGCTTCTTCCGCCCCAGCCTGCTGCTCGGCGTCTTCCGCTGCGACAGACCGGCAGCTTGTCTAGAGCGCACGCCGGGGCCGTTCCAGTCGGCGCTCCCGTCGAACAGCGGCCGCGGCAGCGTGACTCCTGCGAACTCCTTGATACCGGCCGCCGCGTCCGCCGCGCTCCCAACGCTGCTGTCGTCCAAAGACGGGTTCATCCTGCTCACAGCGAGAAGGGCCAAGAGTCTTTGCCTGTGCAACCCCGTGACCGGATACTGCACCATTATCCCCGCCGCAGCAGGCAGGCACAACAAGTACATGTTGCTCACTGGCTCCTCATCCTCCTTCTCCTCCGACCCGGCGGTGTGGATACTCGGTGTGAAGAAACGCTGGCGTACCAAATCTTCTCCCCGTCCGGCGACAGGGCTTGGGTGTGGGGGCCAGTAGTCCAGTGTTTCGGCGACGAGTTGGTGCCCGGCCTCAGCATGCGGACGGATCACCGGAGAACGGTGGTCTGCCGGGACGCTGTGTACTGGCTAGCCGGGCCCGGGTATGACATCACATGTGTGTTCGCCCTCGACATCCGCACTGGCCGGACATGGACTACAGAGCTGCCAATGCAATGCCATCTTCCCACTCCTGATCCCGAGGCCTTCTCATCCATCCTGGCAACGTCTGGCGACGGTCGGCTGTCTTTGATACGGACCCTTAGGGGCCCCAATATACAGGTGTGGGTGCTGTCCGACAATGCCCAGTGGTTTCTGCACCAGACAATATCAATCGACCTGTACAGTCTACTGCGACATTGCTCGCAGGAGAGCCGCTGCCCGACCAGCAACATCCCACGGTCGACCTATTTGAGTGCCTTCTGCCCGCGGAGCAGGTGCGTGGTGGCCATGTGCTCGGGCCAGGTGCTTCTCATCGACGTCGACAGCAGCGGTTTGCGTCCACATATCAGGCGAATCGGCAAACGTGAGTGGTTTCAATGTTGCCCATATGAGATAGATTCCTCATCAACTTACATCTTAAAGATGCAGCACTTCTAGGGCTAGTTGTGCACTCTGATTTGTTTTAGTGATTGAGCCCCTACTTATATAAATGAACCATAGTAATATATTGGAGATCGGAGATCGTCTTTTGTGTGGTTTTACTAAATGTCACTGCGGATCTGTTTCCATTTATCTGATTAATTTGTGGGGATCAAGAAAAAGGCCCTAGAAGCTGGCTGTCCAGAGCTCTCCAAGACACCAGCAGCAAGTAGATCTCTGGACATAGTTACACAATGAGGGACTTTCTTTCCGTACCCAACAAAAGGACCTACAGCTGCACTCAGTCAACGTATTTGCATGGTGTTTGGTCCATCATGAGTTGATCATATGAATTACATTTGAAGAGGCAGATCATGACAGTTATGTGCACATAAAGAGTGTGTGATGCTATTTATTGTGATGGCTAATTAACCCATTCTACTTAAAACAGATTATAATGTAAGTTTTCATATGCTAAAGTGCCAACTAATCACCCAAGCCAAGGAAAACCTCAGTCTATATGCAAAAACAAAAGGGCGTACCCAGTGCAGAGAGCTCCCGCTCTGTGCAGGGTCTGGAAAAGGGTGTCAGTGGCAAGCCTTATCCTCGCCTGTGCAATGCGAGGAGACCGTGACTCGAACCCGGGACCTTCCGGTAACAAGTGGTAAGACTCTACCGCTTGCACCAGGCCCGCCCTTCTCTATATGCAAAAACAAAATAAAAAAAAATCAAGGTTGTATATGTTTGCTGGACAAGTGTACTACAATCTATTTTGGCCGAGAAATTATTATGTCACCGCATCAAAAGCCAACACACTGCTTTCCAAGATAAGTACATCAACTATCAGGATCCGAAGAGAACCAATAGATCTGACGGACCATGTTTTCACAATTTTACTGGCCTACCATATCTCACTTCTTAAAAGTATTAAAATTTTTGCCATGTTATAAAAAAATGTCTATTGATCTGAAACCATATTAACTATAGATGAAACTAACATCTAGACTGGCCTAATATTACGTATTGACATTGAGTATCTATACAATTTAAATGCATTGTTATTGTGTCCCTATTATGTGATTCATACCTAGGTTTGAGCGCATGCATCCCATGATAAGATAATATAAGTTAACATGTTTATTTCGGTTTCTACCTCTTAAAATTTGAAAACAGAATATGCATAGCAGAATATAATTAAAAAGGAAAGTCTAGGTGTACTAAAGAATATGCATTGGAAATAGTCTCCGAACATTACTACTCATAGTACTCTAGCAGTTGTCATCGATGAGGATACTACCATTTATATCTGCAGGTGTACTCTAGCAGTTGTGATCTATACATATACACGCCGATATGTGGGCAACGTCGCTGCCCTGCGACCTACTCCTCGACATCTTCCGCCGCGTAGGATTCACAGCGGTCATCCGCTGCGCCGGCGTGTGCAGGCCATGGCAGCACGCCATCATTGACAACGCCACGTGTCTCCGCCCACGCCATGACCGCTTTCTTCCCGAGCTTCTCCTCGCCTTATTGGACACGTACTGGCACCTGCGACAAGAAACGATCCTCGGGCGGCTCGACTACGTACCGGTGGGACCGTCTGCTAACAACTTGCTCGTAGATGGCTTCGTCGACGTCAGCCTGTACGGCACGCCGTTGGCATCACGCAATGGGTTCCTCCTCCTCGGGGGAATCAACAATCTCTGCCTGTGCAATCCCCTGACAGGAAGCTTCAATTTCGTCTCCACCGCCCCGCTTGGTGATTCGTCCTCGGAGCAGTGTACTTACGTCTTGGCCACCGGCTACGACGACGACTCCCAGCCAGACGGCGGTGCGGTCGGGAAGGAAAACATTATGCGCACCGAGCGGACATGGAGAACGGAGCTGCCGGAGGAATGTGAGATGAGCCGCTACCCTGCATCCGCACTCGTCCTCGCGACGTCCGAGGACGAACGGCGGCTCCCGCTGATCGCGTCGCAGGTGTTCCGCCATCAGATCAAGGTGTGGATGCTCGTCGGCGACAGCCGATCGATCCTGCAGCAGACAATGGACTTGCAGAGATGGCTGCTCCCGAATTGCAGAAGCCTGACATACATTTTGCTTGGCGGCTTCCGCCCGAGGAGCGGTTGCTTGTTCAGCATTGTCAGAAATGACCGGGGCCTCTACAAAAAGTTCGTCGTCGCCGTTGACGAGAGCTCACCCCGGAGTCGACTCCAAATATTGCTACAGCTTGCCGTACGAGATGGATTGGTCAACGTACTTATCAAAGATGAAGTATTTCTAGCTTCTATCGTCTACTTGTATATAAGGTTGTTGAACTTCAACTATATGGAGGTCATCGGCAAACAGAAACTCTGCTGAGCATAAGAAAGACCGAGTAAATTTTTGTTTTACAGCAGGTTCATGCCATTATCATTATGGTATAATATATAATCGTCGATAGGTATTGATGTACAATTCTGACTTTAGGATTAATTTAATTGCTTGCTGAAATTAAGATGGGGTTCTCGCCATATTTTGGTTCAGATGGCACCTAGATCATCGCGCGTGCAGCGGCACGAACTGGTGGCGAGGTCACCGTTCCGGCGTGACCTGCGCGTTAGAGATAAAAGAATTGAGCTGATGAGCATCATCGAGTTGCAGGAGAGCTAAAACAATAAACGGGATCACCCGAGGAGCGCCGGAATGAGCTGGCCACGGCGAGCTGCCCATGGCGGCCATGGTGGCACGGCCGCGGTGGCAACCGACGCCGAAGGCGATTGCGGCGGTGAGAGGTGGCTACAGCGGCGAGAGCAGCGGTTCGAGGACCGCAAGAACTCGACGGAGCTGGGAGCACGGGAAATTGGGAGAACATGGAACAACGGCGACAAATTTCGCGGTCGAGCTGCGCGGCAATGCTCCAGGAGAGAAGAGGGAAAGAGAGGAGCACCGGTGGCTCAAGCTTACCTACAGGTCGAGAAGGCCCTACGGCCGCCCACCATCGCCCGCTGCAGCAGCGCGCCCCTCGGCCTGCCGCTCGCCACAGCAGCGCGCCCCTCTGGCCGCCAAGCAGATGCGAGCCGCACCTTTGCCCGCAGGAGCGCCGCGCAACTCCGGACGCCGCCCGTGCGCCTCAAAGCAGCAAGCCTGCGCCGCATGCGACAATGGCTGACGCCGCCCGCATGCGAGGCGCGCGACAACGGCCACTGCCCGCTGTGTTCCGTACGCGCCAAGTACGCAGGCCACTCCTTTTGGACATTAGCACGTGCCAACGGCTAAGTGCGCAAGCAAAGTACAACAGACTCGCGTTATTAACACGCGTCTATACCAAGGTTGGACCAAATTAAATATATATCCACCTCCGTCTCCCTCTATCTCTGCCTCACTCTGTCTGCCTCCCTTCTTCTCGCTACCTTCCTCCGCCGTCGCCAAGCTCTCCATCCCTTCTCCCAGCTCGAGACGTGATGTCTCATTTCGCGGAGTCGTCTGGAGGTGGACGGGCGAGGAGTAGGCTTCAAGGTGCCCGCAGCACCCGCATTGGCTCTGAGCACGGCATCGTTCCGGATCCAGTTGGTGAGCTCATCGGGTTCCGCTGATCCCTTGCCCGAATTGCGGTCTTGCTCGGGTGGTGGAGAGGCGGACCAAGAAGGATGGTGGCAACCATGGCCGACTCTACTTCAAGTGTGCTAGGAATGGGGTGAGTTCTTTGTAGTGTTATCCCCCCAATTTGCGCAGTTAGGGTTCTAATTTATGGTTGTTTTTCAGTTTCCTAGGCTTTATGGTTACTATCGATTCGAAAAGGAGTACTTCCAGCAGTTGAAGGCTCATAATTGTTCGCCCTTCAAATTGGGCAGAGCTGCTCGATGAAGAAGAAGGTTCAGTGGACAATCCAAATGGTGACACCAAGAAGAAAAACTTGGAGCAGAAGCTGGAGAATTTGAAGTGGAATATGAACATGTTTATTGTGTGTTATCAGTGTTGTCCTTGGATGTGTTCTGGTGTATGCTGTAATGAAGTAATACCCAATGCATTGATTGAATGAATGAAATGAATGAATGTATGGAATTTGGTGTCCAAATTTGTTATGTGTTGATGTTAAATGCAACCGAAATGATGAGTGAACATAGTGACAATGCAACTGAAATTTGTCCAAATTTGCATTGAATGCAACTGAAATGATGAGTGAAAATAACGACAATGCAAATGAATTTTTTCCAAATTTGCTCACTTTTGAATGTGAAGGCTGGAATGTTCTATTCCTTAATTAATCTAATTGAATCAGATTGTAATATGAATTAATTAGCCAGCAGTTATGCTACAGACGCGTGTTTGGAAAACGCGTCTGTAGTGAATACAAGAACAAAACGGGGGGCAGCCTAGGGAACTACAGACGTGTTTACATGGTTTACACCATTCACAGCCTAGGGAACTACAGACGCATTTACGCGGTTTACCCCATTCACACCACTACGATGTTCGCCATTCCCGCGACCAAGTGGAAACTTCAAGAACAGCGTGCTCAGAAAATCCCACCTCTCTCCGCTCCACCTCTCCACCTTCATTCAAGAAACTCACCTTTTGCATTGCTCCACGGCGATCCACCTCTCCCCAGCGCGCTCAGCTCGATCTCGATCTGCCTTCACATCGCTCCGCCCCAACACCGCTGCCGCCGCCTGATGGAGAAGCTTCCGACAGAGTTTGTTGCTGAGGTTGCGAGCCGCGTCGCCAAGGCTGTAGTGGATCCCATGGAGGACCTTGGCAGCCTGCGCGCAACGTGCTCGTAGAAGCGAAGGGCGTGCGGCACCACCTACGTGGGACGGAGCATCCCACTGGAGCCGGTGCGGAACCGTGCAGCCTGGGAGCCCTACTACTAACGCGAGTATCGCGCGAACCTCATCACCAGGCTCGCCATTGTCAGCCACATGGAGGCCTGCTTCAAAGCAGGGAAGTCTGCCATCTTCAAGGAAGACCACGGCACCGTCATGCCGTGGCTCGACATGCTAGAGCGCGCCACCGAGTCAGGCCATGACCTGGCTACCTATGTTTTCTCTCTTGCGCTCTACAAGTCCAACAGCGGTGCCGCCAACGACGCCACTGCCTGGCGGTTGCTGCAGAAGTTGGAAGGTGACAAAGAGGTCCCGGCGACAAAGACTGCGAGGTGGAAGAAACAGACCTATGCACGGTGCCATCGAGCTATAAGGGTGGTGTTGCTGGATGACTTGGTGCTGCCACACCATGCAAACGAGGCCTGCTCTGCGTCTTCTGGCCTCTCCGGTGCCTTGCCAGGACGAGCATCAGTGCCGAGGCGGAGGCTGCGGCGACATCACCGGGGTCGACGAAGCATGGGAGATGTCGGCCCTGTTCTGCAGCGAGGAGTGTAGGATCCGCCATGAGTGTCTTAGGTTCTTCAGTGAATACAAGTGGGCATGAGTAGCTAGTGTTCATATGTATATATATCTAGATGTATGCATGATCGAAACACTTTTGCTTTTGGTAATGGAAGATGTTTGATCCAGAGTATATGTGATGAAAATCTGAGATGTTTTAGTTGTAATTCATGTTATATTGCAGTTTGTGATGGTGTTTGTGATGTTGCAGTACACTACTATATTGAGCCGCCTCTGCAAATAGACGCCGAATTTTTCAAACAACCATGGATGGAGAAAGAACCAAAATAAAAGATGTACATCTCGAAAAGCCAAGAAACTTTGCAGTTGACAACTTTTTCATTTGAAATCATCTTGTCATGGAAAACTAAGTTTAAATTTCCAAAAATTTGAAATTTTAAATTTTAAATGACCTCGGATGGAGAAACTACCAAAATAAAAGTTTAGATCTCAAAAAGTTATGAAACTTTGCAGTTGACAACTTTTATATTTGAAATCATCTTGTCAACCAAACTAAGCATTCATCCACAAAAGATTTCATGTTACAAACCCGTGTTGTAAAAACGCGTCTATAGTAGTAAAATAAAAGGCAAAAAATTTGTACCCCTGCGGGGATCAATCCTGAGACCTTCATGCCCACAACCCCATGAGTTAACCATTGCACTACGTTTGTAAGTTCAAACGGGGAGCGTTGTTTGTTTTTTAAAAGGTTTCCAATACATTAAAACAGAGAGGCGGTGGGGCCACCCTGTCAGGGTCCTACTTCAGACCCGTGATGTAAAAATGCATCTGTAGTAGTAAAATAAAAGGCAAAAAATTTGTACCCCTGTGGGGATCGATCCTGAGACCTTCAGGCCCATAACCCCGTGAGTTAACCATTGTGCTACGTTCGTAAGTTCAAACAGGGAGCGGTGTTTCTTTTTTAAAATGTTTCCAATACATTAAAACAGGGTGGCGGTGAGGCCGTCCTGTCAGGCTCCTATTTCAGACCCATGTTATTAACAATCATCTGTAGTAAGCCAATTGAGTAACCCGCTGCCGACGTCCGCCAACCAAGAGAGTAATGATAGTTCAAAGCTTTGTAACTGCCACTCCGGCATAGTGGCATTCACTCCAGCTTCTTGTCTCTCCACTCCTCACTCACCTTCCCCGCCGCGCGCGCAGCCCTCGCATTGACTCTGGCCACTCATCTCTCCACTCCTCTCTCGCCTTCCCCGCCGCGCGCACAACTGCCTCCACTCCTCTTGCCTCCCCGGCCCATCGCCACATCCATACCCGTAGCCACCGCCGTCGAAGATGACGAGGCCAGAGAGGTGGCACAACCTGAGGGACGAGAAGACGGGGAGGTTCGCCCACCGTTCCTCATCCTCGGCAGCGGTGAAGGAGGAGGTGTGCCCCTCGCTGGGGTTCTAGAAGATGCCGGCCTTGAAGAAGAAGGCCATCCCGGCCGCCCCACCGAGGTTGAAGAAGAAGGCCGCCGTCATCACAAGGAAGGAGAAGCACCTAGCGGCGTTGATGAAGGAGAAGCAGCCGATGGCAGTGAAGAAGAATGCCAGGCTAGACATGCCCTCTTCCTCGATCATGGCCACGAGGGCAGTGGGCTCAGCCAGCGGTGGTGCTCGTGGTGGACTCAGATAGCGAGGAGGAAGGAGAAACCATGGAGGCGAGGAGGAAGGAGAGGAAGGCCATGCAAACGGCGGCGACGGCGACGCCTTCTTCCTTGGCAGCGGCGCCGAGGACAGCAGCCACCAAGATGTGCAACCACTGCTTGGAGCGAGGAGCCAGGACGTGTCGTTTATGGCTCCGTGGTGGCGTCAACTACGGCAAAGTCAGCGGTTCAAGCTCCACCCATGGCCAGGTAATGCACACTCTTTAGATTACAACTGCTTATATGTATGTTTTCTTTCTTAATTTCATGACAGTTTTGTTGGTAGCCTCTGAATTGGATGAGTTTGTTGCTAAAATAATTTGGCTCATGCCATTCTCTCATCCTAGACCCAGATGGAGCAGAGAAAACAACTAGTGTAGAATAAATGTAGATGCAATTCAAGTTTTTATACAAGCAATGTAAACTATCATATATTGTATTTTGCAGCAGCATTGTGCTTTGAGTAGATTGCTTTATCTAGATTTTTATCATACATCAATGATTTTAATCTTGTGAATAATTTTGATGGTACCACTTCAATATTTCAGCATTGTGATTTGAGTAGATTGGGTTTCATCTCTTTAGGGCAGCTCTAAGTCTTTATGTGCATTGTTAGCAGCAACTAGGTGTTTTATTTTTCTAATTTGCTATGATTCTGGAGTGCACAAGGTCATGGACTTTGTAGACTATAATTGATTATATTAAACTTATATGATTCTGATATGTATGCTGGATAATGAAACTTATATGAATGCAAATGAAACTTACACTGGTACAAAACAGAGCTTTACTCCCGGTGGGGAACCCCCTCTAGTCCCGGTTCCCCACCCGGGAGTATGCATCCGGGACTAAAGGGGGGTCCTTTAGTCCCGGGTCAGGAACCGGGACTAAAGGGGGACCTTTAGTCCCGGTGGGTAACACCAACCGGGACTAAAGGTCCTCCCAGCTTTAAAAAAAATAATACCTCCCACCGCTGCGTCCCGTGAGATTCGAACCCAAGACCCCATGCATTGCCTCGCGCGTAGCTTACCACCCCACCTACACAATACATCTAACAATGGATGTGATGCTTCCCTTTTGAACTAACCCATCAGGGGACCTTTAGTCCCGGTTGGTGTTACCAACCGGGACTAAAGGTTGAGGATTTTTAGTTCCGGTTGGTGGCTCCAACCGGGAGTAAAGGTCCACCTTTAGTCCCGGTTGGTGTCTACAACCGGGACTAAAGGTACTCTGCCACTGTGCCGAGCGCAGTAGCCATTGGGCAGGGACCTTTAGTCCCGGTTGGAGACACCAACCGGAACTAAAGGTCTCTCTAGTCCCGGGCGCAAAAAATGCCGGGACTAGAGCCTATTTTAGCATCGGATGAAATGTCTGTTCTCTACTAGTGTTATATATAGGTTTTTTGTCACAGTATCTAGATTTATGCTGCATTTTGATATATGTTCCTATAACCGTTTCTGTGTGCATAAAGGTACGATCTTATCAGCTCCCTCTAAGTACCATGCACGAGGCCCTAGACACAGCTCTGAAACCCATCATGAAGAGCATAGGCGGTCTTCAGCGGAGTGTTAATGAACTCAAGAAAGAGAAGGCTGAGAACGAAGAGAAGGAGAAGCGTCTCAAGAAGAACCTGGACGACCTTGGTGACCAACTGGTGTCCGTGGTTCAAAATGTGCATGACCTCCAGAGCAACTTGCATGGCGCCATGCCTCCACCGCCGGCGAACAACTAATGATGATGTGATGCTGTGTTAACTCTATGCTGATGAAACTCTATGTGAATCTAAACTCTGTGTTAACTTTTGGTGATGATGTAATTGATGCAAACTCGATCTATCACATATATACTTTGGCTGAAAATGCATCTATGTATATATCAATATATTACATATATATTGTTGCTGGTTTGTCAATGGCTAGAGTGAAAATGGAGGAATATAAGCAAATTCATCAATGTTTTAGTAATAAAAATCATATTTTTTCGGTAGACTTAGTTCACATTGCAAGTTTCACACAAGTTCACCATTGTTCACAGAGAAGCACATGGTCGGAGCACACCTGATCGAGTACACTGCAAAGAGGAATTAGTTAGAGTCAGACTCGAGCTCGACCACAGCCATGGCGGTGCGGCGGACACAGAACGGCGGCGTGGTGCTCCGGCAGATACAGCAGTGTATAGGTTAGTCTAAGGGCTAAGGCAGCACCAGCAGCTCATCGCGATGTCGATGCACTGCTTGGTTGAACTGAGGACGAGGTGGAGCTAGATGGCCAGCGGTGATGGCGAGTGCACTGCAGTGATGTCGATGCACTGCTTGGTTGAACCGAGGATGAGGAGAACTGGTGGCGAGGTCGCCGTTCCACCGTGACCTGCGTGGTAGAGGTAAAAGAATGGAGCCGATGAGCATCATGGAGTCGCAAGAGAGCTAAAACAATAAATGGGATCATCAGAGGAGTGCCGAAACGAGCTAGCCACGGCGAGCTGCCAATGGCAGCCATGGTGGCACGGCCACAGCGGCAACCGACGCCGAAGGCGATTGCGGCGGCAAGAGGTGGCTACTGCGGTTCGAGGAGGACCGCAAGAACTAGGCAGAGCTGGGAGCGTAGGAAATTGGTACAAGATAGAAGAACGGCGATGAATTTCGCCATCAAGTGGCGCAGCGGTGCTCCGGCAGAGAAGAGGGAAAGAGCGGAACGCCGGCGGCTCGAGCTTAAGACTTGCTCACCTACGCCTGGCCGCCTACGCGGCGTGGCCCTAAGGCCGCCCGCTACAGCAGCGAGCTCCTCCGGCCTGCCACCCGCCACAGCAGCGTGCCCTGCCGGCTGTCGCGCGATCTTCCTTCTGCCACCCGCCGCCCACCTGCGCGCATGGAGCGCAAGTCCGCCCGTCGCCTGCCTGCGGTTGCACTGCATAACTCTAGCCGCCACCCCCTGCCCACCAACTCCGCCCGTGCTCCTCAAAGCTGCGCCACTGCCTGCTGTGTTCCGTACGCGCCAAGTACCTCCTTCTTCCCGTTAGCACGTGCCAATGGCTAAGTACGCAGGCCAAGTGCTACAGACGCGCGTATGGAACACACATCTGCCGCAAAGTACAGACGCGTATAGAGGAGGACGCGTTTGTTAAAAGTAGGATTACTCAAAACACGCGTATGCAACAACATACACGTCTGCAATAAGAGATTTTACTACAGATGCGTGTCACGTACGCGCGTCTGTAGCGTTCGATCCCGTTATCAGAGACTTGGAAATCACAACACGCGTCTGTAATAATTGTTGCAGATACAGACACTTTTTACATATACGCATCTGTAGGTTTATCTCAGACGCCTTTTACCAAAACGTGTCTGCGGTAAGCGCTTATTACTGACGCGTGTTGACCTCGCCGGACTGGCGACCCCCGCCAGCGACTTACTACAAATGTGCATCAGGAAGGCGCATCTGTAGTTGTACTAAGCAGACACGCCTTACTCGTCGTGTCTGTGGTGAAGTGGTGGATATGTGGCTTTTTTACACAGTGACGCACGTGACCTCGAGTCGAGGCCCGGCAAGCCAGTACACAATGTCTCGGGCAACCGCCGTGGTCCGGCGATCCAACCGCACGCAGAGACTACGTGGCTCAAGGTGATCGCCGGAACACTGGGCCCCACAACCAGGCCCTATCACCGGATGTCGAGAAGAGCTAGTATGCCAGCGTTTCTTCATCCAGAAACATAATACTAATTTCTCCCCTTCTGTGCATGGCGAGTATCCGCACCGCCGGGTCATCAGAGGAGGAGGACGAGGAGCTAGTGAGCAAGATGTACTTGCAGTGTTTGGCAGCTGCGGCGGGTACAATTGTGCAGTATCCGGTCATGCGGTTGCAAAGGCAAAGATGGTTGATGCTTCTTTCTGTGAGCAGGATGAACCCGTCTCTGGACGACAGCAGTGTTCCGAACGCGGTGGACGCAACGGCCGGTATCAAAGACTTGAAAGGAGCCTCGTTGCCGCCGCCACCGTTGGACGGGAGCGTAGACTAGAACGGCCCCGGCGTGCGCCAAAGGGACGTTGCCCTTCTGTCATAGTGGAAGACGCCGAGCAGCAGGCTGGGGCCGAGGTGAGGCCCGAGGATCGAGGTGTTGGCAATGATCCCGTGCCGCCACGGCTTGCAGACTCCGGCGCAGCAGATGACGGCGGCGGGTTGCAGCCGGAGGAGGATCTCTAGGATGAGGTCAATCGGTAGCGACGCCGCCCACGTGTCCACGACATCAATTGGTAGCAGTGCGGCCGTGTCCACGGCGTCCGAGTCTCGAAGCTGTGGGATTTGTTCTGCCGGCGACGGTGCATCAACCAATCGCCCAAGGCAGTAGAATAACTTAGAAAGACAAGATTTGAGTAAAACTACCCTAGCAGGAAGGGACATCAGCCTCCCTCTCCATTCGGCAATTTTGTTCATGATTTTATCCACTAAAGGTTGTATATCGTCCCTGGTCAGAACATCAAAATGTAGCAGAATACCTAAGTACTTAATTGGGAATTTGCCAACAGGGCAGGAGACAATATGGGCAAATCTATGTACTTCATCATCCTCCAAGTTGATTGGAATCATTTTACTTTTGTGGAAGTTGATTCTCATACACGAGATTTGTTCGTACCACATAAGAATACATTTAAGATTTTCCAACACCGATTCCTCAGCTTTAGAAAATAAAATGGTGTCATCTGCATACTATAGAGCCACAATACGCCTTTGCCTAAAGTCTTCTAGGAGCCCTGTCACAATCCCTCTATCTATAGCTTTTTTCAGCATTCTAGACAAACTATCTCCAACTAAGTTGAAAAGAAAAGGGGATAAAGGATCTCCCTGTCTTAAGCCCTTTCCAGGCTTAAAATAGGAACTTTCTTCCTCATTTACCATAATACCCAAAGATCATCCCACCACAATGTGTCTAATCCAGTTTATCCAAACTGGATCAAAGCCTTGGTCTTCTAACGTATTGTCGACGAAATATGGTCGGCAGTCTACCTAGGGGTATGCCCAAGGTAGTAGATTATCGGCAGACAGGTGCGCAAGTCCCAAACAAGACGGTGACGCAAGACAGACACGAGGTTTTATCCAGGTTCGGCCGCCAAGAAGGCGTAATACCTACGTCCTGCGTCTGATTTGTATTGCTGTATGTCAATGAGAGATGATTTTTAGAGGGGTCCCCTGCCCGCCTTATATAGTCCGGGGGGCAGGGTTACAGATCTGGAAACTAATCCTAGTCGGTTACAATTGCCATATGTGGCCGGATAAGGATTCCTATTCTAATCGACCAGGATCCTGCTTGGTCGCCAAATCCGTCTTGATTCCTTGTGCGGGACTCCGATCAGGTTAACTGGGCCGCACGTCATCTTTCGGGTGGACTGAACCTATCGATCCAGGCCAACCCAAGCTTAGCCGTAAGGGTATAGGGGTTAATACCCCCACAGCTAGTCCCCGAGCATCATGTATTATGCTGCGACACGCCATTTTAACCTTCTCCGACAAGCAAGGCTTGAATTCTTGACGCCTCCGACCACCGTCATCACCGGAGAAGTAGGTTGTCCGAAGAATGTATGGTGCTCTTAAGAAAAAAGAAAAAGATTTCTGTCCTGAGAAGTGTGCCCACTTGTATTTCTGAAAAGAAATGTAAGTGGTCTTGAAGCATAGCATCCTTAAACATCAGAAGCGTAGGGGTCGAAAAATAAACACATTCACCGCAAGGTGAAGTGTGCCCACTTAGTCCCCGAGCTTGCTGGAAGGCAAAGTATGAGCCTTGTAGCAAGGTCTAAAAGAAAAGTCTCTTAACTGTATGTGAGTACAAATCACATGTAGCCAAGGAGAACCATTATTCAAGCAGTGGTCGGGGCAGTCCCCGAGCATACTAATAATCCTCATAACCATTCAAAACACAAGGGTCAATTTAATCAAACACATTCACCGCAAGGTGAAGTGTGCCCACTTAGTCCCCGAGCCTGGTAGTAGGTGACGCAGGCACGTGGTGCCAGGGTCTAAAAAAGAAATTCCGCTGAGGTTAAGAATCCAATTGCCGTACAGGCGATACAAGATGCACCGGCGGGTGCATCGTGCCGATGTAGTCCCCGAGCTTGCTGGAAAGCAAAGTATGAGCCTTGTAGCAAGGTCTAAAAGAAAAGTCTCTTAACTGTATGTGAGTACAAATCACATGTAGCCAAGGAGAACCATTATTCAAGCAGTGGTCGGGGCAGTCCCCGAGCACGGCCGTGGTCGGAGCGATCCCCGAGCACAAAAGTGGTCTGGGCAGTATCCAAGCACAGTAGTGGTCAAAACAAATCCACGATCACTTGCGCTGCTTGTACTATTATTTTGTGTACTTTTCTCTATTCTCTGCCAAGACCAGTCTGACACGTCTGGTCAAAAAAGTCAATAGGTACAATCGTCATTCTCTTTTTTTTTTTTTTTGCAAAAGCAAATGGGTTGACACCTGTATTGAGGTGTGTCGGGTGGGCCTCCTTACACCGTCAACGAGGGCGGCGCTGCATCGTTAATGAAGTAGCGCTTATTGGCGCAGATTTTGAGGTTGTGTGAACAACCATCTGCGGCGCGCGCATTTACTCCCAATATTCTCGGGCGGATTTAAACGACGGTGCTCGTTGTTTTATATAATGCAGATCCGTAAGCTACTCATACCGTTCCCCATTGTCATCCGCCGCCGCAACCTTCTTCTTCCTCCTGCCGAACCCTATTGCCCCAAAAATCATCACCAATCCCCTCGGTCTCCTGCATCCACCCACTTAGTAAGCACGAACTAATGGCGAAGAGAGACGCCCAGAAGAAAAGCAGGGTCATGGCGAAGGAATGGTGGAAATCGCGGAGCAACGAGCAGACCATCGAGGACCTCGTCGCCATGGGAGTGCTCCACAACAAGGCACTTGCGGGATGGCGTGCACCGGTAGGAGAAAGCTTCCCCGATCCACAACCAGGTGAGATTGTGGTCTTTGAAGATTTCTTCAAACGGGGTTTTGGGATTCCAGTGCACCCTTTCCTTCAGGGTCTCTGCTTGTACTACGAGATTGGGATTTGCAATCTGCATCCCAACTCGATTCTTCTTGTCTCCACCTTCATCCATCTCTGCGAGGCTTATGGTGGCTTCCAGCCCCATTTCGACCTCTTTCGCCACCTATTCTGTCTTCGGAAGAAAGGGAGCGGTGGCTCGAAGATCGCCGGTGGCGTTTACTTGAACCTGCGTGACGGCATGAAGGCTCAATACCTGCACTGCCCCTGGAACACCTCCTTGGACGAGTGGTACAAGAAATGGTTCTACATCCGTGAAGAGCCGAACACCATCACTCTGTGCGATGTGGGACTGATTCCAGAGAAGAAAAGCAGCTGGTCGGAGAAACCCGAGAACTTGGAGCAGATCGCCGAACTGCTCGGGATGATCCCGTGGGGAAGGCTTGATGGCCCGAGCGTTGTCGGCAACTTCATCAGCCGAAGAATCCAGCCCTGCCAGAAAAGGATTCACCCCGGCTTCGAGTACCAAGGAGGCGCTGATCCGACGAGGACCAGGAAGGAGCCGCTCGACAAGGTGGAAATCAAGGCCAGGATTGGAGAGCTGTTCAACCTGGCCGATCCCAATTATGTTGCACTGGACGCCATCGAACACGCCTTCAAGCTGGCTCGCCCTCCCCCAAAGGTAAATGACGCCACCTTTTAACTGTAGAGTCATGTTGCATCAAGAAAATAACTGTCTTTTACTTCATTTTGTGTCTCAGTGTAATGGTCGTGACCGGGCAGGAGTGTTTGTGTCGCCTCCCCCCGGTGTAGAATGGCCACAAGCTACTGGGCCAGCCGCCCAGACCAGCGCCCGGACCGACGACGTTCACTGGGCGGTACTCGAGACCGTAGAGGACGCCTCGACCAGAGCCGCTGGCAAGCGTCCGGCTGCCAGCAAACGACGTCAAGCCATCTTCCCCCTGTCGGACGACGAAGCAGAGGATGCGGACATCTTCCGGCTCGTCCCCCGAAAGAGGAGAAAGCAGGTGGGACCGTCGGAGCAGGGTGGCTCCTCTGTGCCAGCAGTGGTAACAGCACCGACCACTGCAACACAGAGCACAGACGAAGGGAACATGCCGCATCATACCCCGACGCCCGTACCGGAGGTTAAACAAGCCCCAGTGGACACTGCCGAGCAAGCGGAGCAGGGGCGGTCGAGGAGACGTTCCTTCGCCACATCCTTTCGCAAGTCAAAACTGTAAGTATCTATACTTTTGATGTAAGCTTTGCGTTTTGCATTGGATGCTATTATCTTCTGAATTTGTCTCTGAATGTATTAGATCGGCATCCACCGAAAGCCCCGACCAGCTAGCTGGGTGCGGAACGTCCTTACCAACAACGGCGGGACAAACTACTCAGCAACCAGCCGTGGAGGAGCCCATGGCAGGGACTCCGCCTGGGCCTCAGCAGGCGGACGACCAGACGCCAGTCCCCGAGCAGAATATAAGTGCTCCAAGCACGAACCCTGATGAGGCGGATACCACGGCGCCCAGGGAGCTGGATCTAACCGAGGGGCAGCAGCCAGAAGTTGCCCGGAACATGGTTGCCGACGCGACGGCTCGTGGGAAAGCCCTAGTGATCGTGGAGTCTGCGAATCTCGGACCAGTGCCGCCTCCCGAACAGGAAACTGAAGAGGATGAAGTGGAAGAAGTCCTGGGCCGTCCCCAAGATAGGCGACAACATGTATATGTGTCGCGCTATCGGAACAACGAATGGGTCATGCACGAGGAAATCCCAGAGGTCGAAGAGACCATAAGAGTCGAACGGGCAGCCAAGCGTCTAGTGACTGAAGTCCAGGTATATTTGGCTTTAGTCGTTGACCCTGTTATGTAGTCGAACTGTCTGACGTAACTTGTCTGTGTGCAGGACTTGATGAAAACTGCAAGATACCGAAAAAGGTGCTTCGACCAGATAGAAGGAATCATGATGACCAATAAGGAGCTGACGGCTGAAGTGGATCGCCTACGACGCCAACTTGAAGCCGCCGACCAGGAGAGAAAAGACCAAGAAGCACGTAACCAAAGCCCGGTCATCGTTTCGAAAACAAAGAGCGGAGAAAACAGTAAGTGTTCACCGTATCATAGCAAGTCGCGGGACTTGTGTTATTTTGTTCTTGACAGTAATAGCTGTAATGCAGGTTTAGAAGCTGAAGTGACCCGCCTCCAGGGGGAGAACAGTCGTGCGCTTGCAGAATGTGGTCGCCTGAAGGAGGACAACGAAAATCGCACGCCGCCCATAACTCCAAGACCACACTAACGTAATGAAAGACAACCCGAAAGGTAAGCACTCCAGACCACCTTTCTCATTCAATTGCCCACATGGCCTTGTCGTGTCATCACGTTTGATGTCTTGTACTGCTTTTCGAGTTTTTGAAAGTCAACGCCAAGAGGCACCTTGAGGCCGTGATCAAGGAGCGTGACGACTGGAAAGCGCAATGCCTTAAGGCCACCGAGGAGCGGGACATGTGGAGCAAACGGTGCCAAGAAATGGCAACTGGCATTGTGCCCGTCCTCGACCTTATCGACCCGGCGCTCACAGAGGAAGAGCTAAGGACGCCTCAGCTCGGACTGGTCGAGAGATGCAAGCAAGCATGGGGATGGTTCCAAGACTTCGTGAAGGAGGCGGGTGAGTACACGGGTGCCCATGTGCTAAGCATGGTGCGTGCTCACTACCCCCTGATCAACCTCAAACGCTTGGAGGCTGGGTACCCGAAGGAGATAGACCCAGACAAGGCCGAAGAGCTTCGGACGGCCCAGCTGGACTTGTCGTCAAAGATAATTGGCGATATTAGCCTGTGCGGAGGTGGGACATCACCTGTGCAGGGTATGCCATCGACAAGCCAGCTGGAAATGCCATCAGCTGCAAGCCAACCAACGAAGCCTGCGGTCTCGACCAGCCAGGCACCGGCGGGGCCATCCCCTTCAGCTTGACCAGCCCTAGAGTCCCCGAGACTCGAGTAGGGTATCAGAGGCGGCGGGCAGTAAATGCCATGCGCCCCGACCAGCCAATGTAATAGGCTTAGAGCTGTAGAAGGAGGACATAGTTGTGTTATTGTAAACTTGAGCCTTTTCAGGCAAGCTTGTAATAACGTAACTGTATATCATTATAAGCTTGTTTGTTTTATACAAAACGCACTTTAAGCTTGAAATTTTTTGTTGGTGTAACTAAGTGGGAACGTGTTAACGTTCTGTTTAGTTGTACCGTTTTGCTCGACACGTCACCCTGAAAAGTTTGTGCGGCCCTAGTCTGGCATGTGGTCGGAGTATGAGGTACTATGACCTGTGCACACGTGGACGCAGACAAGTCAAACCAGGGGGGACCTGCCGATCACCCGCAACGTAGAGAACGGATCCCGTGCACGTGTTGGGAGGAACCGGAGACAGGGCCTGCTCCGAAAACCGTAGAAAGAGTGGTGGTCGGCTTGTACTGGCTTAAGTTAGAATAATTATAAAATTTGGAGTGACACATGAGTGGTCGGAGAAATCATAGTTGCTTTAGTAAAGTAAATCGAAAATACAAGTAGAGTACATATCTCAGTGGTTAAGCATAGAAGCGTCTAAGCTTGTCGATGTGCCATGAGTTCGGTACGTCCGTGCCGTCTAGATGAGCTAACCTGTAAGACGTTGGGCGTGTGACTTCCTTGATCATGAAGGGTCCCTCCCATGGGGTTGCGAGTTTGTGGACACCAGCCTGGTTCGTCTTCCACTTCAGGACTAAGTCCCCGACCACAAAGAAACGCTCTTTAACGTTCTTGTTGTAGTACCTGCGCAAAACAGCAAGGTATTTGGCCGTTCGTACGCAAGAATCAAGCCTTTTCTCTTCTGCGCTGTTGACTTCTAGCTCCCGTACTTCGTCGACCTTGCCTTCGTCGAAGTTCTCTACCCGTGCTGATCTGAAAGCTATATCTGGTGGGAGGACTGCCTCAGCGCCGTAAACCATAAAGTATGGTGAGACGCCGGTGTTACGACTGGGCTGAGTTCGGAGGCCCCAGACAACGGCTGGTAACTCCTTGAGCCATCTTCCAGGAGCTTTATCGTTTTCTCTGTACATCCTCTTCTTCAATGCGTCCAAGATCATGCCATTTGCCCGCTCGACCTGTCCATTAGCTCTAGGGTGCGCCACCGAGACGTATTTTACAACTATGCTCCTTTCATCGCAGAAGTCCCAAAAAGCGTTCCCGGTGAACTGAGTACCCAGATCAGTAATGATGCTGTTGGGCACGCCGAAACGGTGGATGACCTGGTCGAGGAATGTGACAGCTTTCTCTGAGGATGCCTGTACCAGAGGCATGTATTCTATCCACTTAGAAAACTTATCAATTAGTACGAAGACGCATGTAAATTTCCCAGGAGCTGGTTTGAAAGGCCCGATCATGTCCAGTCCCCAGCATGCGAAGGGCCAAGAGGCTGGAATCGTCTGGATCTCATGTGCTGGTACATGGATTCTCTTGGAGAAGAACTGACAACCTTCACAGCGGCGGACTAGCTTTTCTGCGTCGGCCACTGCTGACGGCCAATAAAACCCGGCCCGGAAAGCCTTACCGACCAGTGTTCTTGAGGCCGCGTGGTTGCCGCAGGAGCCAGAGTGGATTTGGTCTAGGAGATGCTTGCCTTCCTCCTGGGTTATACACTTCATCAAGATTTCCTCCTTAGCGTTTTTGCGCCATAACTTGCCATCGACGAGCAGATACTGCTTACTACGACGCATCAGGCGTTCATTTTCTGTTCGATCGATATAACCGCTACCGTCTGTTAAGTACTTGATAAAAGGTGTTCTCCAGTCCGGCTCATGAGTGGTCGGAAGCGGCTCGGTTGTGCTCGGCGCCGGAACCGTAGCCACTAATTGCTGGTCTGAAACTTTGTCGGTTGTTGAATCTTTGTCTTCAATGGAAGGCGTGAGCAGGTCTTGGACGAATACGCCATGTGGGATTTTGGCTCGGGATGATCCTAACTTTGACAACGCATCCGCTGCCTGGTTCTTGTCCCGGACCACGTGTATGTACTCGATGCCATAGAACCCGCCTTCCAAGTTTTCTTATCGATTTGCAATATCGTCCATCTTTTCACCGGTCGTGTCCCAGTCCTTGTTGAGTTGGTTGATGACCAGAGCCGAATCTCCGTTAGACATAGAGACGTTTAACTCCAAGCTCAACCGCAATGCGTAGACCATGCAGGCATGCTTCATACTCGGCGGCATTATTAGATGCTGGGAAATAAATCCTGAGGACGTACCGGAGCTGCTCCTTGGATGGTGATACAAAAAGAACTCCTGCTCCCGCACCGTCAATGTTGAGAGAACCGTCAAGTACATCGTCCAATATTCGTCGGATCTCGGAGAGGCAAAGCGTGCTTAAAATCATCCACTCGACGATGAAATCGACGAGTGCCTGGAGACTTTATTGTAGTACGACTTGCAAATTCCAAGGAAAAGGGCATAGCTCCATTGCCCATTTGACGATGCGCCCGTTCGCATCCTTATTGCGAATGATGTCCCCCAAGGATACTTTCGGTCATGACCACCACACGATATCCGTCGAAGTAATGTCTCAACTTTCGGGATGTTATCGGTATGGCGTGAGCAGTTTAAATCTGTGGGTACCGGTCTTGGATTCGTTGAGTACCTCAATCGATGAAATAAATTGGCGCAGTACCTTGTAAGGCGCGCGGCTGACTCGTCGCTCCGACCACCATTGTAGTGGAAACCACCCGATCGGTTGCCGCAATGTAAAGTAGGAGAGTTTCGCCTTCTCTCCGGAGCAAGAAGTACCGGAGGTGACGTGAGGTATTGTTTCAAATGCGTAAAGGCAAAGATTCTGCTTCCTCCCACCACTCAAACTTCTCGGACGATTTGAGCAGTTTGAAGAACGGTAGTCCTTTTCTCCTAATCTTGATATGAACGGCTTAGAGCAGCCATGCGTACCGGTGAGCTTCGGACATCCTTCACCTTTTTGGGGGCTTCATGTCTAAGACAGCTTTTGACTTTCTCCGGTTAGGGCGTATGCCGTCAGAATCGCCGACGCTTGCGGAGCAATATGCCGAAGGGACACCAAAGATGCACTTATTTGGGTTTAATTTCCATTGGAACGTATTAAGGGCTGCAAAGGTGCGTTCTAGATTGTCAACAAGGGTATGTGCTTCCTTGGTTTTGACAACTACATCATCGACGTAAGCCTCGATGAGGCCGTCTTTTATCTCGTCGTTGAGGCAGGCCTGTATAGCGCTGGTAGGTAGGTACCACCGCGTTTTGAGCCCGAACGACATAGTCGTGTAGCAGTAGGCGCCGAAAGGCGTGATGAAAGACGTCTTGATCTGGTCGTCCTTTTTGAGAGCGATCTGGTGATAACCAGAGTAGCAATCGAGAAAGGAAAGCAGCTCACAACCGGCGGTTGAATCTACGACCTCGTCTATGCGAGGTAAGCCAAAGGGGTCCTTAGGGCAGTGTTTGTTGAGATCAGTGTAATCAACGCACATTCTCCATTCATTATTCTTTTTGCGTACAAGAACCGGGTTGGCTAACCATTCCGGATGATACACTTCTTTGATAAATCCGGCTGCCAAAAGCCGTGTAACTTCTACCCTAATCGCCTCCTTTTTGTCGCGAGCGAACCGTCGTAGCTTCTGCTTGATTGGTTTGGCTTTGCTGTTGACATTTAAGGAGTGCTCAATCAAGTCCCGAGGTACACCGGGCATGTCGGAAGGTTTCCATGCAAACACATCCACGTTGCCCCTCAAGAACCTGACGAGCGCGTCTTCCTATTTGGGATCCAGGTTGGCCCCGATGAGGGCCGTTGTGCTGGGATCGCCCTCGACCAGCTGGATCGTCTTGTGCTCCTTGGATCTGATGTTCTTGCGCGGAGCCTCGAGCTCTGGGATCTCCAAGTGGTCGGCCGTGGTCTTCTTAGCGTCGAGCATGGTCTCGGCCATGCGAATAGAGAGGTCGTGGGCCTCTGCTATTTTGAAGCTGTCGTCCTCGCAGGTATAAGCTGCGTATACATTGCCCCTGAGGGTTAAAACTCCTTTCTCAGTAGGCATTTTGAGCACCAGATACCTGTAATGAGGTATGGCCATGAACTTGGTGAGCGACGGTCGACCAAGAATAGCATGGTAGGTGCCGTCGAAATCAAATGACCACGGTTGACGTGGTCGGTGCGGAAGTGGTCCGAGTCCCAAACCGCATGTAGCGTGATCTCGCCCGAGAGGTGTGGAGCTCGTCTCGGGAGAACGCCCGAATCGTGGCCTCGTAAGGCTTCAGTCCGCTGGGCTATTTTCAGAGCGGCGTGTCTGTTCTTGAACAAGATATCAATGGAGCTGCCGCCGTCGATCAAGACTTCTGTCGAATCGAACCTTGTTGATACAAGGATCGAGGACCGAGGAAAACGCCTACAGCTCGGGTATGGCGGCCCATTGGTCCTTCCTGCTGAAGTAGATTTCACGGTGAGACCACGGAGGAAGCCACGGATCGGTAAGAAGGTTGTCGTTTTTGCCACGTTCAAGCGGTAGCGCGGCGAGCAGCTTATTCTCGCTTTGGTCTCAATGGACACCTTGCCGCCGGCGATGGTGTGCACACGATCGGTCGGCAGCGTATTATGACGAGGATCCGCATCATCGCCGCCGTTGTCCTCGCTGCGCTGTTCCCCTTACGTCATTAGGCTTGTCGGAAATATCCGGAGCCTGTTGGCGCGTGTAGATAGTCTTGAGGACGCCGACAATTCTCCATGGTATGGTTCGACTTGGGATGGAGCTGGCAGGGGCCCTTCAATGCTTTGGCGTAGTCGTCCTCGTAGTTACGACGTCCGCCGCCCTTTTTCACCGTATTGACCTCGCCGTCGTCTTCCCGAGCACGCTTGTCACAGTAATCGTCCACGGCGGTTGCGCCGCCGATTACGCTGATCACGGTGGTCGCCGGAGTCGCTATACCGGTTGCGCGGCGGTCAAAATTGTCGTTCCGACCACGGTTGCCGCGAATCGTCGCGGCGTGGAGGGTGGTCGGAGCGGATCCTTGCTTCTTCTTCGACGATTATCTTTTTATCGCCGTCCGCGCGTTTTTAGCGGTGGCCAAGAGCGCCGTGGATCGACTTCGTGTCTTTTCCGGAGGAGCTTGTCTCTTAGGGCGTCGTGGAAACGGAGGCCGGTGACGAAAGCCTCGATTGCTTCGTTGTCGGAGATTGATGGGACCTTGATGCGCATCTCTGAGAAACGCCGAACGTATTCGCGCAGTGGTTCGTCTTTCCGATCTCGGATCCGTTGCAGATCGTACTTGTTGCCGGGTTGTTCACAAGTAGCGATGAAATTGTCGATGAAGGCCTGCTTGAGCTCCTGCCAAGAGTCAAAATAGTTTGCCGGCAAGCTGACTAGCCATTGGTGACCTGCATGACCAACGGCGACTGGGAAGTAGTTAGACATAACGTGCTCGTCAGCCATGGCTGATCGGCACGCGGTTTCGTAGAGCATGACCCATAATTCGGGGTTTTCCTTGCCGTCGTATTTTCAAGTTTCTCGAGCTTGAAATTCTTGGGCCATATGACTTGGCGAAGGTGTGGAGTGAACTGCCTCAGACCCGGAGGGCCGTGGGCGGTGTCATACTCCATACGGCGATAGCTTTCATGGGATGCACGATCGTTGGCTCTCTGGTTGATGCGAGCACGCAGATCACGTCCGCCGAGGTAATGGCGAAGATCGTTATTGCCGTCGCGGCGATCTCGATTGCCATCTGGACTAGCTCTGCGACCGTGGTTATCACGGCGATTGTCGCAGATTATCTCGGCGGTTGTCACCTCGAACGTCGTGGACGGTTATCCTCTCGGCGACGGTTTTCGTCCCCACCACCATCATGACCACCGCTTTCCGCCTTGACGATTGTCCGACGGGTCGTTGTTGCGCGAGCCACGCTTCGTTGAGCGGTGTGAGCGACTTGAGTATTGGCGGTCGTGGCTTGATTCCACCAAACGGGATGGGGCCCGGCTTGATTCATCTCTCGCGGTGCGAGCCATAGCGGCCGTCGAGATATGCTTGTTTGTCATCACGGACCGCTTGGGTTTCGGAGTGTTGGGCAGCCACGCATTGTCGCCATGGCAACGGCTACGTTGGCGCTTTTGGGGGTCTTGAAGACTTGTTTGTCCCCACCCTGTAGAAAGCATTGTTGAGGTCGCGCGTTGATCCTTATGCGCCGTGCCTCCTGGTCTGCTTCAGCTTCGATTTGCCGGCGATTAAACTGGTCAATGTTGCGTGCTTCGCGTGCAGGCCTTTTCTTGTTCTGTTTTCGCCAATTGCTCGGCGGCTCGTCGTTGCTGACAACATGGATCAAATCCCCTCGTCTTGGCGGGAAAGATGGAAATTGGGGGAAACCCGGGGCGTGGTCTGGTAGATCCAGATCGTATTTGACGCCTTCATCTTCGTGACGCTGAAGCTCGATGTGGACAGATGCGTTGGATGCGATGCCGGATGAGGAGCTGGAGTCACCCTCTCGGACTGTGTGGACAGATCCTTCTTGATAATCTTCAATCCGGACCATGTTGACGATGTTGCATGGCTTCGGACGAGATCGGTGTGTAGGACATAGATCCAAACGGCGGCGTAGGTTGCACGCGTAGCTGAAGGCGGCGTTTCACAGGCCGTAGGGCTGGACCTGGTGGTTCTCCGTCGGGACTTCGTACTCGCAGAGTCGGAGGCCCGTCGCGAAGGCTGGCTGGCGACGAGTGGAGCGCCCCGCAGGAGTAGATACGACCACAAGATCTGTTCCAAGCCGTGCAGGACGACTGGCCCGAGCTGGTCGGATAGATCTGTTGTGGGGAGCTGTTACCCGATCGATGGAGTCGAGCAGGTCGGTGTCGTCGATCTGCTTCCCTCCGTAGCGGGGAAGCGGATGACGGGTTGTTGGCGTGGCTGTAGGCGTGGTCGGAGCCAGATGTACCGTGGTCGGAGCCAGATCCATCGTGGTCGGAGCCGTGTTCGTCGTGGTCGGAGCCGTGTTCACCGTGGTCGGAGCCGTGTTCACCGTGGTCGGAGCCGTAGCCGATGCAGGTGAAGTAGTCGTCGGCGCGGGTTGAATACACGCTTCGGTCATGGTGATGGAGACGTCAGGGCCCGGTGGTCCAAGTGATCTGGCCGATGGTGAACGTGAGGCCGTTGGGCGTAGCCATGGAGCCGGAGATGATGACCATCTTGTTCGCTTGGAGAGCAGTACGCACTCCCCCTACCTGGCGCGCCACTGTCGACGAAATATGGTCGGCAGTCTACCTAGGGGTATGCCCAAGGTAGTAGATTATCGGCAGACAGGTGCGCAAGTCCCAAACAAGACGGTGACGCAAGACAGACACGAGGTTTTATCCAGGTTCGGCCGCCAAGAAGGCGTAATACCTACGTCCTGCGTCTGATTTGTATTGCTGTATGTCAATGAGAGATGATTTTTAGAGGGGTCCCCTGCCCGCCTTATATAGTCCGGGGGGCAGGGTTACAGATCTGGAAACTAATCCTAGTCGGTTACAATTGCCATATGTGGCCGGATAAGGATTCCTATTCTAATCGACCAGGATCCTGCTTGGTCGCCAAATCCGTCTTGATTCCTTGTGCGGGACTCCGATCAGGTTAACTGGGCCGCACGTCATCTTTCGGGTGGACTGAACCTATCGATCCAGGCCAACCCAAGCTTAGCCGTAAGGGTATAGGGGTTAATACCCCCACACGTATCAAAGAGAAAACTCTAAGACACTCTATCATATGCTTTTTCATAATCTAGTTTAAGAATAATCCCAGGTTCACCACTCTAATGCACACTATGAACCAACTCATGAGCTACTACTACGCTTTCTAAAATATATCTTCCTTTTATAAACGCAGATTGGGTTAGAGCAACTATCCTTTGAACCACAGAGGTCAACCTAAGAGTTAGCAATTTAGAAAAAAAATTAAAGCTGCAATTTAACAAACTGATAGGTCTGGATTGCATCATGTTTGTTGCCTCTCGTACCTTTGGAATTAGTGTAACCAAGGCAAAATTGAGTCTCATAAGGTCTAAGTCACCCTTGTGAAAATCATTAAAAAGATCCACCACATCATTTTTAATGAGATTCCAAAACTTTTGGTACAAGAGGAAGGATAAGCCATCCGGCCCCGGGGCACCTTCTGCATAGCAGCTAAAAATGACGTCTTTGATCTCTGACTCAGAGAAAGGTGCTATGAGTAACTCATTTTCATTCCTAGAGACCTTGTCCTCCTCTTCCCAGAAATTTTGTCCCAACTTAAAGTTAGGCTCTGGCTCCTTAGCAAACAGGTTTTTGTAAAAATCTACTGCCACTCTCATCATCCCTTTCTGGTCATAAACCAGACCCGTAGGACTTTCAAGGCATTCTATTTCCTTTTTTCTACTCCGTTGGTTAGCAACTGCCTGAAAATATGTCGTATTCTTGTCACCCTCAAGAATATTTCTATCCCTACAACGTTGTCTAACTCTAATCTCTTGTAATGCCCAAATCTATTCTAACTTATCTTCAATTTGAGCTAGCTCCTGCCTCTCAACACTAGACAACTCCCTGATTTCAGCTAGAATTTCCAGTCTAGTGAACTCCTTAGACAACTCCACTTTGGCTCTATTCTGGGCAGCTACCTCATTTGCTGCCCACCCCCTAATCATCCTTCTTAAGGTCCTAACTCTAAATTGCCATCTGTCCATACAATTAGACAGGGGCAAGGATTTTCCCAAGCTTTCTCAACTATACTACAAAAGGACTCTTTTTCCAGCCACCATTTCTCAAAACGATCCCTCTTTTTGCCAAAGCAGGTATTAGTCCCAAAATCTAAAACTAGAGGGTTATGATCACTCGGAAATCTATCTAGAGCTTTGACACAGGACAAAGGAAAAGCAGCACCCCACAAACCAGAGACAAAGATCCTATCAATCTTAGCTAAAATAGGGCGCTCTTGATTATTTGTCCAGGTAAATTTTTTATTACTAGGATTCAGCTCAAAGCCCATTTGTTAACCCTGCTATTAAACTCATCAGCCCACCTATGATTATACACTCCATTACTTTTATCAAAAGCAAATCTAACAAGGTTAAAATCACCCCCAACCAAAGTTGGGCCATTCCAAGCGCCCATCACAGTTTCAAACTCTGCTAAAAACTCTTGCTTAAGATCATCGTAAGCTAGTCCATAAACCACAACAAGCTTCCAGACAAACCCGTTAGTTTTGTTAGTAAGCATTACACTAACCAAAAACATTAGGACATCACCAACTACCATGTTAAAAATATACATGTTGATGCCAACCAGGATTCCTCCTGCCGAGCCTTTAGCATCTAAATGATGCCAAGCAAAAGGAACGTTACTAGATAAGGTCTTCAGAAAACCTACTGATAGAGAGTTTTTTTTGTCTCCATAATGCCTACAAAATCAGCATGAGAATCCTTGATTCTACTAATCAGGGCTGGAACCCTACCAAGCTTACCCAGACCTCTAATATTCCAGAGCAAACCTATCATTTATACTTTTTCTTGTTCTTCTTTCTAGGCCCTAGTTTGGACCAACCTAATTCCTGGTCGTCCTTAGATTGATCAGGATTTCCATTCTGATCATTTTTCTTGGGTGTGTTGATACTATTATCCAAGTTCCTGACATTATCCTGAGAACATAAACTAGTTTCGACGGCCTTACTAGAGCAACCAGCATGACTACATTTAGAAAGCATATCACCCATTCTAGCATAATCTAATTGTACCATCTTGTCTAAAATAGGATGTCCATCCTCTACATCTATGCCAATATCCTTGGCCACAGAGATTAACAGGTTTTTAGAGACAGGATGGGATTTAGTAGGTTTTTTGCTTATGCCTGCATTATCTTCTAGATTCCATTTTCTCTAAAATTCCTGGGCACATTAAAGGACTGTCTTGCCATCATCAACCCTTCTGCTACTCCTCCTTAAAGGAATCATAGGGCCCCACTGTTGTTTCTTGTTAAGCTTCTTTGTCTTCTCCTTGCTATCATCAACTTGATGTCTTTCTAGCACTTCATCACTGGGCTGCGTCCATGCCAAATCTTCCCCACTGTCATTGTGCTTTTCTGTCAACTGAGAGTTTTCATTCCGGAGGGCTTGCTTATCCTGCTGTAGCAATTCAGAGCTATTGCTATCTATGTCTTTGTCTAGAAAACTTTGGTTCTTTGCTTGCAAATCATATATCCACTCGTCTGGTAACTGGATTTTCTCGTTGTCATCTTGTAGCATCAAGGAACTTTCATCTTCTAGAACTTCATCATCAGCTTCCTCCACTTCTAATTCCATGGCTCCAAGCAGATTTGCTCAATCATTTGCTAAGGCATCCTACTGAGTTGGGAAACTATCATCCTCAAACAATAGCACTGTTTTCGCCGATTTGCCACCCGTAGAAGAGCTATCACCTCCCTGTGGTTTATCCGACGGTTCAGGTAACTCTCTCTCTCTTGTGGTTCATGGTCCTTGTCCTTCTTTGGGTCATCATCATTCTCTTTGGGATTGTCCTTAGGATCATCATCATCCAATAAGTGATCTTCCTCTAATTCCTCAACACCTCCAGAATCACCGTCAGTTGAATTATCAGCTTGGACATATCCCTCAAGATTGAATGAGATTTTGTACACCCCAGCCTTGAACGCATGGCAAAACGGCCAGATGATGTTACTTGGGCCCCTTTTTGGCCTGAAGCGAGGCATGAGTTGTGTTTGTATATACGACTTTAAATGAACTTTGGGAATTGATCTATTCTCAAAAAAAAACTTCGCGATTTGATCTTAAAAAGATTAGGGATACATTTTGTCCATGCCAAAATTACTTTTAGACATTTAAGTAATGATTACTTGTATAAAACAAATTGTTTGTTCTACATGATTTTTTTTCATCCCTTTGTTATTCAGTCAATATATAAACTTCCAACTCCTCCTTGTTTTGATGTTTTTAGAAGCTCATCCTTTTTTGTTTGGTTTGTGAAATAGAATGTGTTGGTCCATGGGTACCTCATTCCCTACTAGTGGATAATTAGTACTAGTACGTGGCATATGGTCATTCCACCAAATCTAGATAATGGATTCATGATGCACCACCTCATCTACAACGAAGTGATTCCTGCTTAAACCAAATACCATATAAACTTTGAAAAAAGAACAATTTCCAATATTAACATAATTGCTGACGCATACACTCAAACATTGCACAAACACGATACCCCTGTGGCCTATCGGTATCTCTGGAAAACATTGATGGCAATTCTTGATATTGATGAAGTAACTGCAGGCGCCTTTCTGGCGATGAACACATACTAGTCTTCCACTGAAGGATCATTGTCATTAACTCCTAAAATAAATCTAAGAAAATATGAGCATTCATACATGTCAAGTCTAGGACTTCATCCTCTAAAATAAACCAAGAAAATATGAGCATTCATACGTGTCAAGTCTAGGACTTCATCCTGAGTGGATAGGATCCAACATAAGGGACCTAACTAGCTAAACTGTGCTCAATTCGCAAGTACTAATATCTATGATATTGAGTAAATATTATTAGGGTAATTATGAAATATATTGTTATAGTAAGTCTATTTGGCGACATAAATCTTTGTACTATTTTCTATAAATCTAGTTGAATTTAAGAAAATTTGAGAGTGAGGGAGTAATTCCTAGCGCTTGCAAAAACTCAAATCATGATAGAGGTTAACCATTGGAGATTGCATGCCTTGATATCGAGATATGCGGGTCAACCTGGTTATATTATCTCTTTTCCACTTCTTTTCTAAAAAAAGGCGTGAAAGCAAGCATGCATATCTTCAATTTGAGGCGTGGAAATTGGAGATGCATATATGGGCGGACAAGCAACGTGGGCGGTCGTAGTACATTATTTATATATATGTGCATGCTGACTTTACTTTTGCACATGAAGACATATAGACATACTCTATATGTGTATATATATATATATATATATATATATATATATATATATATATATATATACACACGTGGGCGGTCGTAGTACTCCGGTCCGGTATTCCTAATAATCCTTGAACGCGCAATATTTCTAGCTACGACGACTTTGAGACATGCTGCAAGCATTATTTTTAGCTACGCGACATACATCCTCGTCTTTAGATGACAAAACTTCTTGGGTATATATGCTGTACACTCGATATGAAGCCCACGTTGCACCATGCAATATCAACATGTATGGAACAAAAAACTTTCCACCGAGTGCACGTTGCGTACGTGGAATTTACACAATGTGTACCAACGCGGCGGACGAAATTAAGTACTACTCACGTTGACAAGCTGAGCACGCTATTTTAATTTCTTCCATTCAAACAACTCTGAATCCTGCCTATAAATAGGTGTTGTGGTTGATCACAATGTGTACCAACGCGGCGGACGAAATTAAGTACTACTCACGTTGACAAGCTGAACACTCTATTTTAATTTCTTCCATTCAAACAACTCTGAATCCTGCCTATAAATAGGTGTTGTGGTTGATCACAATGTGTACCAACGCGACGGACGAAAGTACTACTCTGAATGCTGCCTTATTTAACATGACGTCTAGGTCAAATGCTGGCACAGCGGCCAGATGTTATTTGGGCCCTTTTTACTCGCGACACTATGGGCTAGTTTGGGCTTTTGGCGTGATGCAAAATAAACCACTGCCTGTGTTTGTATATAGAGCTTTAAATGAACTTGGGGATTTTATCTTAAAAGATATCTTTGTCCATGCCAAAATTACTTTTAGGCTTTTAAGTAATGATTATTATTACTAGTATAAACAAATTGCTTGTTCTACTTGATGTTTTTCACCCCTTCGCTATTTTTTTCAATATATAAACTTCTGACTCATCATTTTTTGTTTGGTTTGTGAAATAGAATGGGTTGGTCCTTCATCACCTCATTTCCTACAAACAGATAATTAGTACTAGTATGAGAAATATGGTCATTCCACCAAATCTGGGCAATGGATTTATGTTGCACCACCTCATCTAAAATGAAGTGATTCCTTAAACCCGACACCCTATAAACTTTAAAAGAACAACTTCCATTATCATCTTTTTGCTGGCACATACCTTCAAACATCGCACGAACAACCTACCCTTGTGGCTTTCCAATTGATGGACATGTTTCGGACTTCCACTGAAAGAACATCGTTGTTAAATCCTATAATAAATTTAAGAAAATGTGAGCATTCATGTCATGTCGAGGACTTCATTCCGAGTGGGTAGGACCCACATAAGGGAACTAACCAGCTAAGCTATGCTCAATTTACACGTACTAATATCTTTGATGCTGAATAAATATTATTAGGTTAAATATGGAATATAATATTATAGTAAAACTATTTGGAGACGTAAATGTTTGTACCATTTTCTATAAAATCTAATTGTTGATGACCAAAAATAGCTAGAGAATATTGTGATGATGTTTATGATGATGAAAAGGTCCCAAACATATTTTGGATCACCACATTGGGTCTTGGGAAAGAGGAAAAGGAGGCGTCCATCCTTGCCCAACCGGTGTGGCCAGCCTCCCTAACCGCCAGGCGGTTCCTCGTGATTGTTGGGTCACGGCTACCGATGCTGCCCCCTCCCCGCCCCGAAAACCGGCCTAGCCAGATTGGAACCTGGCTAGGCCGGTCCTATACAACGCCTCCGCCAAGCCGGCCTGGCCGGTTCCCCAGCTCTGGCCCTGGCTTGGCCTTGACAAAACTGGCCTAGCCGGTTTGGGTCCTAGCTAGGCCATTTTCCGTATTGGAGTCCAAGCCAGTCTCCTTCCAAATAAGGTTTTGTATCTATTTTCGTGTAGGAAACATGGAGAACATGTGTTGGACTTGTTTCCTACTATAATAAAACCATCCCTCTCTATATGTATCAGAGGATCACGGCCGATTCAAGGATCCAACACTCAATGGTATTTTTTGCATCTATTAACAAAAGTTTTGCCCCTTTTCCAACCCTCTTGGTGTTTGTTGCATCTCTCTATGAGATTCATCAGCGTTCTTGGTAACCTGTGCTGATCCTAGAACAACCCTTGGCGTGCTCCTCCACGATGGTTCCACCCGGGACATGTTTCTAGGATTTCGCGGCAAAGGATGGGCTCTTGATCGGCATAATCGATCTCTAGATCGGTTTAGTCGATCCTTACACTACGCCAGATTTGCACATCAGTGCCGGCCTCATCACTGTCGGATTTGTGAGAACCGGCAGTGATGTACCTTCACTGCTAGTTATGAGCTTGAAAATGAAAAAAATGATTGGGGCTGGGCTAAAACCGGCAGTGAAGAACCACATCACTGCCGGTTTGTGGCTTGAACCGGCAGTGTTTTGGCGAGCACTCATCACTGCCGGTTTAAGCCAAGAGCCGATAGTGATTGGGCTCTATCACTGTCGGTTCTAGCTAAGAACCGATGGTGATAAGCCTACAACACAAAAAGGTTGTAGCCGTCCTCTCCTTCCTCCTCTCTTTCATCCCGAGAACAGAGGCGCGCGTTTGGACCCTTCCCTCCATTGTTGCGGCTGCTCTTGACCATGAAGCTAGTGCTTGGATTTTGAAGAATGGCTTGATCATTTTGCTTTAAGGTTAGTAACAAACATCCACTCATTTGATTTTGTTGCTTAATTAGCTTCGTTTTGATGGCTACATTGCTTGATTCTCATTCTAGTTCTTTCTCCATTCTAGAGAGCACTTTTCCAATTGGAGATTTGTGCAAGGCTCAAATTATGGTGAATCCATCATCCAAAAGGTTGGTGTCTATGAACACATTAAATTCCTAGCTAATTATTCCATGGTGGTCAAGATCATCATTGTTAGTATGTGATGCTATAATTAGTTCTTAGAAATAGAGTAGAATAGTTGTTCTTCAATATTGTGCAATAATTGTTTTTTACTACGATTTTCAATTTACAGGGCCGGGCTACCAATTTCAATTTTTCAATAATTAGTGTACAATAATGTTTTCCAAAAATGGTACTTTCGAGCTACAATTATTGTTCATGAAGCTCAATTTCTTATTAATTCTTTGTAATTACTGTCTTAGTATTTTTTTGTGCAGAGATAGATCGAGAGTGGATGCATATGTCCCGAACAGACAAGCGGTACATGCATGGCGTCAGCCAGTTTATCACCGATGCCAAAGCCCATGCTAGGAATGGGAACCCTGTCTTCTGCCCATGCAAATATTGCAAGAATCATAGGAACTTTCGTCAAATTGAGTCTATAAGATCGCACTTGATTACCAGGATGTTCATGCCAAACTATACGATATGGACTATGCATGGCGAGGTTGGTGTGAATGTTCTGTAGGAAAATGATGATGATGTGGACATGCCTGACGTAGCCATCCACGATGCTGACGAGGAACCCGGTGTCAACACGGAACCTATGGCCACAGTTAATAATGTGTTTAGGAACACACTAGCTGACGACACCGAGGATAACGATGGCATTTCTCAGCTGCTATGTAATGTAGAGACCGGATATCTTAGTGAAAGACAGCTGAGAAAGCTAGAGAAAATGAGACAAGATGGCAAAACACCATTGTATAGGAATTGTCCAATGAGCAAACTTGAAGCCGACATCATGCTGTTAGAGTTCAAATCGACAAACGGATTGAGCGATAAAGGCTTCGATCAGTTGTAAGGTATAATAAGGAAAATGCTCCCAGAAAAAAATGAGTTGCCAGAAAAGACATACTTGGCCAAGCAAATGATCTGCCCCATCGGCCTCGAGGTTGAAAAAATCCATGCGTGTTCCAATGATTGCATATTGTATCGTGGAGAAAAATACAAAGACTTGGACAAGTGCTCCAAGTGTGAAGCTCCACGGTACAAGGAAGGGCCGTCAGATGAGGGTACCAAGACCAGAGGAGGTCCCATAAAGGTTGTTTGGTATTTCCCTATAGCTCCCTGGGTGCATAGGCTGATTGCATGTGCAAAGTCAGCCAAGCTGTTGCGCTGGCATGGCAAAGAGCGTAAGAAAGATACAATGATGAGGCACCCCACCGATGGGCATGACTGGAGGACTGTCAATACTATGTTCTATAAGGACATCGGTGGAGAGGTAAGGCACCTTTGGTTTGCTTTGAGCACAGATGGGATGAATCCTTTTGACCAGGTTAGAAGCAATCATAGCACTTGGCCAGTGACGCTCTGTATATACAACCTTCCACCTTGGGTCTGTATGAAGCAGTCGTACATCCAGATGCCACTACTGATCTAAGGGCCAAGACAGCCTGGGAATGACATCGATGTGTTTCTAGAACCAGTGATCGATGAACTAGTGGAGATGTTTGAAAAGGGTGTGCCGGATGTTTGGGACGAGTACAAAAAGGAACATGTCACGATCAAGGGAGTACTTATCGCTACAATCATCGACCTGCCAGGTCGAGGTTCATTGTCCGGAGAGAAGACAAAAGGCTATACTGGATGTGTCGAGTGCTTGGACGACACCGATGCGGTAAATCTGCCAAATAACTCAAAGATAGTTTATATGGGATACCGTAGGTTCCTACCTAAGGATCACCCTTACCGCAGGAACAGAAAAGATTTCAACGGTACTATTGAGAAATGCTTAGCTCTAAAATATCAAGATGGGCCTGCGATACTTCGAGAACTCAACAAATTGGAGGTTGTCCTTGGGAAGGGGGACAATGTAGTAGCAGTGCCTAATGGGAGCGTTTGAAAGAAAAAATCGGTTTCCTGGAAACTACCTTACTGGCCATTTCTGAGTGTACGCCACTGTCTTGATCCCATGCACATCACTAAAAACGTGTGCACTAACACTCTTTACACCTTGATGGACACCGAGGGAACATCGAAGGATTCACTAGCCACATGCCTAGACATGCAACGCTTGGGAATCAGGAAGGAGTTGCATCCCGTGGAGCTAGAGAATGGCTAGTTCAAACTTCCGGTTGCATCATGGACATTGAAGAAGGAAGAAAAGCGTGCGCTTATTTCTTTCTTCAATGAACTCAAAGTCCCAACGGGCTACTGTGCGAACCCGAAGAGGCTAGTGAACATGAGAGAACTCAAGTTCAACTATGGCCCTATAAAGGCCCATGACTGTCATGTCATTATGACTCAGCTGCTCCCTGTTGCCCTGCGTGGTATCCTCCCCCCAAAGGTCCGCGCTCCAATCATAAAACTTTGCTCGTTCTTCAACGCGATCTCAAAAAAGGCCATTGATGTGTCCATGCTAGAGCAGCTGCAGCGGGACATAGCTAAAACTCTCGTTAGGCTTGAGATTCTTTTCCCGCTGACTTACTTTGATATCTCATTGCATCTGCTCATTCATCTTGTTGACCAAATTAGAGCCCTTGGCCCAATGTACCTGCATCAGATGTTCCCTTTCGAAAGATTGATGAAAGTTTTCAGGAGGTATGTTAGGAACAGATTCAGGCCAGAAGGGGGCATGGTTGAAGGATGGTCAACGGAGGAGGCCATTGAGTTCTGCACATATTATCTGGACATCAAAAGGGTCGAAGTTCCAGAATCTCGTCACGAGGGAAGACAATGTGGCAAAGGAACGATCGGGGAGAAATCTATTACAGTAGATGACCCTGTTTCTTTCAGACAGGCACAGTTCGTTGTTCTCCAGCAAACTGAGGGTGTGATGCCGTACATTGACGAGCATAGGCAATCGCTGCAAACTCTGTATCCGAGCAGGTCATAGGCTTGGCTGGATAAAAAAATATAAGGAGGAATTTGTCAGCTGGTTGCGACGTCGCTTGCTTGGAATAAAGTTGGGTAATCAACTGGATGCCTTAGCCAAGGGACCTTCGAGTACATATCTTAAGTACCAAGGGTATGAGATCAATGGATTCACATTTTACACAAAAAAGCAAGATGAAAAGAGCACATACCAAAATTGTGGTGTTCGTTTTGATGCTCACGATGAAAACGGCAATGTGCAAGCGACATACTATGGTTTCATAGAGGAGATATGGGAGCTAGCCTACGGTCCGTTGAAGGCAGCTCTTTTTCGCTGCGAGTGGGTTCGGCTCGAAGAAATCAACACTGACAGCGAAGGGTTCACTACTGTTGATCTCACTAAGACCGCATACAGAGACGACCCCTTCGTCCTTGCAAGAGATATTATGCAAATCTTCTATGCAAGGGACAACAAGACAAAAGGAAGGCTAAAAGTAGTCCTAGAAGGGAAAAGGAAGATTGTCGGTGTCGATGGAGTGATGGACGAAGAAGACTATAGGGGCTATCAGGAAATGCCTCTATTCGGGGCGAACGTACCCCTACCTATCCTTCAAGAGGGTGACGAACCTGCTTACGTACGAATTGATCACAATGAGGCCCTCATTGTTGATGCACCTAAATACAGTTAGATTATTGTTAACTATGTAATCATTATGCAGACGTTGTATCAGTAATTCACACTGAATATTTAATTTATATTTTGTGCGCATCTCTACAATTTAATTATTGACTATGTAATCAAATATTAAGATGATGTTCACAAACACTATTATTTGATAATTATAGACCATTAATTAATTATCATAGAATTAAATAATCAAGACACAAATTTTTGTGTTATTTTAGAATATAAACTAACTGCATTATTTCTATTAATAAATAAATAAAGAAAAGCAAACTAAGCGAACTCCCTATCCTAGCTCAGTGGTTAAGGCCGCACACTCTGTACTCTGAGACCCACGCTCGAATCCCAGGCGGGCCAAACTTTTTTGATTTTGCATTTATTATTTAGTAGTGCATTACAATGGGATAAAAGAAAAAAAATGAAACCATTCTAACCGAACTCTCTATCCTAACTCAGCGGTTAAGGCCGCACACTCTCGACCCCGCGACCCGCGCTCGAATCTCAGGCGGGCCAAACTTTTTTATATTTTTTACAAAAAGGTTGCGATGGCAGGCTCCAAACCGATAGTGTTTTTTTATATTTGTTTACTAAAAGGTGACGACAGGGCCCTTCACTGCCGGTTTTGGTTTTAAAACCGACAGTGATAGCTACTATCACAGTCTGTTGCTCAAACCGACACAGAAGGACCAATTCACTGTCGGTTTTAAACTAAAACCGATAGTGATGTGTAGATTCTCCTCACATGCCAACAGTGCTCCCATGACCACAACAGTTGGAACACTGCTCCCACCTACCCCGACAACTTTAGTTCAGAAATAAAAATGTACCACGACTGCTAGCCCCTATAAAATGGCCTTCGGCCAGGAGCTAGCATCTCCATGCATGTTGGTTTCAGCCAGGCCTTATCAGCCATGATACAATAATGTTTTCCTCTCACAACAAACCACAGATATCGTTATGCATCGTAGTCCACCAAAATGGTGCACACATGAGGTACTAGAAGAATGCTACTGAAGATAGAGCAACGCCGAAGATTGGAGATGCCACGAGGTTCACAGAGCCATCCGCTGTGGTGCCGAGCTGAATCCGATGTGCTCTGGACTGTACCGAGAAAAAGGCCATGTACAGCAGAGACATGGATTCATCGATGCCACCTTATCATCTCCAACCGGTATAGCTCGTAGACCACCTCAGTGATGTTGTTTGAACCCTAGTTGGTGCAAGAAGAATGCTACTGAGGTGGTAAAATTATAATGTGTTGATACACATTGATGGTAACATTGACCTGTACGCAAATAGGTCTTTGTTATCGTATATGGAATTTTAGTGTAAGGTCTATGTTATCGTATATGTAACTTATTTCTAATTTTTTGTAATTTTTTGATGTATTTCATTACTATCTAAATAAATATATCGTTCTTGTTAAAACTTTCCCACTGTAGTATCTAAATAAATATATCCTTTACATATATGCACCTTCACTGTCGGTTCTATTTAGAAACTGGCAGTGATAGCCACCTTCACTGTCAGTTCTATTTAAAAACCAGCAGTGATGTCCATGCCCCCCTATATAAAACAAACTGCCGGCCACATGCATCGATCCCACCCACCCACGAACTCTCTCAGTCTCATTTCTCATGTTTCACTCTCACTTCTCAAGACATCACTCTCTCTCTCTACGTGATTTGGTCATGGCTCTAGCATTTTTCAATGATATTGATATGTTGTCTTCTCCAATATTCTATCCATATTCATTTGATCTATATTTATATTCATGTTTCTTTGCATATATTTTATGTTCATATTTTTTTTGCATTTTATGGATCAGGTGGTATGAACAACGGACCTCCCCCACCACAAGAACCAGTTTTCCACCCTGGCGATGAGCCATTCGCTCCTAATGTGGCCATTCCACGGTTCCCTATTCCAGCTATTGTATGAAATATTTTCCAACATCTTTTGTTTTTTAATGCTAACAAATAAGTGTAATTAGTTTAATATCATTGTTGCATGCATATATGTCGCAGACTATATCCCCAATAGATTGGCTGTGAATAGCACTTAGCTGGTTCTTTATCTCGGACATCGTCGAGAACACGGCATCTAATGCAAGTGGTTGGCTATCGACTTGTGAACTTAGTTTTTTCATCCCTGTGAGGGATTCAAATCATCGGAACCATATCCACGGGATAGGAATACAGAGCCCGGACGTGATAAGCGCCCAATTAAGTGCCATGCACATCTGTTTAGAGGCACTTCGACGCATTTGCTATGATGTGCCTGATTTCTCGCACTTCAAGGCACTTGCTTTGAATGCTGGTGATATCCCCGTCCCGCAAGCAAGCGAATGGTTTACGAGCTACAACCATGCGGATATGGTAAAATGGTCACTTATACCTGAGTCGTGGTTATTTGTTGTTTATTATTGTAATAACATTCTCTAATTTTTTTCTTTTTCTTCGCATGCAGATTGCGCTACAGGACCCTACCTATGCTGCATGTGGCTTGTGGGCCGTTCTAGACCAAGCTACGGAGCAACTCGGGTATGATTGGGACTTCTACAGTGGAAACCTCGGCCAGCTCACTATAGAAGGACGCCAGTACTGCATAAGGATTACTAACAAGGGCAGTGGTCATTCAGTAGGTTACATCTATGGCCGACCATTCCTTTGGTATTGTGAGGCACGAGAGAGTGCACTCATACGGGCAATGGACTTCATCGATACAAGCGGATACATAATCCGTGACATCAATTACCATATATGGCTACAGAGGCATGTTAGCGTGCGTGGCCCGATCAATCCCGGTAGTGATTCTGATAGTAATTAATGTTTATTTAGCTAGGTTTTCAAGATCGTAGTTTAATTGGGTTCTAATTTTAATATGTACGGCTTTGTGTGTTTAATTATTGTCATGCATGTAATTCGTGTAACATTTGTTGGACAACTAGAAATATACATTCCGGTGTCGTATTGGTCTCAAAATTATTCTCAGGCTTGCATGTGCCACGTGTGAAGGAAACACCAAGTTTGGGATTTTTCGGAGGTGGTTTGCTACTTTCTGAGGTTTAATTGAATTTAAGCGCGACGACACCTATTAATTATAGGTTGAACTGAGTCTAGCCACGAAAAGATCCGGAATGGTGCCAAACTTTTACATAGGCTCTAATGTGCCCTAGGGATAAGAATTTTGTGGAGGTGGATGAAAAAATCTATTGGGTCCAAGATGAAATTCACCCTCTTTTGTCTAATTTGGCACAGAGAAAAATATAATAAATAAAAGAATGATCAGAAAAACCTAAGATCCTGTGTGGAGTCTTAATTTGGGTGTACATGCTTGCCAAAAAAATTTCAAACCATTTCGACATAGGCGAAGTATACAAGCTTCACAGATGTACATTTGCCTTTTCATCAAACCATGACTATACACATAGGTTATCAAAGTTTCTCTGGTTCATAGGCATTTCGGTGTCGTATTGGTCTCAAAATTATTCTCAGGCTTGCACGTGCCACGTGTGAAGAAAACACCAAGTTTGGGATTTTTCGGAGATGGTTTGCTACTTTCTGAGGTTTAATTGAATTTCCGCGCGACGACACCGTTTAATTATAGGTTGAATTGAGTCTACCCACGAAAAGATCTGAAATGGTGCCAAACTTTTACACAGGCTCTAATGTGCCCTAGGAATAAGAATTTTGTGGAGGTGGATGAAAAAATCTATTGGTCCAAGATGAAATTCACCCTCTTTTGTCTCATTCGGCATAGAGAAAAATATAATAAATAAAAAATGATCAGAAAAACCTCAGATCCTATGTGGGATCTTAATTTTGGTGTACATGCTTGTCAAAAAAAATTCAAGCCATTTCGAAATAGGCGGAGTATACATGCTTCACAGAGGTACATATGCCCTTTCATCGAACCATGACTATACACATAGGTTATCAAGGTTTTTGTGGTTCATTCACATTCCGGTGTCGTATTGGTCTCAAACTTTTTCTTAGGCTTGCATGTGCCACGTGCGAAGGAAACACCTAGTTTGGGATTTTTCGGAGATGGTTTGCTACTTTCTGAGGATTAATTGAATTTCCGCGCGACGACACCCATTAATTATAGGTTGAACTCAGTCTACCCACGAAAAGATCTGGAATGGTGCCAAACTTTTACATAGGCTCTAATGTGACCTAGGAATAAGAATTTTGTGGAGGTGGATGAAAAAAATCTATTAGGTCAAACATGAAATTCACCCTCTTTTGTCTCATTCAGCACACAGAAAAATATAATAAATAAAAAAATGATTAGAAAAACCTAAGATCCTGTGTGGGATCTTAATTTGGGTGTACAAGCTTGCCAAAAAAATTTCAAGTCATTTCGACATAGGAATACATATGCTTCTATTTATTCAATATATAAAAGAATTTTTTAACATATATAAACATCACTGTCGGTTTCAAAAGTCGGTTTCAAAAAACCGGCAGTGATGAGAAGAAACCGACAGTGATGTTGGTTATCACTGTCGGTTTATTTTGAAAACCGGCAATGATATATAAAAAAATTAAAAAAATTGTGTCAGCCCTCGGGTTTGAGCTCGGGTCTCGGGGTGCAGAGTTTAGAGACTTAACCACTGCGCTAGTATAGGATGTGTGCCAAGGTTTATTTATTTTTTCATTTTTACCTTTAGACCGCTTAATAAATTATAAAATTAAACCGGTAGTGATGTTTTTGTTGTAACCGCTACACGGCAATCACTGTCAGTTTAGACTTACAACCGATAGTGATGGGGGTACATCACTGTCGGTTTAGACTTACAACTGGTAGTTGTGTTTCCTCATCACTTTCGGTTCAGACTAACAACCGGCAGTGATGTACCCCCATCACTGTCGGTTCAGACTTAGAACCGGCAGTGATGAGGTCTGGTATAAAAGCCCGGCGCGGGTTGAAATTTTTCAACCCCGTGCCAACCGTTCCTAGCCCCGCGCTCCTCTTCTTCGACGCCGACGCCCGTGCACCGCCCCACGCCGGAGCACCCGTCCACAGCCCCCCCGCGCCGCCGTTCCCAGCCCCGCTCTCCTCTTCTTCGACGCCGACGCTCGTGCACCACCCCATGCCGGAGCACCCGTTCACCGCCCCCCGCGCCGCCGTTCCCAGCCCAGCGCTCCTCTTCTTCGACGCCAACACCCATGCATCGCCCCACGCCGGAGCACTCCCCACGCCGTCCACCGCCCCACGCCGGAGCACCGCCGAGGCCTTCAGGAGCGCGCGGACAGCTGCATTTCCCGCCCCCACGGTGAGTGCGTGGCTCACTACCCGCTAAGTGTTTGATGAAATGCCCCACGATTATTGTCACTGATCCAAACACATTTTTTATTCCTCATATCTGCAGGCTATTAAAATCACCTCTGTTTTTTGAGACAATCTCACTTTGTAATAGCTAGTCCATAGTCAGATAAAACAGGTTCACTACCATCTACAATCTAATCTCAATTTGTAATCTCACTTCGTAATAGCTAGTCTGATTCTGGTGTTATCTACAATCTCATCTTAATTAATTTTACAATCCTTAGGTTTATTGAATCCCTAGCTAGGATCTAACCTTGATATGGTCCTTGAAATATGTTTGTAGAAACTTTCTGGTGTTTTGATAGGGTCCTACTTTATTTGACTGGTCATGTTGGTTAATTACAATGACTTGCCTATTTCGTTTATGTTGTAGATGTTTTGCTTTGACCTTTCATCTAATATTTTCTTATATATACTACAAGAAATTATTTATTTCTTGTATAAGTTTTAGTATATTTTAAAAATAATGCTATTTTGATGGAATGTATAGCATGCTTAAAAAAAGCATCTATAGATGTTTGTTCTAGAAAAAAAAGTTAAAAACAACTTTTAAAATTGGCTCGGCAGCAGCAGCAAGTATGATTACTAAACCACATTGATCTCCGAATAATAAACAGTCCAATTATTGAGGTAATTTTTATCATGTCAAGGATAAAGAACATTAAATAGATTTAGTTTGGCCATATAACTTGAATAATAACTCTTGTTCAGTGAGTTACCATAACCACTTACCACATGCGTAATTTACTTAAATGTATAGGCAACCATGGCATGGTATGTAGTGCATGTTGGTCACATGCCTGGGATTTATCAAACCTGGGAAGATTGCTATGCTCAAGTCAATCGCTACCCTGGTAATTTGCATAAAAAATACAACACAGAAGCTGAAGCTTTGAGGGCCTACTATAGTCATCCGGCCTACCTTGCAAACCATGGGCAACCGGCCTACTATGGTCCAATGAATGCAAACCATGGCCATCCACTGGCACTGGAGATCGAAGAGAAGCCACCCGCCGGAGATGTGAAGATTAGGAGAATTTCTCCTTGATCTTGGAAAGATGTCATGCTTTTATTTATGGCTATGGTCATCGCTTTTCTTATTTGGAAGTTGATGTAGGCTTAGTTTCGTAGAAGAGTAGGTGGACTTTGTTGTATGTGGTCAATCAAACAATGAATTTGTTCTAGGTGAAAATATGCTATTATTTGACTTTGTTGTATGTGGACTTATTATTAGACTTTGCATTAAACATATTATATATATATGATCATATGCTATTAGTAGTTGTCCGCGGCCAAAACTAACCACGATCGTGTCACAGCCATGACTCATCGTCGCCTGTTACCCCGTCGCCGAAGAACTGATTGGCAATAAGAAGCGGTTGATATCGCTGGGACGGGAGAGCCGCATGATCCGACAAACGGTGACGGTGTCAATCAGGTCAGTGAGAACGAGCAGCCATGGACCCCGTCCGGCCTGCTCGATCTGGGTCAAAATGACCAAGATGGCCAGGTAACTTTGGTATCATGTCACTATGTAGCCACACACGCTAATCAATTGAGAGGGTCATAGCTTACTTGGTGTCTCTAGCAGGAGCCTCCATCGACCAAGGAGCCAGAGGGTTTGGGTAGCAGGAAGGCCAGATCCAAGCAAGGCGTGTCAAAGATTCTTATTGGTAGGAATGCACACTGGCACATTACTAAGTTCGATGAATTTGGGGATCCACTCTCACCGCCTATAGCTTTGACCAAATACAAGACTATCCTCGGGTTACTTGTTAGGGACTTCATCCCGATTAAGTACAGGAAGTGGATTGGGAAAGATGATGATCGGTGGAGGGTTCCCGAAAGCGAGAAGGATTACATATGGGATGTCAAGATTCCAGAGTATTTCACTTTCCTAGCCGAGTATGACACGGAGTTAGTCAAGAAAAAAGCAAAAGAAATCATGGGAACATGCTTCAAGAATTTCAAGGGGACATTGTACAAGAATTTTGTCCTCCAAAATAAAGAGCCAGATTTCGATGGTGGATAGTTTAGCAAGCAGAAGGACTTCTGGCAGGCTTTCAAGGAATACAGGTTATCCGAGGAGTACTTAGAACTGAGCAGGAAGAATAAGGAGAATTCACAGAAAGCGACGAATCCTCATCATCTCGGCTCGCGCGGCTACGCCAAAAAGATGCCAGAATTTGAAGCAGAACTTCAAAAGATGGATCGCCTTGCTGAGGAAGGCGTTCAGGTTGAGACCGCCGATTGGGAGCCCATATCAGTATTATTGTGTATGGGGAGAAATGTACGGCACGCCGAGGATGGGAGCTTTAGCTCCTCAAATCAACCCATGAGCGAACTCATCCAGAGGATCTCCCTGGTAACTAAGGAGGTGAGGCAAGGGACTCGCACTTCTAATAGGAAGAAAGACGTGCTCACCCAAGCACTCGGAACCAAGGAGCACCCTGCTCGCACTAGAGGAACTGGTGTTGTTCCTTGGAAACTAGCATTCCCCCAAGAATCTAACACTTACCGGAGCCGCTCGAGGGGTAGAGCGGAACATGAGGCAAATTATTTGAGGAGACTAAAAGAGATGGAAGACAGAATGGAAGCACGGATTGAGGCGACTGTTGAAGCGCGAGTCGAGCAAATTTTGCAGTCCAAGGGGTCAGTAGTACCACAAAACCCTACTCCTAGTGCCTTTAGCCCACAGTTTAGGGGTCGCAGCAGCTGCGGATCGACCCCGCTCGACGAAGAAGAGGCGAATGTGCCTCATTCGGTGGACGACATCACTGAACCCATCAATGTCAGGTTGTACATCTGTCAGGAATGGACAAAGGACAAGGTGGCGCTCGGCCAGGCCTGGCCTGCGAGAGACGGGACAATTAATGGCCGCCCAATTCCACTGGGGTACGCTTGCGTCATCATTGACAAAATACTTGATAAGAAGTATAACAAGATACCCACTGAGTACCCCGTAGCGGAAGACAGGCCGAAACTTGGTCAAAACAAGGGCTCTCAAGTGGCCTGGCGTAAGCGCTTCATTAAGTTTGACCATCAATTGTCCTCTGATGATGAGGACGACTGTGAGTCTTCGCCCACCCACGATGATCACTCACCATCTATCAACAGAGATCACTCCCCTCCTCATCCGGAGCCATCTCCCCCGAGAAGACAGAAGTCTCCTTCTATTCCTCCTCGTCCGACTCCATCTTCATCAGCCCCGAGAAAAGAGACTCCTCCTCCTCCTCCTCCTCCATCTTCATCAGCACCGGGAAAACAGAATTCTCATCGTCATCCTCCCCCTCCTCCTTAGCCCAAAACAAGATCAAGGACGTCCTCGCAGTCGCAGAAAAGGTCCTTGGATTCGGTCGCTAATGCTCCCAAAGTGGACCAACAGAAAAGAAAAAGGTCGTTCAGTGGCAGCGTTACCACCTTGATGAAAGAAAAATTTATAGCACACATCTTGAAGGGAGATTGTGTTAGTTTCTTCAATCTCTGTGCCTCACTGCCTTCATTTTTGTTGAAGTCCGAATTCGAAAGGCAAACACAGAATAAATACGCTACAACAAGAGACGAAGAAATACACAATAAAGATTTAAGAAACATATAGAAGTACGTCGAAGACAACCCAGGATTAACCATGGAAGAGGCCGCGACCATCTATTATGATGTACAAGGGACGGCAACACTGGCAATGAAGTATGAAAGGGGCAATCTTTTGGTTCCCGATCATGAGTATAAAAATCTGACAACATATATGCGCTAGTTACATGAATATTACATGGCTCAAGCAACAGAGACGGACGACTTTGGTTTTGAGGTTATTATCCGTTCGCCACATGTTTTCCATTATCCTGAAGAAGAGAAGTTCGATGTCGAGTGGGAGTGCTTGTTCTAGCTATACCAGAAACGCTCTCTCGATGTTCAAATGTTGACGATGTGGACTACGTAAGTACCTACACGCACGATTTTATAATTAACTACTCTCTCGAGACACAAATTGTCAACTTTTGAGCACTTCCCGTGATTTTATGTAGGTGTATAGCAAAATTTTGAATTCTAAAAAGCAAATGGGATTACATAGGCTTCTTGGACCCCTTGCGAGTCAATGAGAGGACATGTCTAGGCCTCTATGGATGTGACGTTGAAGACCTGAAACAGAGATTGATTGCTGTTTTCGACGAATTCACGATGAAGAAGAAAACCCACATACTTCTAGCCTACAACTGCGAGTATGTGTTCTCGGCTTTTAATTTTATGCTTCTTTTTTTGTTAAGATTATTCAATAATTAGGATTATATGATTGTAGCAACCATTTCGTCTTCATTTGTGTCATTCTTGCCAAAAATCTGATCGAGGTGTAGGACTCGAAGAAAAAACCATTTGATCATCTGGATGCACTGGTGGCAGTGCTGAATTAGTAAGCGATCCTAATAACATATTACTTTCTAATCACACATACCGCTTTCTAATGTTTCTCCCTTTAATGTTGCTCAGTGTCCGAAGAAGACATATCGGTGGGACGCCGGTCCCATTCAAGGTTGTCGAAATGGAGGGGAAGTACCTGTCACAGCCGGCGGGAAACAATGAATGCGGGTTTTATGTAATGTGGACAATGTTTCGCTACATCGGCGGGAAATCGGAAGAAGCCGATAAGTTGGTGTGTATAATCCCCATTTCATTTATGTCTGTTAATAATTCAATAAAATGATTTAATGTTCCTCTTTGGATATCATCTTTTTTGAACGACAGCGCAAGAAATATAACCACCAAAGGTTGTTAGACATGGAGATCGTCGCACTACAATCGGAGCTCGCAAAATTCATCTTAGCCAAGGTACTGGAAAAGATGGAGTATTTTCCATTGCACAATCCGTGAGGTACAAGGACCAGTATGGCCCAGAGCGGCTCGCAAGATTATTGTAAGAAGTCCGAGAAACATGTGTGAAGTCCAAGAACATTTCTTTTTTTATTTTGAGGGATCGAGATGTGGATAAGAACATTTGAATTGTAATCATAACATTTGTAATGTTTAATATTGATGGACCTATCGTCTATGTAACGTATATAAAGCGAAACCCGATTCCACGAAAAAATATAAATTAAAATAAATTATAAAACAATAAAATACGAACGGGCCATCACCGCCGGTTACCAACAACCCGACAGTGTTGTCGTAACCATCACTGCCGGTTAGAAACAAACTGACAGTGTTGGCTTGATCAACACTGCTGGTTTGATCCATGAACCGACACTGATATTTACTACAACACTGCTGGTTTGATCCATGAACCGACAGTGTAGGCTTGCTAAACACTACTGGCTTGAGCCAAGAACCGAAACTCTTGATGCAACCGTCACTTTCGGTTGGCACTACAAACCGGCAGTGTTGTTCAACTGGACACTGCCGGTTGGAGCCAGGAACCGACACTGTTTCCTATAGATCAGTGTCGGTTTTTAAGGACCGACAGTGATGTCAACCCCCCATCACTGCCGGTATGCCACTGTCGGTTCAAAATCCGGCAGTGAAGTGGGTTTTTGAACCGACAGTGATGTCTAGATCTAGGGTAGTGTTAGAGTTGCTTGCTGCGTGTGATAGGTTGATTGCAATCTAGGACATGCTATCCAGCATTGCTGGTGTTCGATTTGGATTTTATTCGGATATCGGCTCTAATCAAAATTAAGAAAATTTGAGTCTGAGTAATTCCTAGCGCTTGCACAAACTCAAGTCATGATAGAAGTCGGAGATTGTATGCCTTGAACCAGACATGTGCCGAGTCTATTTATTGCTGAGTCTCTCTTTTTTTCCGTTACCTAAAAAAAGTCGAGAAAGCAGGCGTGCATATCTTCAATTTGAGGCGTGGAAATTAAGCTGCATATCCGGCGCTTAATACTGCTTTTCAAAGTAAGGGAACGGACAAGCAACGTGCACGAATGGTGACTTTAAGTTGCACATGTAGACATATAGATATACTCGTAGGCCTTGTTTGGATGCGCTTGTAATCATCTCAATCCACATGTGTTGAAGTGGATTTGAGTGAAATTAAACTAAATTCTATTCCATTTCACTCCAAAATTGGAGTGAATACATATGCATCCAAAAAGGTCGTATATGTATATATATACACGTGGGTGGTAAACTTGGCCGCCGACGCACATGTATGGACGTACCAGCTAGATGAGCTACGACTTTAAGACATGCTGCACGCATTATTTCTAGCTACGCAACATACATGCAAAATTTAAATGTCGTCGTCTTGAAATAAAAAACTTCTTGGCATATATGTAGTACACCACATATGAAGGCCAAGCCATGCATGTGAGAATTATACCAGCATGCATGTTGGAACCCAAAAAAAAAAACTTTCCACCGAGGGCACGTTGCGTCCGTGGAATTTTTACACAAGATTACTACTCTGGTTGACAAGCTGAGCATGCTATATTAATTTCTTCCACTGAAACAGCTCTGAATGCTGCCTATAAATACGTGTTGTGGTTGATCTCATGGAGGCACACACTGCACAGAAAATAAACACAGTATGAGAACACACATCGATACTAGCAAGCTAGCTAGCTAACTGCAACAATGGCCTCGTCCAAGAAGTCCATGGCAGCGTCCCCTGTGCTCCTGTTCGTCGCCATGGCTCTAATGCTCGCGGCTTGCACCGAGGCCCAGGCACCAGCACCGGCTCCCGCACCGTCCCAAGGTTGCCCTCCAGGCTTCAAGAACTATCTCGACCTGACAGATTTTCTTCGCAGCGTTGGCAGAGAGGCTCTTATGATTGTCGACCCTAGCTTTGTCTCCGACGTCCGTAGCATCATCTCGCTCATCCCGCACACCGGCCTCCAATTGTGTGTGTGCGTTGACACCAAGAATGCTACCTCGCCGCTCCCCATCCAATGCCTGAGATACTAATTAAGCAAGCAACTAGCTAGCATGCGTCATGCGTGTTGCTTTACTATCTATCTATATCCGAATAATTTGTTGGTGTTTTACCTGCTGCATGCCAGTGAAGCTGCGGTAAACAACAATTACAACCTACTTATTATGTACTGTATGTGTGTGATGACATGCTTGTACCTGTGCTCAAACACCATACTATATATAAATACTTGAAGAATGTTACATTCTTGTACCAGTGGTTCCTCCGACGCCTCTCACGCTTGCGTTGGTTCTCTGTAGGCATGTGCCGAGCTTGTGGTGGCACTTGTGAGGCTGGGGGAACCACTAGCCCGACAGGGTGTGGAGTTGTGATTGGAACATTCTCCACACGCCACCTTAGCACCGGGGCTTCACGTTCTCGGGGAAGCCAGGGCTGGAGGAAGCCTTCCAACTTGTGGAGTGCCTTCGGTGCATCGTGTTGGCTTTCACGAGGGGGTGCAGCGTAGTCATGACGCCTGACCCACATGTTCCGTCGCGGAGGCGGAGCCATGTATCCTCGGTGCGTGAGTGGTGGAGTCCTGTGACGTGGCGCCAAGGTCTAGCGCTCGTGTTGGGGACGATAGCTTGGCACGCGCCTCTCCGCCCCGCTCCTGAATCGAGCTGAGGAAGACTCTGGCGCATTCTGAAGTCTTCTCCCAAGTTGGGCCACCTGATTTTGTAGCCGACGGAGCTTCTCTTGCACATCTTCGTTACGAGGCGCGGGCTCTTGAGTTTTCAAAGGAGCAAACCTATTGGCGTTGGAAGATGGCGCGTCGTTGTAACATCCTCGGTGTTAAGCACTTCATAAAATCCTAACCATAATCATCATCATGCATAATCATCAAGCATCATGGCATAAATGCATTCCATGTGTCATTTATAGCCCTTATATGTTGAATATGTGTTACAAATGTTTTGCATGAATTGATAACAATAACTTTGATTAGGGTTCTTTGTGATTTTATGGAATGAGAATTCCTTAAACAATTAAAAATTTTGCTAATATAAACTTTCAAGCACAAAGCGTGCTCTTTCACATAGTATCAAAGTTTGGTTATGAAATTAATTTAATTATGTTCAAACTTGAGTTCTAAATTTGAATTCAGCAATGTTTATAGCACTTAAAACCATTTTTGACTCTCTTTGGAAACAGTAAACAAGTTCAATGTTTGGAAATTTATATAAACAATTTTCCCATATAAAATTTGTACAACCTTGGTACCATTTCAAAGCATGAAATTTGTATTTTGAAATTGTGTTATTGGTTGAAGTGTTTGATCTGTGCTTAAACATTAATTAATTACCTAAAGAAGCTTAATTGAAACTGTTTTTCAAAAGCACTGAAACTGAAATTTCAGTTTAGGTTATGTGTTTTTTTGAAATTAAAAATCTCTCTAACTTTTGATCTTTTGTTGATGGTCCTTTAAATAAGGCAACGTATCAGGTGCAAACCAATCAACCTATGCAAACTTGAAAACTATCAATCAGGACCACTAGATGCTGATCCAATGGATGGGGTGAGACGTGCGATTTTTTTGCGCGTAAGCCCCCCACCTGTCGGCCTTTTTTTGCGCTTAAGCCCCTTCAACTCATCCATTGGATCAGCATCTAGTGGTTCTGGTTGGTAGTTTCTAAGTTTATACAGGTTGATTGGTTTGCACCTGATATGTTGCCAATAAATAAAGATGGAGATCACAGTTAGTTGAGCAACTTTGCTTAAGGGAGACCAACATGTTTATGTATAAAATTGTGAGAAATAGAGAGAGGAAGAGAGGCTCTCAGTGCTACAGTAACCAGTGACGTCTCCTTTTCCCTGTTCAGCGGCGGCCACCGATGCCGTTCTCGGTGCTTCGCGCGTGCAGGAGCGCGTAGCTGGCCGCGTGGCCGAGCCCGCGAAGGCGCTAGTCACCTCTCCATCATCAGTCTCGCCGTTTAAATGCCCCAGCGCCGGCGCCGTCTCTCCCTTTTCTTCCTCTGCTCCATCGCTGGCCGTTTCCCTTCAACGGCAAAATTTGTCACGCTCTCTGTCCCTTCATCCAATTCCTCGTTCTCGCAGCGTCGCCTCGTCCTTGTGCATCTTCTGAGACCGCTCGTGCTGTCTCTCGTCGCCGGATCTGCTCACGCGCCGGGGTTTCGCCGCGGCTGCTCGTCAGCGGCGCCGCCATCGACCTCAACGTAGGCATCCCCCTCCGCTTGAGTTCCGCTTCAACCAGTTCACGTCTCGACGTCGTGGTGAGCCCCTGGTGCTGCCTGATCTCTTTGTTGAATCGCTACCGTGCTATAGTGGCCGCTCCGCCGCAGTGCCGCCATAGCCACGCCGCTACCGGCCGCCTTGCCGCGACCGCGCGTGGCCGGGCCACCAGCCGGCTCTTGCCAGGACGAGCCGCCGCCTATGCATGCGTCTGGGGCCGCCCCTACCCCGCGTACCTCCGCCGCCGTCGCCGGTCAACCACCGGGCCGAACCGGTCGCCGGCCGGTCAAGTCCCCGTCTGCTCTGCTCCGTGTTCATCAGGGGAAGAGGAGAAAGAAGAATAGAAGTTTCTCTAGGGTTCCCAATGTAAATCTGTTACTCAAATAAATAGTACGTCTACTGAGGGTTATTTTATCCAAAATGCAGGATCCTTTTTGCAAAACCGCCAGAACGTGCCTGGGCAGGCCGCGCTAGGCCGGCCTGCTCGCGCCTCTGGGCCGAGTCGGGCCGCTATGGGCCCGAGGCTCCTTTTACCTTTTTCTTGTTTTGTTAATTTCCTGAAATGATTAAATTGTGCAGTTTCTTGTTTAATTCATGATTAATTAATTATAGGTGGTAAAAATGTTAAATTAATTGTTTAAGCTTATTATGTTGTACTATATCATATAAAAATATAAGTTAGGTGAAATCTATATTTTTTCTATGCTTAAAAATTACATCTTTTAATTATGAAACGCACCTTGTATGATTTTTATAGGCTAAAATAATAATCTTTTAATCATGAAACTTTTTGGGTATGTTAATTATGCTTAGACCTACACTCAAAAAAAGTTTGGTACTGTTTTGATGAAAATAAATTGTCACTTAATTTAAATGTGATAAAATTCCTTTCTTAATTAATAAATATCAAAATGATTTATATAAACCCTTAATTAACTTTGATGTGATTTTGGGATTTATTGTGGACCTTGGAACACTAATCCCTTTGATGTTCCTTGGCAACTTAATCACTTTCTTGTTATGATCATAATCAACTTAGTGATAATGAGGGTAAAGTACACTTTCCAACCCTCAACTCGCGTCGAAGTTCGATTTTCAACCTTCAACTATAAAACCGGTTAAGAAACACCTTCCAACTATTAAAACCGGACAAATTTGGTCCTCAGCTGATTTCAAAAGCGATTTTCTATTTTCGGAAGGCGTCGAATTTTTTTTAATTTTTTATATGTAATTTTTCGAAAGGCGCCTCCCAAAAATAGAAAATCGCTTTTTGCCAATCAACTTAATAGTAGCATGAAGGAAAGTTGTATCAAGTGACCATCCTTTAGAAAATATAGATCGTTTTACTTTTATCATAAATCAAACTTCTCAAACTTTAATGAATTTATATAAACCCTACAGCTAGCAACAAAATAATCTTTCCAATTTTCTCCACTTTTTTGTGTGAACATACAACATTATTTTCTCCATTTCTCAAAGCGTTTTATTCAAACGTTGCCGTGTACCCACCGTTCATATATTAACTGGGATCGTCACTATACTAGCAACCTTGTCGGTCTTTAATTTGAATACGTACACGGACACGCAGCAAATACGTGACCTTTTCAACGCTGCCGTCTCGCGAACCTCTGGGGAAAAGGAACATTTTTTTTGTCTGGCTGACCATATATGCCTGCAGTTCCGTGCGGGGACTGTCGGCCAGCGGAACGGCGGTAGGAGTCTATCGGGGGCTGCCTATCGGCCTCTTGAGAGCCGATATACCTATCAGATCGATATGGCCCACTAAGCTGTTGTATCCACGCAACGCCGACCGTCTACTAGATTTACAATTTTTCGTAACCAAATGCTACATTTGCAATTAATCATACCGGACTAGAAGAACAAAATTTAGCAGACACCATTCAAAGTTCATTGAATCAACAGAGAAGAAGTCGGACTCATCCATCCCCCCATGGATCAGAATCACAGATACCATCGCCCTGAGGCCCATCTCACTTCTCGTGCTGACCGCCATCTTGTTTATCTTGCAGATCTTCATCTTTAACTGACAGCTTGCTCTTCTTTGATGCTGGAATATCCATCGCAAACTTTAGCATCGTATTGACTCCCTCTTTCAGTGCTTGCTTGTCCATTTCTGAATACAGCCCTGCGCAAAGCTTCATTAGAGCTCCTGCATGATAAATTATCTCCAATGGACTTTTGATAATCTTGTTATCAAAACAAGCTTTATTCCTCGCCTTCCAAATAGCCCAGAAAATTGTTGTTGTGCCCAAAACATGGAATTTTTTGCCCTGAGGCAACCACTGATCAAACCAGGACCAGCACTGATCGAGATTACCTGGTATAGCAGATGCACCAAAACACCTGGCTACACACGCCCATACAACTTTCGCTATTGAACACTGAAAAAATAAATGATCAATTGATTCATTGTGTTCACAGAAGAAACATTCTGGACTGCCATTCCATTTTCTCCTAAGCATGTTATCCTTGGTTAAGACTACCCCATTTGACAACAGCCACATAAAAAACTTAATTTTGGAAGGGATCTTCCCTTTCCAAATATGTTTGTGGTAGATGCCATTATCCCCTTCAGTTAATGCATTATACAATGATTTTACAGTGTATTTGCCTTTTTTATCTCATTTCCACATGATTTTATCAGTATTTTTCAGACAAATGAAATGATTCAACCAGAGAGTCAGAGACCAAATCTTGGTCCAAATATCTCTAAGCTCCATTGGCAACCATCTTCGAAAGGAAAGTTGGATTTCTCCTTTCTTAACTTTCTCTACAGTGACATCCTTTTGCTCACACAGAGTGTAGAGTTCAAGGGTGAGGATGCATAAGGGTCTATCAAACAGCCAACAGTCTTCCCAAAATCTAGTGTTCTTTCCATTTTCAATTCTAATATCTCTCCCTCTCAAGTAAAATTCTTTAATTTTGAGAAGGTCATACCATATTGGTGAGTCATGCAATTTATGAGTTACTGTATGAATTGAAGCTCTAGACAAATATTTAGCTTTCACTAAATCCTGCCACAAGCCCTCTTCCTGCTCAAGTTTCCACCACCATTTGCTCAACAAGCCGCGTGGGGGCCAGTCAAACGGTCGGCGAAGTTGCCGGAGAACCTGGCCCATGCGTACAATCCTGGCGGTGCCATGGTCTGCCACGGCGCCGTCAACTGGTTAGTCCATCTGCTTCCCGGCCGCGAGGATGTCCTGAACGGAAGACCGTGCATGTGCGTCTTTTCCATGGACCTGAGCACTGAGCGGACATGGACCACCGAGATCCCGTTCACTGGTTCGCTCGTCCTGGCGGTGTCGGAGGACGGGCAGCTATCTCTGGTCAAGATGCTGCCTCTTTTACACCAGATGGAGGTATGGGTGCTCGTCGGCGACGGGAAGTGGACGCTGCGGCGGACCGTGGACGTGCAGAAGCTGCTGCCGAATTGCCGGACCTTGCGGCTGTCTGCCTTCTGCCCGAGGAGCGGTTACTTGTTCGGCACCGGCATGGACGACCAGGGCCTTCAGCACCACTTCCTCATTGGCGTCGACGGGAGCTCGCCCCGGCTGCTCTGAAGAGTCGAGTCCGGCAGCAGTGCCCTTAGGTTCCCCTACGAGATGGATTGGTCAGCGTACATATCGTCATACATATCAAAGATGAAGTATTTCTAGCTTCTAGCCTGTTAAGTAGAAACTTTTGTTTGGCACACTTCACTTTCAATCTGTTGGATGGATTCTGAAACAACTTAAAATTGATTATATATATGGAGTTGAACTATATGGAGGTCAAGGAACAAAAGCCTAGAGACCAACATGTTCAAGTATTTCAACATGTGCTTTTTTATATATTATATCTCACACAGGTTCTCTAGTTCTCGCCATTATTTATCATTCAAATTAAATTGTAATATATATAAATGATCTTCAAGAGACATCATATTTGTGACCTGATTCTGTTTGCAACTCTGTTACTGGTGTATTCGGATATCTTGCTGAAATGCAGGTGGGGCTCCTTTCTCCTGTTGGTTCACAATTGGGATTTGTCTGATCTGACAAACATAAATAAATAATAAATAAAATACACAATCGGTCCTTAAACTTGGCAAGAGCGTTTTAGTATATGTACTCTCCAAATGTTATTTGTAATTCCATACACTGGCACAATAATGATTTTGTACTGGTGGTTTTATTTTGGAACGGTCAGCTAAAGCTTTGCCTAAAATATATTTGAAGCAGAAAAATAAAAAAAAACAACAAAGGTACGCACTTATTTACAGCTGCTATGCTAATAGCGGAAAACAGGAAATAAAGAGATACGTACACTACGCAAATACTTTTTACAATAGAGTTACCGGGTACTACACTATCTTCAACAAAAGTTTCTACTTAACAGCTAGATCCTTGCAAATCTACTTGTACCTGTGGAGTAAGATTCCACCAGCCACTTATAATCTCCCTGACTCTCTTGGTATATGGACAGTCTTTACACAGGTGTCATGGGCTTTCATGTTCGCTGCTGCATAGTTTACACACCGGGTTGTTTGGCCATCCTTTCTTTTGTAGGTTATTCGCTGTCAGAATTTTACCATGTAACAAGGTCCAGTCAAAGAACCTACATTTTGGCTCCGCTTTTGCTTTCCAAATAGGGCTGATCCTCAATTTGCTTTCCAAATCTACATAGTATTGGTGGTCACAAACCCATTTTCATTGGCGTCTACATAGTAAGTGTGAAAGGCTAGTGAAAATCACGAACATCACAGGCTGTCTTCTTGAGATGCGCCAGTGTTAATCCATTTACTAGTGCGCATGGAGCCATGGGTACTATGTCCAGCATGGAGCCACCCGTACCTTTGGCACTGGTCCCTCCGCTGGCTAAGTATATCTTTGATCTTACTATTTCTATACTCAGTAAGATATATATGATGTTTATGATCAGTATATTCATCATGGTCTACTGGGTAAATCTGCTACTATTTTTCTGAATTAAATTAAACATGAAATATCTAAATCTCTAACATGTATACTTAATTATGGTATTCTTAGTCTCCTAGGCACAGATTAGGCATGCTAAATTTTTTTTCTCATTATTAAGCCCTGACACATTTTGAAGGGCTTCTCCAAAGAACTCTTTTTGGGAGCAGAAGACCTGCAAAACGTGTCCGGGCTTAATAAGAAAAACGTTTAGCATGCCTAATCTTCTCCAGGTTCTAAAAGCTATGAGCCAGTAAAGCTAGATAAAAGGCTCCGTTTCCTTTAGAACCAGAGCCAAAAGAAACCTTTCCAGGCAAGCTCAGTTCACAGTTCTAGGGGTATCAATTTCAATGGCCTTTTTATATCTGTCGTCTATATGAAACAAGAGGAACCTTCAATTTTTTATAGCACTTAAACTAAAACTTATATCTCAGAAAGAAGTTAGAAGGCAAAGATAATAATTGTTCTCAATCTCCTTTGAAAGACTACTTAATTAGGATGCAAATTCTGAGGCACAATGTTGATACGTTTCCTCATATACTTTTATTTAGATATATATTATTTATATCGATATTTAAAAATAGGCCCCGCTTTATTATTACGAAAATAGACTCAGACCCCAATAACCAGGGGCCGCAAGGCTTTATCACTTGCAAAAGTCAGCCATTTGTTGTGCAGCATTTGATGACAAAAAAAAATGCGTCCCTTTGCCCTCAACATATGAAACACTACCCACAATCCACATAATCAAAAAAGTATTAGAGGTTTCAAGGATGCAAACTTCAAGTTTCTCCGCAAAATATCCGCATAATTAAGGTTGCGAAGTAGTGACAGTATCTAACACCTCTATTTTATACTAGTTTTGCAAAATGGGACATTTTGAGAAATTAGTACAATTAGCTGGTATACGGTTTTTAATCATCAATCCGCTCCTCTACAAATTGATGTCCTCTAAAATGAGAAAGGAAAAAAAAAGGTAAGCTTTTTTTGTTTCCATGATTTTTTTTCTATTGCAAATTCACTGTCGGGTTGTTGAAATTTTGTGGAGCACTTGAAGACAGCATGATACTTAAGAAAACAACGGAAACGCTTACTTCGGAAGCGCCAAGACGATCTGGGTGCTCGGCGCGCACAGCGCCCATCGCCGATTCAAGCTTGTGCTCTCCCAGCCATCCGATTCGTGCTCCCTCACCCACGCCCGCGCACTCGCCGCCGCTTCTTCTTTCGCAGCAAGTGGCGGCTAGTGGCCCGCCACCCCCCTTCTTCCCCAACTCCGGTGGGCTTAGAAGAGAAGGACCTCGGGGAGGCAGGCCGGCTAGACGGTAGGGACGGCAAGAGGACAGCCGTGGGGTCATAGCGGCGGTCAGGTCAGGTCAGGCGAGGGCACCATGGCCAAAGCTTGCCATGGAAGAAGGACCTCGCCCGAGCTCATGACGGCATGCATGAGGGGAGGAGAAAGGAGGAGGCCGCCCAGGCGATAGGGTCTCACCGAACTCCTCGGCCGCGCGCCCGAGGCGGGCGGTGGTCGGCTGGGCGGTGGGAGGTGGGAGGTGGTGGAGGCGGGCACTAGCGCGGGATCTGGAGGGTCGGGGTGCCGTCCACCGAGCTAGGCGGGGTGAGTAGGCAACGGGGAGCACGGGGAAGAAGAAGGTGCACGTGAGGCGAGGAAGAAGATAAGGTGAGGAGGTGGTGGAGGCGAGAAAAAAAACGCGAGCGGAATTTTATCTGCTCATGGAGTATAGCAAAGCCTGTAAAACAAATACATTTTAGAACATTGTGTGACTAATTGTATTGTGTTTTAAAGGGTCTGAGGAAAGGAATACAATATTTTTGTGATTTTTAAATTTTCACCCAATCAAAATGTCAGGTTTGTATTATTTATAAATATTAATAGGTACTTTATAAAAAAAAAAACTCTGTTCGTCGAGGATCTGTCCTCGAGACAAACGCAGTTGCAGCCCAAATAAGTTTTGTTTTGGCCCGTTTTTATGCACCTAGGCCAAGTTCAGAAAAGGCCACGTAGTGTGTGACGGCAGTAGCCCAGTACATCAGCCCATCCAGCCTAATTGTCTGATGCTAAATGCTCCTCGCTGAGTCTCACCGGTACACAGAGACAAGCTTACTATTACTGCCTCTCTTTTTTAATCGTAAGTTTTTAGCTTTGTCTTATGTCAAACTTGTTTAATTTTGATCAAGTATATAAAAAATATACTAACATATACAATTTGAAACAAATATACTATCAAAATTGCTGACAGCCAAAATTTATCAAGAGAATCGGAAAATCAAATACAATCAAAAGGGAACAACTTTGGGCAAAATGTGCAAAATTCTACAAAAACCAGCCTAGACCAGTTTTGCAGCCCTGGCCAAGCAGCAGCTAAAACCGGCCAAGGTAGTTTGTGCAGAGGCGACGCGCGGCCATTGTTGAAACTGGCCCAGGCTGGTTTTAACAATCCGATGTCACTTCGTGAATTTCTTGTTGGAAATTCTTTCAATCCTGTGAGAAATTTGTAAATTACATATGTATCAGAATAGGTTTTCTACTACGATAGGACCACCCCTCTATTTAGTGAGGATCACAGTCGATTGAATCATGAATCCGATCGATCAAAAACAAATTTATTACACATTTTAACCTTCCTCTAGCTTTTTCAACTCCCTATTGTTCTACATTTCTGTTTACGAGATTTGTGGAAGTTGTAAGCGACCTTGTCGACCCTAGGGCGTCCTTGATGTGTGTCACCCCGATGGGTCTCTCTGAGAGGCATTCAAGGGTTTATCGGGTGAAGAACAAGTGTCAAATCGGCCTCACTGACCTGCTGGTCGGTCTGCTGTTTAGACTCCGCTGCGCATCTCGGTCATGTGCAGCCTAAGCTATTGATCAAGCCTTTGCTGGTGTGTGACCGTATTTCACATCAACAAAAATATGTCACAGTATATATAATAGATCTAGTTTGATGTTTGTGCATTTTCGTATAAACTTGATCGAAGTTGACTTGGGACAAAACTAGTGGGACTTATAGTTTAGAACGGATGGAACTGAGGGAGTAACAAGTTAAATCTCTTTATTTCTTTTACTGACAATATGAGGGTGAATAGCCCGATCACGAAAAAAACAATATGTCTTCCACTTTCTGACACAGCATTTTTTCTGCATGGTTGCCACTAACACTTCAGTGATCCTGATCCATCGTAAGTACACACTGTATTACGCGTCCAAATACATGATTATCTGGTCTTTTTCCTTGCAACACATGAGGCAGGGACAGGCGATGCAGTTAGGGACATGATACAAAATGACATGGCACCAACTTGGGAGACGTCTTCAGTTAGGTATGCAGCACGGCTAATTTCCCCTCTCCATGCACATACCACATACGACATCCAAGTGGATGCATGACTTCATCCTAGACAAGGGAATGTTCATGGATAGCTACATTGAGATTGTCACATCTGCTTAGGCCTGCAGTTTGCAACAGGACTGTCCCTTGCAAATATGCCACGGTGATTGGATTTGGACATGTCTCTAACGGTAGGCAGGCATCCATCATGGGCCTGATCTATCCATGCTGCCTGGCTGCCTGCTCTCCGATTGCTTGCATTAATCATATATGCCAAGCTAACAATAATCCTGCATCGCCACAGAGAGCTGTAATCCAAACGAGGAGTTAATATGATGGCTGTACTATGACAGTATCATGATATATCGATCGCAGGCTTCAGATATGCCCAGTGCTGAATTTCTGTGATTGCTGCTTATGGTTGAGAGAAGTGTGGTTTTCTCGAGATTCGCTAGGCTCAGTCATGAGATGTGATTTTGACAGGATGAATTGAATGAATAATATGGTTATGAACCACGGACAAACCTGCAGTGTCCTCTGCTGCTCCGAGGTCCCTTGGTCCTGCAAGACAACTGTGGCTGTATTAACACCCTCAATTCTCGAACCCATCACACTAACGTTAAATGCCGCGAGCAAAGAAAGCACATTACTGCGTATGTTCAGTGCTAAAGATTATATTTGTATTCTAAAATAGATGCATGTCTTTGAAGCAATCAAGATTTAGCATTTCTAATGGTCTCGAATACGCAAAACATTTGCGCATCATTATAACTAAGAAGAAGAGTTTAACCATACAAACGACGCACTCTAGGAGGTCCACCGGATGACCTTCCTAGTATACAGTTCAAATTTCGATATTATATAAATGGCACACAGCCGAGCTACGGTCTGCGTGCGTGCTCTACTCCGTCATCCGAGAAGAGCGCCGGCAATGAGCGGCTCTTCTACCAGCCCTATTGTTGGTCGCCGGAAACAACTCGTCCAGAGCTGCAACTTGGCTCGACCTCAAGTTACCCGTGAAGATGGTGTCGGTATGTGTGCCAGCGGTAGCATTTCTAACGGTGACATGATGTAAAATTGTAAATAGTAACTCCCTATTAAGTATGAAATAATAAAAACTTATAATAAGCACATGCGCCTAGTTGCATATTTCCTTTTTTTTAATGAAGTTTGCAGAAAAAAGTATAAAGGCTTGAAATCCAACTTCTGCTCGGCTGGACACCAAAAAATCTTCCAACACAAACAACTCATCCAAAGAAATTGTTGTGGGTGTTGTGCTGCCTATGGCAGGGCATCATCATATCAAAGTACAAAATAAAGTAGATCTGATAGCCATTGTACTAAACAGCTACAAATGCACTGCAGAAAAGAAACAATGGACCAGTGCCGTAAGATTTCCATGGGATAAACACCATAAATATAGTTTATTCAAAAGTTGACTGCTTTTGTGGACTTCAAGTTTTATATTGCATATAAAAAGAAATTTTCAAAGTTTCACAGAACGACTGATCAGACCTCCAGAATGGATATGATAGTGTATTCCCAGTAAATGGAGTATGTCATCAATATAGTTACATATATATATTCCTATCCAAATACTGCACCAGCCCAGACCATCCAAGGCAATTACCAACTTCCTATGTTGACTATTTAGATGTAGCAAGAGGTGTGTTTCTTATGATCAAAAAAAGAGGTGAGTTTCTCCAAGTTTCAGTCGTATGTGAACCAGTCTAAGTCTATAAGATACACAAGACAACATCTAAATCTATATGTAAACATGTCAATTGATCATGTTCTTCTACGTATCTGTACTGATGGTGTAAGTTTCTAAACATGAAAATACTTGAATTCATTGTGTTTCATATATATACTCCTACATTGTTACATGAATTCATTATCTATCACTAGTCATTTTTCTGGAAGGCAATAAGATCTGTACCAATCTATGTACTTGTATAGTTACACACATAATATATAGCTGGAGGCTGATTGGGTGGCCTGAAAGAAGGGGAAGACAGCATCACCATTAAGGCATTAACTAAGCACATGCATGTACCACCCCACATCATGTACCTCCTCCTGCCTTTATCCATCCTCTTCCCATATGCTACAGGCACAACTGGAGCATGAGATACCACATAATCTCGGCCGTCTACACCGGCTACAGTACACTTGGACGGCTACCTGAACCCTATGCCCATCCTTTGCACTTGTATTTTCATTATTTATTGTATAATGTGACGATACATACGAGGTACCTCCAGATTCATGAATCAGAATATACAGGACCTCCAATACCGTGTTAGGGAAGGAAGAGACTAGGCACATGTAGGACCATGACGACAATAGCCCTGTTCGTTTGGCTGATAAGCCATGGCTGAAAGTACTGTTGGCTGATTTGTTGTAAGAGAAAAAATATTGTTCGTTGGCTGAAAAAGTACGGCTTGTAAGCCAAGCGGACAGAGCGAAAATGAGCATTGTTACCAATAATTTTAGGACAACAAAACCACATGTTGAAATACATGTATACACACTATATATTCATATAAACAACAATAGAGTACTAATATTCATATAAATATGAGTTATTAATAGTACATCAATAGTCATATTAAGGGCTTGTTTTGTTTGATCCTCAACTTATCTAAAATAAGTTTATCAGATTACTAGCCCAGCTTATGTAAGACGTTTCTGCTTAGCTTATATCTTGAGCATCTAGTGTGGTGTTTTTCCATAAGCCTAAGCCAGCTTATATAAGTAGAGAGGGAAACATAAATGCCCTATGATGTAACAGACTATATATCATTAGACATATTGATTCTAATTAAAAATAGAGGCAAAATTTGCTACAGGACATGTAAACTGATGTTGACCTATCCGTAGACACAGAAAGTCCAATATGCTGGTACCTGGTAGCCACTTTGGCAATATTGTAATTTGCTAGAAGACACTACGTCCATTAAAATAAAAATTTTCTGCATGAGAGGAGAGAATATTTGCAAAATGACATCTAGTGCCCCTGAGCCATCTCAGGCGAACTCGACTTGAACGAGTCGATCCCTGAGCCATCTAGTGTGGTGCAGGATGGACGCATCAGCGAGGCGGTCGAGCGCCTTCTGTGCATGGCATCTTGGATGGGCAAGGACAAATGGCTACGAGATAGCAGGTTGGCCGGAGTGGGAGTAGAGAATTTTTTTTTAATTTTAACATTATTTGTAAACTAATTTTAAATTTAACACTTTTTTTTTCAAAATTAACACTTTTGGCCGCGCCTATTGCCATGGCACGGCGAAACGCCTGAGCCGCACCATGCATGGTGGCGCGGCAGGAGGATGACGTGGCGACGACCGGGGCTGCTGACCGGTGACGTGGCAGGGTCTGCCGCGCCACCGATCTTGTCGCGGCACTGACGCGCCATAGCCCACGGCGCGGCAGGCCTAGGTAAATATCGCCCGCGAGCCACCCTCCCTCTGTCTCGCTCACGCCGCGCGCCACAGACGCCTGCCCGACCGCCAAGACGCCACGCAACGCCTCGCCACGCCGCCACCACGCAGCACGCCCGCTTGCCGCCAGCCAGCGCACTCTCCGTCTGCCAGCGCCATCATCCCGACGGCGCCACTTTCTTTGCCCACCAAGGCCTTAACGCCGGCCAAGGCGTCACGGTCGCCGCCACCGCTCATATCAAGATAGCTCCCTCTCTCGATTTCATGTTATTATGATTGTTATTTTAGTTAGGGTTAGTGATTTAGGATAGTTAAGTTAGTGAATTTGTTTATTTAGGTAGGTAGTTTTAGGGTTTAGGTTGTGTGTTGTAGTATAGTTAAGGTTTGGTTAGATAGTTAGGGTTTAGGTTAATTGTTAGTTAGGATTTTGGGTTTAGAAATTGATTAGGTATTTATTATTTAGTTAGTTTATAGTAGTAAAGGTTGACAATATAGATAGTAGTTTTCAAGTGTCGGTACTTAGTAGTGCGTGGTACAGCGATTTGGATGACTTGAGGAAGTTTCGTCAAATGCTTATTTTCCTAGTGAAGTTGTTTAATGTCTGTTAATGTTACTTTGAATATATACATGTGCTTTCATATTGTGTTCGGATTGCATAACAAGTAGTTCAAATTTTACAATGCTACATAATGTTAATTTGAATACTCTAACCCTTTGTTTATCAATTTGTAACAGGATGGCCCCTCCCACGCATCACCCGTTGTATCCCTTTCTTGAGGTGGAGTACGACGACCAGCACCGAGCACACATCTTGAGTGACACCGATGAAGAGGTGGCTGTCACACCTAATTTTAAGGATAAAATTGAATGCACTAAACTCATGTGTGCCCAGGATCACACACACATAAGTTGACAAATTATAAAAGTATCATCACAAAGTGTATCTTACATAACGAATAATAGCATCACATTGTCTTACATAACACAATGGAAGATAAAAAGATAACTCTCTCGTGGAACTCCATCACGTGGACGGTGTTGATCGTTGACCACAAGCCTAATAATCCTCGTGAAACTCCTCATACACGTTGTCATCTGTTACCCATCCGGATTTTTATCCAAATAAAAAAAAATAAACAAGCGTAAGTACTTCCCGTACTTAACAAGATAACATGGGGATTCATGAGGCTCAAAAAGGTTGACACTGGTTTACTGCAGTTAGCACTTTTAGTAAGTCAATATTTTATTATCAAGTATCATCAAGTTATGCTTAAGCTCCCATTTAAACCCACTTAATCAGATATCAGCATCATTTGAATCATATCATCATAAACCATCATAAATGAACAACAATGAGTGACCAGTTATTCTGTGAGTTTTCCGGGCCGCTCGTGACCGTGAGCACGGCTGTTATAACAGTTTGTTACCCTCTGCAGAGGTGGTGCACATTCACCGCGAGTCGTGATCCCCATATGCCTGGGTTAATTACTCCCATATCACTGCCAAGGTGAGCGGGCAGGGTACACTATGAAGCCATTTCATAGATTTCTCTAACAAGTTAGGGCCGCTAGGTTTCCTTGGCAGGCAGATGTAGGAACCCCCCTTTCCTATGGCACATATCCATCGCGGCTATACACATAGGAACAAAGGCAGTCCTATACCCAACGTGGCAAGCCCTTTTTGCGCCATAAAGGTAACCTCTAACAAGCTAGAAAAGGTCCTATTACTGAGCTAAAGTCAGAGCCATATGACCCTCACGGTTGCACTGTCAGTCCCAGCTTTTGCCGACACATAAGTCCTTATGGAGGGCCGAGAGCATCATGATCGAAAGTCATTTGCTCCATCGCCCTATAATCCAGTTGTTTAAAAACAACTTTTACCTTTTCATTTCATAGAACCATCATTCATTATGTAGATCATGTTGATTTATATTGAGCACTAGCAAACTACCCATATGCATATAACCCTTAGGAGACAAGGAACAGGATAATCAATCACTAGGATGTCCTTACGGGTATCAAAATTAGACACATGCAAATGAATAATTAATAAAGGTGAATAGGCATCAAGGTAGATCCCATGCTATACTTGCCTTGGTTCATAAACTCGTGCTGGTCCTGCTGGTCGTCGAAGAATTCTTGGTCTCCAACGTTTTCCTCACCGTCTGACGTGACCAACACGGCAACATACAACATTCCAAAAGCATTCATGCAAAGCAAACATTCCTATCATTAGAACAGTACACCAACAGTATTAAAAATAAGATAAAATGTTTGTAAACATAATCTACGTCTCGCTACGATCACGTCAACGCGAAGTTCACGAAAAACGGAGCTAAAATACGAAAGTTATGATTTAAACGGGGTTTCCTATAGCCATATATTTAATTAAATCTAATCATGAAATTAAAAAGTTCTAAACTTGACTAACAGTAGTTCTAACATGTAGCTTATAAAATTACGAAGCTAACGCGATTTGAATGGATCAATTCGGAGCTAAAACGACAATTTTATAAGCGAAACAGTTCAAATGGCATTTCTGTAAATACTGAAAACGTATTTTGAACAAGAACAGTGCACTTTATGTTTTCAAAATGAGAAAGCGTAATCAGCGAAATGCGCTAGGGACTGCGGGTTCTATTTTCTGAAAACCGAGGGGCTCTTTAGCATAATCACCCACGAAGGGGTATCTTCTAACGTGAGCCGTCGGATTTGAAATGAACGGACAGAAATCGATCCAGGGGAGAGAGAAAGAAAAGGTGGCCAGAACAGTAGCCCCCGCGGTGGCTCTCCATGGCCGGCGGCGTGAAGCTCGCCGGTGAGCACGGTTCGGGGGCCACGGTCCACGGTTCGATGAACCGTGAGCACCGGGAGAGAGAGGGGAAGCAGGCGAACACGTCTGGGCCGATACGGCGGCCGGAGGACGCGGCTGACAAGGTGGCGGACATGGCCGGCGGCAAGGAGCTCCATGGCGCACGCAATTAGAGCCCTAGAGGCCACGGTTCATCAAATTGAAGGCACCGAGAGAGAGAGGGGAACAAGGAGAATCTCACCGCGACTTCAATCGGGGACGAACGCGGCACGGTGACGGCTGTCCGCGCGGCGAGACGGACGGCGGAACTCGGCGCTGCTGCGGTGGTTGCTGCTTCTTCGTACACAGGCAAACGTGAAAACGGGAGCGGGGAGACAGCAGGGGTGCGGTGACGGGCTCGGGTCCGCATTTAAAGAGGCTGGGGAGCGGGGCAACGCGCCCACGTCGCGAAGTGGAGCGCTGCGGCGGTTGCTGCTTGGAACGGGTGCAGGCGCGGGACGCTCGGAGGTGGAGGACGGGGCTGACGCGTGGGGCCGAGCGGTCAGCGACTGAGGGAAGGAGGAGGGCGCGGCGGCAGTTGCCAGCCAGACTGGCGCGGCGGTTGCGGAAGGAGGGAGACGGCGCCGACAGGTGGGGCCAGGCGGTCAACGGCTGGGCGCGGGGCACAGGCGCGCGGCAACGGCCGGCGCCTGAGTGGGCCGGCGGGGCTTGCTGGGCCGAGCAAAGCGCGTGGCTGGGCCAGCGGTTGGCGGGGAAAGGGGAGAGCTGGGCTGCGGTGCCAGGCCGAGTGGGGAAAGGGGAGAGGGGGCCAGCGGGCCGATTTCAAGAAAGGAGAGGAAAAAAATGATTCTTTCCTTTTCTATTTCTTCTATTTTCCAAAACTCTTTTTAAATTCAACTTTCAATTCTTTTTGAAATCTTTAACAAATTCCAAGCATTCACAAAATGATATGCAGCAGCATGTATGCATCAAAAAGTTTCTAAACTTATTTTTAAATTTTAATTCCACAAAATTTATTATTTTCCTATCTTTTAATGCACACACATTTGCTTAAATAAATCATATTTACTAATTTTAAAAGAATGCAAATTTTAGGATGTTACAGTGGCCTTGCCTCGTTTGAGGCCCCGCACGCACACCAGGGCGCACCAGTGGGACGAGCGTTACGCGCCGTACATACGGCGTGTCGGCTTCCTCAAGCTTGTCCGTGTTGTCAACTACGGTCTTCCGTCCCTTGACCCAGCACTACTTACTGCAGCTGTAGATAGCTGCGAGTGCCTTCTTTGTACGTAAACATTCTTATAACAAATTTGAGACAACTAACAGTCGTTCTATTCTTATAACAGGTGGAGGCCTGAGACCCACACGTTCCACCTACCTTACGACGAGATGACCTTGACCATGCAGGACGTGAAGGCTATCTTTGGCCTTCGGTTGGGGGGACTTCCAGTGACAGGTATAGTCGACAACGATCACTGGAGGGAGCTGGTGACTCAGTTCACTGGCTTTCTTCCACCGGACGACGAGGTTTCCAAGAAAAACAAGTGAGCAATTCAAGCCTATTTAATACTTGCATTGCTTTCCTGCAGCCATCGGGTCTCATTTTCTTTGGTGACTTTCAGGAAAAGTTCTGGTGTTTCGTCGTCCTAGATCACAGAGCGCTTTGATTACTTGGACCCATAGGCTGATGAGGCTCAGATCGATAGGTTCGCTAGAGTGTGGCTCTAGCACTTTCTCGGTGCTTTCCTATTCCCAGACGCCTCGAGCAACATCATCAGCTGGATCTTTCTTGACATACTACGTCAGCCGTGGGAGAACATAGCGGCGTACAGCTGGGGCAGCGTAGTCCTGGCATGGACGTATCGACAGCTATGCGTTGCCTATCGTCGCACCTCAGGGTATTCAAACCTTGGGGGTTGCTCCTACCTACTTCAGGTTTGGTGTTGGGAATGATGGCCGTTGGGAGGCCCCTTGCTACTGGTTTACTGGTAAGTACTTCGATTCACTATATTCTTCGAGGCAGTTACATATGATGAAATTATTAATGGCTAATTCATTATCGTGTTCAATGCAACAATGGAACGGGCAGGATACACTACCTACAGCTCTATATATCTGGACGCAAGCAGAGTTAGTTAGAGGAAATGCGAGGCACAAGTACAGGGAGTACACGAACGATCTCGACGTCCTGACATAGTACCAGGTTACGCCCTCTTTACTATCATACATGTGTCTTGTTCGATGTACACTATATCACAACCTAACTCAATTATGAAATGTTCAGGTGCATTGGTGTCCTTGGGATGCTCCGGAGCTCGAGTACTATCTGAGTCCTATCACTAGGGATGAGTCAGACGAGTATCGCTGCAACGTCCCTCTTATTTTCTTCCACGTGGTCACGATTCACTTGCCCATCAGGGTCTGCAGGCAGTTTGGAATAATGATAGGCTATCCACCACCGCTTTACTCCACCAACCAAGAATTGCACGGGTGCGTTATCGATTAATTACAAAGCTACAATTCAGAGGTGTGTGTGGTACAACTAACGATCGTTTTGTTGCAGATATGACCGTAGGAAGAGGTACAAGACCAATGATTGGCACATGACATACAACGCGTACATCCAGTTGTGGCAGAACAAGGACCGGCAGCCGGTCCATGTGGGTCCCCCACTCGACCAGCACACCTTCGACGAATACCTGCGGTGGCTTCACAGGTCTACGAGGACACATATCAAGCCCCCGTACACTGAGGAGGCGATTGACGAGGATTCAGAGGAAGATGTGATCGAAGATGTGTACGACGTTGCCACTAGGGACGACACACAACTATAGAGAGTCCCCTTCAAAGATACGTGGTAAGATACTCAAATAGTATAATTTGTTATCCATTTGGTATTAAGTATGTGTACTAAAACTGTCCAACCGTGTTTCTGTACCCAGGCGACACAATTGTCAAGGATGTCCAATGAAGCAGTGTTTCGGCTTCACGAGTCTAGAGGGCAGGGGCCAGGCGTTCTCGAGGCTTTTGTGGAGGTAAACATAAACTTATCCATTCCGAAAATGTTTCTTTAGTGTATATGCATTTGGGAAATGCACTAACTTTAACGTCTATTTATGCAGAAGGTGAAGCGGAACTGCAGGAAGCTAGCTCAGAAGCTGAGCTGCATGGACACTCCTTGGGTGGAACTGGTAGTCCCGACGTGGTCGGGTGGCACGTATTCTGGCTCTTTGAGGACACCAGCCGGCTCTTCTCAGCCGATGACAGGTGCCACTTCCGCAGTGCGTACACCACCACATCATAGCGCTGGAAAGGACATTGCAAACGAGGACAACGAGGACGACAATGACGACGACGACGACCCCCCGGGCTTCCGCAGACAGCACCACCAATGGGACGATTGGCGCGGGACGAGAGATCGACATGTCTCGACCTAGGTGGTGCCCCGCTTGGTACCTAAGGAGCCTCACAGGTAGTAACAGAGGTAGTTTCTTTAAATACGTAGGCTCCATGAACTAACGATCATAAAGATTATAAGTAATCGTGCATATCATATACTTGCAGGGTACGAGCCGTACGCACCGGCAACGTGACCACACCGACGTTGGCTATACTCCCAATGTGTTGCCAACAAATCCGAAGAGACAGAGGCCTCCGAGGGATCCTTACACTCCTGGATCTTAGTTTGTTAGGTCGAACGAATATTGTCGTCCGAAACTTGCAGGCTCAGTTGGTTATGTTATGTCGAACCAATGAAAATGTTATGTGGCAGCTTGTCAACTTGCGCACGGACTTTATTTATTTGCTTCATATTCGTATCAATGCGTCGCGGCAGCACTGCCGGCGAGATTAACTAGCAACTCGTTTGGGAACCGGCAGTCCCGGCGTATCTCACCGCCGGTGGCTGGCATCTTGACCCCGATCCTCCCGAGCTTGGTCATCGCCGCCACGAAATCGCCGAAAAAGGCACCCTGGTTGGACGCGCAGTAGTCGACCGTGCTGCGCAACCTCATGTCGGACTAGAGCACCTGGTCGGAGCCCACCGGCGAGGGGTCGAGGAAGGCGAAGGCGTTGGGGTCGGAGCTGCAGGTGTCGTTCAGCTGCGACGCGAAGCCAGGGTCCATGGTCGCGTCGCTGCCGATCCTCACTGACAGCAGCCAATCTTCTGTCTGCATCCAGGTCCTGCTGCGCCGTGGGCTATGGTGCGTCAGTGCCGCGCCATGATCGGTGGCGCGGTAGACCTTGCCACGTCACCGGTCAGCAGCCCCGGTCGTCGCCACGTCATCCTCCTGCCGCGCCACCATGCATGGCGTGGCACAGGCATTTCGCCGTGCCATGGCAATAGGCACGGCCAAAAATGTTAGTTTTGAAGAAAAAAACAGTGTTAGATTTAAAATTAGTTTACAAAAAGTGTTAAAATTAAAAAAAAATCAGAGTAGACAGCGTGTCGAGTTTAGACATTTCTTAGGTGGCCATCTTGAGTCATGAAACAGAGAAGACGAGGAGGGGTCGAGGTGTGTGGCAACTCGGAGAAGCTTGTGGTGCCGATGGCCTACTTCGGCATTTGCTCCATGGTGGAGTAATTGGGAGCAAACGACGGCTAAAGGTGGCAACCACACTGCACCATGCAAGTCGAAAACTAGGGACAATGGCGGCAGGGTATGAGGTGAGGCCGAGGGTATTAGGGGCTTGTAAATATATAGAAGGGTGGTGTCTTATAGGGCTTGAGGGATGGCCATAGCATGCATCTACTTCTGCCATCTCATCGTCTAGGGCTGCCATGGGCTTCTTCACGAGGTGCGAGTCCAAAAGCTCCTCAATTGTGTCTGGCCACTTGTGGATGTATCTCATAGCCATAGGTGTCGACTGCCAAGGCCTCGATGCCACGAGAGTTTGCAAGAGTAGAATCGAGCATAGCTGTCGTATCCGGCTATGACCATAGCGCTATGCTCCTTGCCTTTGTTTGGGCTGAGTCTGAATTTGATCTAGGGCTAAGGCAATTTCATTCCGATGGGTTGAGAAGGTGGTGGAAGAAGAGAGTGAGAAGGAGAGAGATGGGAAAATTGACTATCATAGTTCTCACTACAGTAGTGGCACTTCCAACTGTTTACTGAATTGACTATCATAGTTCCAACTGTTTACTGAATTGAATGTATTATTCTTCAATTCAAGTCTTAATCTGGCTTATTTTATGGGACACCCATTTAGCGAACTTTTTGGGACACCAAATTCACCGGAAATCTGAATAGGGTGCTGGGTATGTATTACTAGTAGCAAAACTTTTGAACACGGACCGGGGTATGTCTTGGGTAACACTGCTTTTTATTCCTGTCCTACTCTTACACAGGAATTAAAGACCTCCAAATAATATATGTGGCCTATTTGCGATTGGTGTGAATCTGAATTTTTCATTAGTAATAAGGCAGCAATAATATAATTTATGAAAACCTGTTATGTGATATGCAGCATCATAAAATCTTTTATCTCGTATAAAACATCTTGACTCTCATCACAAAGTACAAACAGAGAGTACAAGCAATCCCTCAATTTTCAACAGCGCTAATCGCACTAGGACATTCTATTAGCTAGGTATTTAGTCATGCATCTTGCATTATAAATTCTTATCATTATTACAGACCCACATCTTTAAAAAGTACTTTGTCTTTTTTGTTACTCAGACTGAATGTATGTGGATGGCTGTAAATGCTGAAGCGATTCCAGAGCAAAATCCCGTCGTCCCAGGTAGTATTATTTGCTTTCTTTGTATTTGCATCCTCTAGGAGCTGATTGTTGTAGAGAAAGATTGGAAAACACCTCAGATCATTAATTGGATGCTTGATTGCAAGCATACTAACAAACCCTCAATAGTCAGGGGAATTCTAGTCGTATACAACATGTATAGCTATACAAAATCTAATACCCACCGTAATCATAGCAGGAAGATCTCAGGCACAACGAATAAACTCAAAGTTTGTGAACAACTGTACAAGTAAGTCTTCGGTCATGATGTCCATGAGAAGGTGAGATGGCAGCGCATGTAGCACACAACAACCTTGTCGGGAGCGAAGTGGATATATGTTTCCTGTGGTGATATAGTGGATGGTGTTGGCTACTGTATAGATAGTATTAGCGTTGCCGTCATGACAGGAATAGGGCGTGAGGATCGTGAAGAAGACTTGCCAACAGCCAAGGCAAGCAACGCTCCTCCTACCTATTGATGGAAATAAAGTGACCATTGCCTACAATGAAAATATATGAGGTGGAGAGAGACATGAGCAAGCATATACACGACCACATCTTAAAATGTAATAGGTTGTGACGTCGCGCTGGGAGACTCTAACAGGCGCTCATGCACTCGAATGAGTATTCATCTTCTTTTTTCTCCCTCACATGTGCATCCTCATCATCCCAATCCGCCACCCACATTGGCCTTTGCGGCTGCTTCAGCCACGACGCCCGCCCACCCCCACTACTACCGGCGACACCACCATAGCCCTGCCTTTCCCTAACCTTCACCTTCTTTTACCTTCTCTGCCCCCTTTTCACCGGGCTGCCCCACTGCCGCTGCTTCTACCACCACCCTGGTCCCCAGTGACCTCACTGCTCACTTCCCATCACTGCCACCTCCACCCCACTCTTCACTAATCCCAATCGGAGACATGATAGGGAGGGCCAATACATAGTACCAATGTGAGACATGATGGACAGTGAACATATAGATTGGCAGTCGTCCAAACTGTTTGCATCAAAATGACCAAAAGCTGGATTGTACTTACTACCGAACATAGAGATGAAATGCTAGCACAAGATAAATAAAAGCACTGGAGCTTCACCTCCTCAGGACCAATGCTAGGTCAGGACCAAACTGCTCAAAACGTACTGTATTCTGAGGAGATGTTAGGTCAGGAACCTAAATGCACACCTCATACAAATGACCTATCCATCAAGACTAAGAAGGTCACGTCTCTAGAGCTTACATGTTACAACATTGAATACGCAACATGTGCAGTGCAGGTATTGAGCATGGCAAGTGTGTCAGGTGTTGGGCAGTAGTGGATCGGATGAAGTGCAATAGTTTTAGTTGGTTGGCAGTTTACCGGCTTACAGTTGTGTTGCCGCCAATTCGGGTCTCACGGGGAAGAACACACGGCGGATGTCCTAAGATCAGCAAGACCACAGAGAACCCTGATATATCTCATCGAGAGATGTGCTGTACAACAAGAGGATTGAAAAAGCTCGAGGCATATAGAAGATAAAAAGTATAAGGTAGATTGATTTTGATGATTGAGTGTTGGATTTGTCAATCTGCCGTCACCCTTTATAATTATATAGAACGGTTAGTCTGTCTTTTACAAATAGAAATTCCGAGCCGAATAGAAACATTTTCGGTATTTTGCATTCGTAAATACACAACTATGTCGGTCTTTGTTCCACGGCCGATGTATCCCAAAAAGAACAGGTCACTGGTCGTCGTCTTCAAGCAAACAAAGTTGCATCCAAGATCAATGCATGTTGCATGCACTACGTCAACAACCTTGGACTTGTCTTGGTGTTTCCTTCCGTGCAACGTTGCCGAAGTAAAGTATCCTTTTCTTTGCTTCTATGTATAATATCCTGATGCCTTCCGTGTATTGCACGTGTACTTCATACAGGAGCTTAACAAACTACGGACTCCAATCTGATCCTTCTCTGTGCTCCTTTTGCTTTCTTTTCTTCGCACATGATCCTTAACAGGCTCCATTCATAAATCTTTCGTCTTCAATAAAGATTGTACTAGATAGATCCGTAAGTCAAATTTAGGTGTCAATCAAGATGTTGCTGCAGAAGGGTCCCAGGTGCCAGGATAAATCTGTACCAGATAAATTCAGCACATGTTTGGTAACTCGTAACTTTCACAGAACATGCTTGGTAACTCACTCATACGAATCTCAATGACATGCCAGAACAGTTTTATGTTCCAATAAATTACTACACCCCACCACCAAATTCAGAAATTAGTATAAGTTATGTTCTTGTTTTAAGTTTTAACATACCCAAGTTACTCTCTTGCTCAATATCTACTCTCCAGCTCAATATCCACATCTTTTTTGGTTATACTCCCCTCCGTCCCAAATTATAAGCCACTCTAACTTTCTTATAGAGTCAAAACATCTCAAGTTTGACCAAATTTATATAATAAAATAATAACATTTAATTCTTCATTAATTATATTTTTCGTAGTATACCTATTTGTTATCATAAATCTTTGTAATTCTCTCTGTAATTTTGATCGAACTAAGATGCATTGACTCTTCAAGAAAGTTGGAATGACTTATAATTTGGAGGTCGGAACGGAGGAAGTATACATTCTTATAAGCCAATCTATAACACTCTCCTCTCACTCAAATAGCTCACACAATACCGATCAAACAAAATAGCTCATACAATACACATTCTTCAAAGATAATTTTTCAAAGATGTCCAGCAAAACAGAGACAGCAGGGGCACTAGTAGAACTCTGATCTCACCTGAGGCAACTTTTCTATGTCAGAAACCAACACTAGTGACTTACATGCATTTCTACCTGTTCAACTATCCATGTATACTCTCCAATTGCTCAACTATATACAAGAGTTTGGACCATTTATTTGTACCGAGAGGGCGAGATAGAAAAAATGAATCAAAACTAAATAGTGTGAACTACCATGACCGGTGGGTAGACTCCAAGTCTCAACCGGTGGTCACATGACATAACTCCAGTTGGGCCATCTTGTACTCTACACACAAGATATTTTACACTGCTTCAACATTAAACCTGAGAAGAGGACCCTACAGGTTTTATGACCATTATTATATGTTATATGTCCTTCATAGACAATGGCAAGATGGAAAATTCCTAACATGTTGAAGCACAATTTTATAAGGCATTTCCTATATAAAGCCAGCCATGCACTGCAGAATCATATCACACACAGCAAAGCCTCAAAACGTGATCAGAGCAAAGAAAAAGAAAGGTGAGAGTGGGAGAAAAGAGATATAGCCCATAGAACATGGCTCTTATAGCCGATGAACTCAAGACCAAGGCTGAGGTCTACTACGGCGACGAGATCTGCCAACTGTGTACCCAGCTCTTGCTCAGGGAAGCAGGCCTCCCCAATGGTCTGCTTCCATTGAAGGACCTAATTGAGTGTGGTTATGTCCAGGAAACTGGATATGTGTGGCTCAAGCAAAGCAAGAGGGTTGACCACACCTTCCAGAGTCTAGGAAGGCTGGTCTCTTATGGCACAGAGATCACCGGCTATGCTGAGAAGGGCAGGATCAAGAAGGTAAAAGGGATAAAGACCAGGGAGCTCATGGTGTGGGTCCCAGTGGAGGAGATTGCTCTTGATGATCCAGCAACTGGGAAGCTTATCTGCAAGAGCATTGCTGGGATTACCAAAACCTTCCCTGCATCAGCTTTCCATGTCCCAGTGAAGGAGAATGTGAAGATGAACTGTGCTGCACCGAAACCAGTGGTCCTCATGGAGAGAGCTCCACGAGTTGTTAAAAACAACTGAGCCTTCTGCATCCACCACTGGTATTTGGATTTAACGGTCATCATCAGCCCTTAATCCTACATATTTAAATAATGATTGAACTAGTGCTTTATTGTCTGTCTATGTACTTCGAAAGTGATAACCCAAAGTTCTTCCTATATACTGCAGTTGTATGATTGCCCTGGCATCTAATGTCCTGTAAGGCAACCTCCGAACTTCCTTTCATGTACTATGTAGCTCTATATTACTAATATGAAGCATGTTGTGGACTTCTATGAGATGTTTCCTTTTTTCTCTTTGCAGAGAAAATATCACCGCATGATTACTTTTCCATGTACTATACGAATAAAATAACACCTTTGGAGATATACCTCTATATTACTAATATCTTTTCAGAGAAAATACCATTACATGATGCTTTCCTGTCATATTTTTCATCATATTTTCAGACGACACAATACTATGAAGTGTTATGTATTTTTTATTTTCCATCTTTACTTCACAAAAAAAAGACATGAAAAGGCATGTGAATAAGAAGGAACAAAAAGTCTAATCTATAAAAGGGAAAATAATATTTGCATGACTTGTAATTATGATCTATAAATGGTCTTTGCAACCATTTGTTGTTGTTGCAATAATAGACTTTAGCAGGTGCACAAGTGGAAGATGAAAGTTTTACCCACGAGATTAAAATACGAGACAGTCAAGGTTAGCTAGCTATACAAACCATCAAGTAAGGTGGTAGGGACCATTTTCCTGTTTATAGAATCAGGATCCTAGGACGTTTTCCTGTTTATAGAATCAAGATCCTAGGACTGTATCATCAGACCATGGGATGATCAACAAAATCATGATTATTCAAAGTACAATTCGTTGGCTTCTATATTATGAGGTTTTCCCACTACAAAATGTCATTTTTGGATACATGCAAGTTTGCCTTCCGAAATACTTTTATAATACTAATGACTTACTATGATTTAAAGATGTACTAAATATAGATGCTGCATTTTGGAGCCCATGCTGATGCCCAAAAACCAAATGATATGCTTTTATGGATTGAGGGAGCGAGATCAAACTAGGGTTAGGATCAAAGTGGTCCAATAGACAGTAGGGCTGTGAGACCATACCACAAAAATCAAGACCGAACAACCTTGATGACAAGGAAACTCAATATATGTTATTGCTAAGACTCGGTATAAGATTGTTTAGCACCAAGAGATCAATGATTAACATGTCCAGTAGTTCAGCTTCAAAAGGATGTACTCCCTTCGTCTACGTTCCCGTGGAGAGACTAGGAATATGTGAAATTACCAATATACCCCTGTCTGTGATCAACCACCCTGCACCAGATTCAGGCCCATTCATGTCAAAGCCGGCCAGTGGTACTCAGCCACCACGGGTGGTGCGTGGCATGGGCGAGCTCGGCCCCCTCCGCCAGAAGCTTGTGCAAGCAGCCTTCCAGCGGCGCGGGGGGTTGGGGCGGTGGAGCCTGAGGAGGATCGCACGGGGGGAGAAGACCAGAGGATTCGTGGATAGGAACTAGCTCGAAGGAATCTTTTTTTTTTTTTTTTGAGGAAAAACAGGAGGGTGCAAGCCCCTACTGTGCTTTTATTAATGAAAGAAAGTGTTTACAACAGGCATTACGAGACAAAAAAAAGTTACAAAGAAAATCATAGCCCGAAGGAATCTTTACTATATTTTTTCCAAAAAAAAATCTTTTACTACGGATCCCACTGAAATTGCATCCTTTTACACGGACGGAGGGGGTAGTTACAGCAGAGTGCATGACCAACCCTATCAGTTGATATCAGGATATGCACATACCACAAATGTAGTTGTCCTGTACTATGTAATGTAGCCTACATACAGAAGTTAGTGGACTGGTTCCTTCATAGAAGACATACACGGCCTTTAGAGAAGTTCCCAAAAGTCAGGTAAGGACCAGAACTGTTACAATAAGATATGGCGGTACTAAATTTTGAGGACGGGAGGAGCACTTGAAACCATGAGCTTGTAGAGGATAGATCTGCATTGATCGCACCGAATTCTTAAAATTGGCCAACACTGTTAGGCATAATCGCTTTGTGCATCAAAGTACTATGAAACCAGACCATCTCCCATCCTACACCCACCCCGTTAAGGACGAATTCAATTACAGAACCAAATAGCCCTGCATGCATGGCTACATGTGTCAACTTCACTTAACGAGAATAATTGGCTATCATTGTACCTTCTGCTGACAGGTTTTATCTCAATTTTACTCAAAACCTTCGCACCCCAGTTAAATCATTTGTATGCCACTCACCTCATAATGGCATTGGTAAATATCCTAACTGTGACCAAGCCAGCTTACTTTATGATAAAATTTCATTTCTTTATGGAGACTATGGTCAATGATATATAATGGATAATAAAAATTATAAATGTGGGAAGATAACTCATGCATGACTGATGCATGGTGGATATACTTATACAGGGGATTACTTGGAAAAATAGTGTCAGAGTTAGTTTGAAACTCCTATAATGATAGTACGTCTGATCATGTGATGGATGCAGGGATTTAGACCAGAAATAGCAGCCATTAACTCACATGACTTGAATGTGTATATTCACAAAGACGTTAATGAATCACAGAGGATTAGACAACAATGTCTTTGTTGCCCACATGGTCAGTCAGACATTTCTCCATAAGGCATCTTCCATTAAGAAGTGCAAGACATGGGTCTTAGCAGATGTAGATATTTTGAGTTGGTAAAACAAAATTTAGTAGGATATGGGTCCACATGATGCTAAAACAGCCAAATCTTCAGTCAAATGAAGAATTTAACATGCAAATAATTCCAGAGGAGATAATAATAAAATAAAAGAAAGGTATATATAAGATACTTACTGCCATGATAAATAGTGCACATTGCAATTTATCCACAAAAAAGAGAAACTTCTGCTTCACAGAACTTTTTATTTACTTTATCTAGAGGACAAATCATGCTACTTACCTACAGAAACAAGAGCAAGCAATTTTAGATAGATGATATATGGTGAAAGGGAAAAATCAAAAATCAGATTCTGAAATTCTCTCGACTCACCAACTAGAGTAACAAGCATCAGGGAGAAATAGCATAAGAAATATCCTCATACTCAATGTAATGAATCTTCTTCTTGCGCAAAATTGGTGAAAAAATGGATCTTATAAAGTGACTGAAAGGATCCTGCAAGCCTTCCATTTCATAATGACCAAATCGCCAATCCCGCAATATGAATGATCTCTGGATAGGCCGATCTAAACCCCCTGAAGAACAAAAGGCTCATTTTTCTTAGGTGGAGACAGCAACCACAGTTTATACCAACTAAAATTTCTATTTCAGCTAGGTTTTTTGTCTCTCTATATGCCCTTTGGTAATTATGTAACTCAACTGTATCAAAAAAAATTATGTAACTCAACTGAAGGAGTTGTGGTATGAATTCAATATAAGAAAAACTAACATGGAGCGACACTCTTTCGACTCCAAGAAGCCTGAAGGCAGTAGCCATTGGCATATTTTACAATATGTCAATAGTTTTTGTTTATCCTACTTATCAAGTTGTTTTAAGAGAAACAAGCCATTACCCATGAATAATGTCAATTTAATAATATAACAGAATGTTTCGGGAAGAATCAGCACATACCTGCATACATCCGACCATGTTTATCTACAGCCCTGAAAAATGGGCGTGTTTTCTTCTGAAATGCTGCTTGTTGCAGCTCCCTCCAAGCACCCAGCCTGTCCTGTCTTGTAATTTTCCCAGTTCTAACAACCTGAAGTTCAAGTGCATTTTGTTAAGATCATCAGAGAAACACCAAATGCTCATACGGAAAAAAAAAAAAGAGAGAAAATTAAATTATCACAAGTCTGCACAATTTATGCAAAACAAGGGACCCAAGAAACAAAATGCACAAACATTACAAATTTGTTTTATACTTTTATGGACAATGTGTACACAGGATACTGTATAATAATTTGCTGAGATCAGGGATAACCTTGGAGAATAAATAGTATGAAGGCCTAGGTTTCCGTGCTAGGTTATTAGCACGACCAACAGCTACAAGCCCAAACTTGGGACCATAGCCATCTGCCCATTCCCAATTATCTGACATCGTCCAGAATAGATAACCAAGCACAGGCACACCCTTCAAAACAATGTCTATCAGTGCTGGAAGTTACAGATACATGACAGTAAGGAATGTTTCATTACAAATTAATTTAAGACCGACCATAATGATTGCAGCATAAATGGCTAACAGGTGCTCCAGAATATATGGTTTCCGAATCAGATCAGTCTCGTCAGAAACTCCATTTTCAGTAATTATAAAAGGTATATTCAAGCTCTTGTATCGTTCATTAAACTGAATCAGGATACTGAAACAGCCCATCAGGATAAACACCACGACCAGATTCACTGTACTAATCATTGTCCACAAGCTTTAGACCAGGGCCTGATATCACCTCCTGCATGAAAATGGAGTAATCAACTCCTGTTGTTTACATGTTCAGATCATTTATCTAAGCAGCTAGTATTTAATTTACCTGCCCATAGTAGTTGATGCCAATAAAATCCAATTTATCACATATGCTATCAATGTAAGGGAAAAGGGTCAATGAATTAGCCAGTGTGACAGCAGCAACATCAAATAGACCATAGGGCCGTGTAAACGATATACATGATGAGCGACACCAACGATTGGCTTCCTTTTACTTTTGCTGTAAACACCACCAAAGAGTTCAACTCAGAATTGTGGAAATTCATGAGAAATTGCATTTCAAGTAACATATTATATACCTTTCTGAATGTATGTTTTTTTTTAACGCACTTTCTGAATGTATGTAGTCATAGGCTTCTGCATGTGCAATGGCCATCCAATGTAATGCTTGGTTATATACACCAGTCGGTAAAGCAGATGTTGCTACTTCAATTGCATTAGGGTCTCCACCAGGCCAAGCACCAGCACAATAGGTCAGCATTACAAACACATGAGGTTCATTAAAAACCACCCAGTAGTCCACCAAATCAGATACACGATCAACAACAAGCCTGCACAGCCAAAACTAACTTTATTTGAACAGATTCATGTAATGGAAGAGTACTGACAGCCAGTTTTGACTGCTAGAAAGGATTACCGCACAAAATCCATAAAGTACTTCACGGTTTTTTTCCATCCTCCACCCCCCATACTCTCCAGCCCAAGGTGGAAGTGAGTGGTGAAATAGCGTAAGCATCACTTTCATTCCATATTCATGAAGCCTTTGAATGATCCATCTATACCGCTCAAGTGCTGCGAAATTGACCTAGAAAAGGTGATGGCTGTCTTATTCCACCATTGCAGAGAGTACAACACACTACACAGAGAAGAAAGAGTATAGGTGTTCAGAGAAAGCACATGAAGTGCAGACTAGGTTCCTAAGACTTACTGAACTCTTCAACTCTTCAGTTGGTTCCTTAGGCATTACCCTTGTCCAATCAATCCCCAGGCGGAAAACACTGATCCCAGTTTCCTTAGCAAGTTTCAACTCAGTATCGGGATCAGACCAAAATTTAAGCCTTTCTTGCCTGAACAAATCGGTACAGTTTGCCCACATGTGAGAGTCCATTGTGTGTAAGCAACACATTATGCACAATACTGTTCAGGAAAAAAGACAGCATCTAGAATATTAGCACATAACGAAAAAGTTGGAAGTGAGAAAAGACAAAATGCACTTACGGGCAAGGAACATTGTGCCAAGCTGCGACGTTGTGGCTGCAATTATCGCCAGAACCAGATTCACCACCCTCGACAAACATTTCAAACCCCCTGAGCATCGCCTCCATGGCAACCTTAAGAGGCTTCCTCTTCTCTCCATCGCCAGCCTTTTCGTCCCCTCTAGACCTAGAAGCCAACTGAGCGCCTCCGTCCCCTGCAGCCGATGCCATCACCGCGTCTGCTGTCTTATGGTCACACATGGCCTCCTTGTCATCGCAGGAATGCTCGACTGCAAACTGAAGCCAAGCATCTTCCAACCTGTCCTCGACATGCGCCAGCGCGGTCGCTAGCCCAAAGAAGAAATTGCCATCTTCTGCGAAGAACCAGACACACCATCAGGACTTCCATGTCGCTTGGAATTGACTGCTTTCCAATAATCAGGTATCTATTAACTGCTTCACAATAATCAGGTGTCTATAGGTCGGAATTTCAAATCTATGAAGCAAATACTCTGACTTGTGCAGACTAACAATGATGTACTGATTAAAATTGAATCTGATGCAGGGATACAGTACTCTGCACCCACAATTTCACATCAAACCTCCATGTTTTAGTTAGTTTCTTTGATTCTTTGATTAATTCACATCATCAGTTATCAATTACTCGTCTTAGATTAGAAAACGTAACCAATTCCACAACAAATTACCATATATACTGTATAAACGAGTCAGTTGTGTTGCCTGAAAACCAAAACTGACAACCGCAGAACAGCACCAATGCGGCCGTTCAGAACGATACCCAGAACCATTGGACCCAAGCAGTCGAAACAAGTACAAGGCGGATATAGGGTTCGAGAGGGGGGAGAGGGGAGCAGGACCTGCGGCCTCCTCGGCGGCGGGGGCGGCGGCGGAGTTGGAGGGGAGGGCGCGGAAGTCGGCGATGGGGTCGGCGGACTCGTCGATGGGGTTGGGGATGTGGCGGAGGTGCCGGCGCCGGTACCGCGCGAAGGAGGCCGCGTTGGCCGCCGTCACGGCAGCGGCCACCAGGACGGCGAGCCTCGCCGCCGCCGCCAGGAACGCCGGGAGCGGCATTTCCGCAACAGTCATCATCACTGCTCACGTCCTCTCCCCGATCCCGTGCTTCCTGCTTCAGTCATCTCTCCTTCTTCATCTGCTCCCTTGCCTTCTTGTCCCGCTCAGCCACGAAGCGATTCGCCGCCGCCACGGCCTTGTCCTTTGGCAGCAGAACCGGACTATCTTTGAAGACTAGCCCCCCCGGCTGGTCCCAACGTCGCAAAAGCAAGTATCAAAAAAAATGGAGATTCAGGAAAAAGAAAGAGCACGGGAGAAGAAGGCTTATGAATTCGAAGAACCCAGGTTCCGGCCGCATTGGGGATGTTCGGGCACCGGATACACAATGTCGAGGACGCCGCCTTTGGAATCCTTCGTCGGCTCCGTTGCCACCTTAATGCGCTGCGCCACTTGCGAGAAAGGGAGCGCCTCGTCAACAAGCACCGTCCCCTCGAACGATATCTCGGGCATCATCCGGTGTAGGGGAGCGCGTCGCATCATCGCGCAGCCGCCACCCTCCTCGCATGATAGGCATCGATAATTCCCGTCCCTTTACGCCTGCCCTTCGTAGCTTGGAGGGCGAAAAGAAGGTCGGAAAGGTGTTTCTTGTCTTTGGACTGGATGCCCCAAGCCCACGACTCCAGAGCCTCTTTGATAAGGCACCCGGGGTACCTCGGCAGGGTGGCACTCGCATCATCCCTGATATAAAACCACTGCGAGTGCCATCCCTTGTTAGACGTCACCAGATGCATGAACGGGTAACCCCTCGACCGGGTATGGCGCAGATGAATACTGGCGCATCCCATCGGCACGCTCACATCCTTCCCCCCAATCTTCCTCTTCGACAAACTGATGGTAAAGAAATACCGCCACAGATCAAAATGGGGATCGATCCCTAGGAAACCCTCACACAGGGCAACAAACGCCGCCATATGTTGAACCCTGTTGGGAGTAAGATGCTGCAGCTCCACCTCATAGTAATCCAACAGCCCCCGAAGGAATCTATGCGCGGGTACCGCAAATCCCCGCTCATGAAAGATGGCGAAAGATACGACATACCCTTCGGGCGGCGCTTGCTCACCCTCGTCACCAGGTATCAGCCACTCCTGGACGGCGGACAATGGATGGAGAAGGCCACGGCGGACGAGGCCCTCCAAACGCCGAGAGGTGATGCTAGATCTGCCCCACAACTCCATTAAAGCGATTGGGGAGAAGGTGGGCACAAGATCGACGGCGGCTACAGGACAGGCGCAAGCTTGATGGTAGCTGCAACATGGATGCAAGCCGATCGACGGTGGTGGTGCGAGCGCAGGAGGCTGGGGCGATTGGCGATGGATGTCTCAGACGCAAAGGCAAGGGGGCGAAATACGGAACCTTGGGGGCAAACCCCGTGGTTTTATAGGGGCGACGGGCGCGAGAAGGGCAACTGTCCGCCTCGATCTCCGGGCCTGCCACGCGCACCGCCGCGTCACGTCACGGGACACGCGCCCGTAGTCCCTATCCTTTCCCACCGAAAATCACGATGGACGGTTCGCCTTCCCCAAGCGAATCCGGACTCTCTTCCCACCTGGGGAAGGCAGGTCACAAAGATTTTTTCTATTTGGCCCACCTAGGGCCCAGAAGCTTGGCGGCCGGCCCAACTGAGGACGGGTCCACGAACGATCCGAAATCAAGGGCGCAAGCATTACTGGGGTCTCAATCCACGGTCAAACCCCAGTTAGGTCAGCCCTGAATGAGATCCCCGCGAACAGGATACCACGACCCCCTCGAAAAAATATCCATTTGACGAAAAACTAAGTCCTTCAGCCTTACCCGCGAAGGGTCCGATACAACCCCCCAGGCGGTTCTATCTGAATCACCTGGAGGCTCGGGGGCTACGCCCATAGGGTGCGCTCGCGCGCATCCTCTGGCAAAATGACTCCAACGAAATCGAAAACACCCTCTAGGCGGTTCTATCCGAATCACCTGGAGGCTCGGGGGCTACTGTCGGGGACCTAATACCAGGGTACCCCAGAAGGTGGAACCAATAACCATCGAACGTTAAAAAACTTCAGGACGGACAAGGGCGCCACTGCGTTCCTTGCCCGAATGACAAAAGTTAGGTTCCGTCTCGCCCAATGCCTTTGGGCCAGCCCGCCTCGCCCGAGGCAAAGGGCTGGCCTCCGCCCGCCCGACACCTTCGGGACAGCTCCCGCCTGCCCGAGGGGCTGAAGGCTAGTCTCCGCCTCGCCCGAGGGTTGAGGGATACACCGCCTCGCCCGACCCCGAGGGGGGGCTCAGTCACACCGAGGGCAAAGGGCTAGCCTCCGCCCGCCCGACGCCTTGGGACAGCTCCGCCGCCTCCCGAGGGGCTGAAGGCTAGTCTCCGCCTCGTCCCAGGGTTGAGGGATACACTCCGCCTCGCCCGACCCGAGGGGTGGGCTCTGGTCACGCCTGGGGATAAGGACTGGCTCACGCCTGGATGACCAAGGATGAACCTCACCCCATTCGATGTCCAAAGACTGGTTTCATCTTACTCGATAACTTCTCTCCCGTTCCCTCATGATGATGGGTACAGAGCAAGACAAGACATTTGGGTCAACCACGGCTTCAAGGACCATACCTCTCGCTACTGGCATGAAAGGTACTTGCCAGGGAATGATTGGACAGGTGCTTTAAACCCTTCCGAGCGCCACAGAGCCCAAAAGGTATTGCAGGTGCATACTCCTCGCCCTGTAGAGTTGTAGGCGCCGCCTTCAGCTCTAGGACACGGAACCCGATGAAGATACACGACAACCACTACACTCTATAAAAGGATTTGTGATCTCCACGAATGATGGACATGCCGTCACCATGTTATGGACCCAAGGGAGCGGCGCCCGCTTCCTGACCCCTCGGGTCCACCAAATCAAAGGACCTTGCCCACAGTGCTACTCCAGACCTCAACTCTGTGTCCCTCCGACAGAGACTCATAGGAGCCAGAAGGCGTGCTGAGCAAGGTTGGGCGAGGTTCATAAGTCAAAACCACGGTACTACAGCCCATACCCTGCATAGGGCACTATTCTGTAACCATCCTGACATTCTACAGAGGCATCGACAGTATTGTAGGCGCTTATCATCCTTTCACACCCATCAGAATGGGTAACGAGGCTGGGTAGACGTGAGCCACAAGGCTAGGTAGAGCACGCATCCTAAGCCCTGACCCTTGTAAAGTCGTCCCCTTCATCTATAAAAGGGGATGCGCTTCCTCCAGCAAAGAGGGGACGAAAAACAACGCAACACGCACACATAGTCAAGCTGCTACCAAGCTCTTGGTTTCCTTTCGACCCTTCCATCAGAGACTGAGGACATGTCCCTCTCTCGATCGTTTGTATCCCCTACTACGAACCATTCACGGTGCTAATAACACGAGTTGCAACAAACTGGACGTAGGGATATTCGGCCCGAACCAGTATAAATATTGTGTCCTTTGGCGCACCATCCAAGCCTAATGCGCATTACTATAAATTTACTTGCCAGTGCTTGTACGAAACACCGACACTTTGGTTCTTTGCTTGCAGATCATATATCCACTCGTCTGGTAACTGGATTTTCTCATTGTCATCTTGTAGCATCAAGGAACTTTCATCATCTAGAACTTCATCATCAGCTTCCTCCACTTCTAATTCCATGGCTCCAAGCATATTTGCACAATCATTTGCTATGGCATCCTACTGAGTTGGGAAACTATCATCCTCAAACAACATCGATGTTTTGGCCAATTTGCCACCCGTAGAAGAGCTATCACCTCCCTGTGGTTTATCTGACGGTTCAGGTAACTCCCTCTCTTGTGGTTCATGGTCCTTGTCCTTCTTTGGGTCATCATCATTCTCTTTGGGATTGTCATTAGGATCATCATCATCCAATAAGTGATCTTCCTCTAATTCCTCAACACCTCCAGAATCACCGTCAGTTGAATTATCAGCTTGGACATATCCCTCAAGATTGAACGAGATTTTGTACACCCTAGCCTTGAACACATGGCACAACGGCCAGATGATGTTACTTGGGCCCCTTTTTGGCCTGAAGCAAGGCATGAGTTGTGTTTGTATATACGACTTTAAATGAACTTTGGGAATTGATCTATTCTCAAAAAAAAACTTCGCGATTTGATCTTAAAAAGATTAGGGATACATTTTGTCCATGCCAAAATTACTTTTAGACATTTAAGTAATGATTACTTGTATAAAACAAATTGCTTGTTCTACATGATTTTTTTCATCCCTTTGCTATTCAGTCAATATATAAACTTCCAACTCCTCCTTGTTTTGATGTTTTTAGAAGCTCATCCTTTTTTTGTTTGGTTTGTGAAATAGAATGTGTTGGTCCATGGGTACCTCATTCCCTACTAGTGGATAATTAGTACTAGTACGTGGCATATGGTCATTCCACCAAATCTAGATAATGGATTCATGATGCACCACCTTATCTACAACCACTAATATAGAGACGGGCTTTACTCCCGGTGGGGAACCCCCTCTAGTCCCGGTTCCCCACCCGGGAGCAAGCATCCGGGACTAAAGGGGGTCCTTTAGTCCCGGGTGGGGTCCTTTAGTCCCGGTGGGTAACACCAACCGGGACTAAAGGTCCTCCCAGCTTTAAAAAAAATAATGCCTCCCACCGCTGCGTCCCGTGAGATTCGAACCCAAGACCTCACGCATTGCCTCGCGTGTAGCTTACCACCCCACCTACACAACACATCTAACAATAGATGGGATGCTTCCCTTTTGAACTAACCCACATCGGGGACCTTTAGTCCAGGTTGGTGTTACCAACCGACTAAAGGTTGAAGGACTTTAGTCCTGGTTGGTGGCTCAACCGAGAGTAAGGTCCACCTTTAGTCTGGTTGGTGTCTCCAACCGGGACTAAAGGTCCCCGCCTAACTCTGCATCAAGGCCGCAGATGGCAGGGGGATTTTAGTCCCGGTTGGAGACACCAACCGACTAGTAGTCTCTAGTCCCGGACGTAAAAATGTCGGGACTAGAGCTCATTTTGGCTTCGATGAAAGGTCTGTTCTCTACTAGTGAACGAAGTGATTCCTGCTTAAACCAAATACCATATAAACTTTGAAAAAAGAACAATTTCCAATATTAACATAATTGCTGACGCATACACTCAAACATTGCACAAACACGATACCCCTGTGGCCTATCGGTATCTCTGGAAAACATCGATGGCAATTCTTGATATTGATGGAGTAACTGCAGGCGCCTTTCTGGCGATGAACACATACTGGTCTTCCACTGAAGGACCATCGTCATTAACTCTTAAAATAAATCTAAGAAAATATGAGCATTCATACATATCAGGTCTAGGACTTCATCCTCTAAAATAAACCAAGAAAATATGAGCATTCATACGTGTCAAGTCTAGGACTTCACCCTGAGTGGATAGGATCCAACATAAGGGACCTAACTAGCTAAGCTGTGCTCAATTCGCAAGTACTAATATCTATGATATTGAGTAAATATTATTAGGGTAATTATGAAACAAATTGTTATAGTAAGTCTATTTGGAGACATAAATCTTTGTACTATTTTCTATAAATCTAGTTGAATTTAAGAAAATTTGAGAGTGAGGGAGTAATTCCTAGCGCTTGCAAAAACTCAAGTCATGATAGAGGTTAACCACCATTGGAGATTGCATGCCTTGATCTCGAGATATGCGGGTCAACCTGGTTATATTATCTCTTTTCCACTTCTTTTCTAAAAAAAGGCGTGAAAGCAAGCATGCATATCTTCAATTTGAGGCGTGGAAATTGGAGATGCATATATGGGCGGACAAGCAACGTGGGCGGTCGTAGTACATTATTTATATATATGTGCATGCTGACTTTACTTTTGCACATGAAGACATATAGACATCTCTCTCTCTCTCTCTAACTCTCTCTCTCTCTCTCTCTCTCTCTATATATATATATATATATATATATATATATAGACACACACACACACGTGGGCAGTCGTAGTACTCCGGTATTCCTAATAATCCTTGAACGCGCATTATTTCTAGCTACGACGACTTTGAGACATGCTGCAAGCATTATTTTTAGCTACGCGACGTACATCCTCGTCTTTAGATGACAAAACTTCTTGGGTATATATGTTGTACACTCGATATGAAGAGCACGTTGCGCCATGCAATATCAACATGTATGGAACAAAAAACTTTCCACCGAGTGCACGTTGCGTCCGTGGAATTTACACAATGTGTACCAACGCGGCGGACGAAATTAAGTACTACTCACGTTGACAAGCTGAGCACGCTATTTTAATTTCTTCCATTCAAACAACTCTGAATCCTCCCTATAAATAGGTGTTTTGGTTGATCACAATGTGTACCAACGCGGCGGACGAAAGTACTACTCTGAATGCTGCCTTATTTAACATGACGTCTAGGCCAAATGCTGGCACAGCGGCCAGGTGTTATTTGGACCCTTTTTACTCGCGACACTATGGCCTAGTTTGGGCTTTTGGCGTGGTGCAAAATAAACCACTGCCTGTGTTTGTATATAGAGCTTTAAATGAACTTGGGGATTTGATCTTAAAAGACTAGGGATATATCTTTGTCCATGCCAAAATTACTTTTAGGCTTTTAAGTAATGATTATTATTACTAGTATAAACAAATTGCTTGTTCTACTTGATGTTTTTCGCCTTTGCTATTTTGTCAATATATA